>JZKD02S0601283.1:177810-242000 GCA_000966675.3 Picea glauca | reverse complement strand
TTACAGGGCCTTGATGTATTCCCCCATCAATGACACAAAATTGACATAGGAAAGTGATGTAAGATGGTGAATCAAATGAGTATGGACTGAAACAGGAAATGGAAATTGGTAATACATCAGATGGATGGTTTGAAGTAAAAATTACCTTGAACATGATGAGGCACAACAACTGACTTGGCAACATTGACTCGACGAGTAGAAAAATGTAATGTGACCAAAATAAGAGCAATCTTTGATTGGATGAAAACATATGATGCCACATGGAATTGGTATGACTCTAAGACAAACAGATTACCCAACTGTAAGACAAGACACAAACATGTGCCATGCTCAAGCGTGACAAAATATTCCATAAAGGATTCTCAAAAATCTTGACTCACTTCCTTCAATTTTTCCCCCACCCAGATATATGGGTACCTATTTTTATTTTAACGAGCTCGAGGAGGGTAAACATGCTTGATATAACTCACCTTTGGTAAGCTCATATTCCTTTGTTTAATGAACTGGAAAAAGTAAGGGTTCATCTCCATATGGTCCCTTCAATGTGTAGTTTAGCGAGTCTAGAGAAGGAAAAATTGGTGGTTTTTCATTTTTAGAGAGTCTGGAAAGAACTTAAAGGCAACTCCAGGGTTGTTCTTTTTCATAATTTTAGTCTTGTGAGGCCAAAAAAGAGATAAACTAACACTCAAAATATGCCCTTTAAAACCTTTTAACGAGTGTGAAAGGAAGCAATATCACTCGAAAATGTTTTCATGTTTAGAGAGTCTAAAAATATCTTAAAGGAGACTCCAGGGGGTTCCTTTTCTGTATAACCTTTATGAGTCCAAAAAAGTGATAAAAGTTTACTTGGTACTGGTTTCAATTTTACACAAGATTGAAACAAAATTAAACTTATGCTTGTAAATTCTCAATGTAATTTCCAAATGTTGGCATACCCATGGATGGTTGGTACTCTGCCCCCAGTGTAAAGAACTAGGGGAATAACTCCAGAATAATAATCAAAGGCTAGATACATACCCCCCCAAGCTTCAATTCATTCACCAACTTTGAGGTTGTCACCAATTTCTATACTATATGGAGAAAAAAGATAAGGGTGGATGAAATGAAGGTTCAAATATGAGACCTAATGAAAGACTCAACTTGGTATGACAGGTGACTTAGGAAAATCCCTAGTGGAGTCATCAATTTATGTTGTAGGAAAATCCCTCTATGGACAGGTGAATCTCATCTTGGATTCTAGACCCCTATACCAAGACAGAAAACATGCTAACATTGGACACTAACATTCCTTTGAATCTAACTAACTAATCAAAAAGAGAAGGAGAAGGAAAAAAGTGTGATGCACCTTATTCTGATGTTTTTCCTCACTACTCCAACTTTAGCTTGATCTTTGAGCTCCTTAGCACTATTTGACACCTGCAATGCAATGGATAATGAGACAAAGAAATCCTACTCTACTCTGTAAGATTAGTCCAATCAAGTCCATCTATAATACAAACATATGTAAAGAGACATACTTTAGAAGGAAATAGGCCAAGCAATATATTAATGAAAACTCTTAAAGTAATACTTACAAACTGTAGATGCAATTGCAAGAACTTCCCCAAGTCCTCCTCATCCATCCCTTGCACAAAGCTCCCAAAATCATAGGTTCGATATCCTAAATATTTCTCCCAAGACCATAGGTTTGATACCTCAAATCTCCACTATCATCTCTTATCCATGGAAATCCCCCATTATATAGGATTTGGAGGCCTAAAGTCTGGAGTTGATCTGAGTCATTGATCTAGAGGAGGACACATCGAGGAAGGAGATTCCTTTCAGAATTTCATCATTTGGAAGGAGGTAGATTTCGCACAACATATCCACCCAGACCCCCGAAGCCCGGAACATATCTGGACCATCCATCCATCGAGGTGTAGGGGCTATTGATCTAAGTTCTCTGCAAATTCGCAAGTCTTATGCTCTGGAGGTTTTATAGTGTGAGGCATCTAGAAATATCGAAGACTGGAGTCTCGTAGTGAATCATGGACGTTGATCGATGGAAGGGTGTGGACTGTTGATTCTTTGTTGTTTGTGCGTTTTCCAGTCCGATGCTCTGGAATAAGTGTGGTGTTGCACTTCAAAACCCCTCCGAAGCCCAAAACTGTGAAGAGGGATATATTTCATTGATTTGGTAGGGGTGTAGGAGCTGCGCAATCCACTTTGGGGTTCAACTCTCCAGAAATTTGGAGTGTTGAAGAAATTAGATTCGTCGAACCCTGAATTTGTAAAGTCATCCTCCACCATGGATTTCAACGAGCCCTATCGATCATTGATTTTGTTTGTTTTCTAGTGTTTCATCGTGTCGAGGTTTGGGAGAGGAGAATTACAAGTTTGTTGTGACTCTTGAAGCATGAAAGCCCCGAAGTCTAAATTTTTGTGGAGTCAAGTTTTTTATCCCACAATTTTGGCCCACTATTCCCTGAAAAGATTTGCTAGTGCTCGAGGTCCCCAAAGAGAATATTTTTCATTCGGGACGGAGAATTTAAGGCCTATGAATTAAAATTTTGGGTTGAGAAAGATCCTGTGGGATGATTCATCCCCCAAAGTGAACGATCCTTAGACCGGGAGGTCACACAGGCCCCGCAAGTGTGTGGCGGTCTGCATCAATGGAACTCGGTACTACTTAAGCTGAGTATGTGGCAGCATCTATAGTGAGAAGAGAAGCAGTATGGCTTCAGAATCTATTGTCGGGGTTATTTGGTCTCGAATTGGAGGAGACCTGCATTTGGTGTGACAACCAGAGTTGCATGAAGTTGTCACAGAACCTAGTGTTCACTGACAGGTCGAAGCATATCAATATCAAATACTAATATATCAAGGATATGGTATAGAGGGGATTAGTGAGGATCCATTTCATGACTACCGAAGACCAGGTTGCGGATGTGTTCACCAAGTTTATGTCGAGGACAGAGTTTGAGTACTTTAGGGACAAGCTTGGTGTGGTCCCTCCTCAGAGGGAGTGATAGGTGGAACTCATACAACATGAAAAAGGGTTGGCACTGAGTATGGAAAAGTATCATCCAACATGAAAAAGGGTTGGCACTGAGTCTGGTGGGTCTCATCCAGCATAAAAAAAGGCTTGGCACTAAGATAGGAGTGCGCATGATCAAGTATTGGTGCATGGCAGGGAATGGATGTTATGGGGACATTTTGTAGATATTGAGAGCTACCCACAAACCTTGGTTGCATGGGGTGAAGTCATGTTGCACTATGGATATCCAAGTATGTATAGATTTTCATGTTCAACATTCAATGGATGTGAGCTCATGTGGTATCAGACTTGGAGTCTATGTCTGGAAAGAATACCTTCATAGTTAAGAGGGAGTGTTAACATTTTTGGTGAAACTACAGAAGATATTCTTTTATATTTTTTTATTCAAACATTTAAAAGGTTATTATAATTATGTTGTACAATTTGGATCAACAAAAAATATTATATTACTGGTATTTGACTTATAATTGTAAAATTCCCCATTGTGGCTAGTCGGCCCTATTTTATGGGTTAGTTAGGTCAAGAATCATGTCTCTTCAAGAGACATTGTTGTGTATAAATAGAGGATAGGTTCCTCTCATTTGGACACACACTCACACACTTATCTTGTGCATCTTGGAGCGCATAACAAGGTATAGCGTGCAAGTCTTGGAGACTAGTTCTTTTGTTGTATTGGTCTTGGTATTTCTTGGAGAGTTATAGCACATCATTGTATTGGTTGAAGGAATCTATATTGAGGATTTTGGTTGTTGGGTTTTCTCCCCCAGGAGGGTTTCCTAGGATAATATTTTTGGTCTATTGTATCTGTGATTGTTTATCTTTCAGTGATCCTACTACAGTTTCTATTGGATTAAGTAATTGTAATTGTAATTGTGTAACTAGAAAATTTAAAATTCTAACAGTTATGAAGTTGGCGACAGGGTTTTCTTGCAGGTGAAACAACAAAAGAGTTCGATCAAGTTTTGAAATGGTGATAAAATATCTCCTATATTTGTGGGACCTTTCGAAGTTGTGGAAAATAAAGGACCCATTTCTTATCAGCTAGCCTTGCCTGATTCTTTGAGGGATATGCAAGATGTATTTCCTGTGTCTGTATTGAGACATTATATTAGTGATCATTCACATGTTATTCACATGAGTTATTTGCAGGTGTCGATGAGGGTGATCTCATGGCGAAGCCAATCCACATTCTAGACCATCACATTTGACAACTATAGTGTCAAATAATTGATCAGGTCAAGGTCCAGTGGGACAATTATAATCCACACTCGTCTACCTAGGAGGACGCATATGAGATGCGTCAACAATTTCCTTACTTTTTTGATAGATTATATATATATAGATCTATGTCAGATATATTTACTTACTTTCATTTATATACTGTACAAACTTAGGGATGAATTTTAAAAGAAGAGGGGGTGTATGTAACATCCCTCTCTATAGAGCACACTTTTATTGACTTACTCTTTGAGGACACTTGCGTGCAACTGATCCGGTTATGGTAAATTGTGATTTCGTTTCGATTATGAATTATACATGATGACGATGATGTGTTGTGACTTATTTTTATTTGATGTATATGTATTGGCATATGCTATTGACAAGTTTTCCTGAGTGTGCAGGACACATGACAGTTTATGGATGTTGATGGCATCAATGGACTTCCTTGGACTTCGGATTGAGTGAGAGAGTGAATTGTATTTTGACTGAGTATTTTATTTATGCACTCATGAAATATGATTGATTACAGTATGATTTATGTATAGGGATTATTGACATGGGTTTTATCATTGGATGTAGGCTTGACGATGCTTGCTAATCCGATTCACATAAGGAGTAGAGGGGCCATACATAGAAACCAGACATTGATGAAGAGGTGTGGAAACATCCCTTTCAGATATTACTAGCACTCCCATTGTGGTCGAATGGTAGATTAACGATTACCTAGTTCGAGAGGTCCACGATGTCATGAGGGAAAACTGAAATAAACACTCAAAAATATTCTAAGGGGCACACAATAAGGAAGATTCATTATTCCTTAGAAGTCCTTATTCTCTCACAAGGTTGACCAAGTGGAGTGTTGACTCCAAGGGCTGGACAAACTTCCAAAACCAGTCAAAGGTGTGTGAAACCCTTGGAGCATGAAGATCTGTCTTGAAAGGCATGTCATATAATTAAAAAAAAACTCGAGTGAATAAATCTAGATGGACTAAAAAACATTTAAAGGATTAGACCTTGTTGGATTAAAATAATTAATTAAACAGTGAATTTATTAATTATAAATCCCAATAAAAGTCTAATCCTATGTCTAAGACTAAGTCTAAGTCTAATTTTAATTAAAGGAATAAATGAATTATGACATAGGTTAAAAGATTGGATAATAATAAAACTCTAGGAAGAAGGGGAATAAAATATAAAGATTGGATAAGTTGCACATGTGTGCATGAAAATAATAAAAATGGATTTTAAAATCGAAAGAAATAAAATATGAGAGAATAGTTTTACACATAGAATGGTATCTAGAGTCAAGTTACCATTAGTCTAACTAGAAGAAGACTCATATTCCAAATCTAACTAAGATCTAGTTAGGAGACACTCATTAAATGAGAATTTGGGAAACAAAGGGACAACTAAGAGAAAAAATAAGAACACGTTGGGGAATGTGAGGGGAATTGGATTTTAAATAAAATAAAAATGGTAATTACTTATGCAACTTGGGGATAGTGTGACAAGTGTGTGGGTGAATAATCCTAATTAAATTAATTAAATATATAATTAATTGTACATGAGGACATGTGTCATTGGGTATTTTTCTATAAAACAAATGGTGATGAAGGAAAAGAGAGCTCACTTATTCTTGGTAAGGTTATTGTGCCAAAATTATTGGGGACTATTTTTTACTTGTGAGAGTTGGGATACCAAGATTGATGAAAGAGGGGAAGCTCTACCTTGTGATGCAATCTTGGAGCTATTGTTTTTGGTTTCTTGTGTGTTGCCCCTTTGCGTCTCGAGGGGATAAGGGGGAAGAAGAATACCCCTAATGTTGGCTGGGAGGTACCGGTGAAGTCATTAGATTTAGCAATAAAAGGAAGAATGCGCACAAGATATGGATTGAAGATCATCGTCAAGTGGAAACAATATTTTGTTATGGTATTTAGATTTAAGACATTTTTCTGGTGAATAAATTGTAATTGCGATGAGAGGTTAAAATTATTCCTTATAATGTATTCATATAATGAAATTTGTTGGATCCTAATGCGTGAATCTAATCCTTCCTTTCCACATAGCTGCAAGATTTAGATTAATATTATGTAAATAAAAATATTTTACAGATTTATTATTCTTACCCGAGTAACAATTATGCGAAAGAATTGGTTTCGATAATGTACATGTCCTACCTACTAAGAAGAACTCAACTTTGTATTATGCATGATGATTTATGTACTATTTTGTAATGGAAATTGGATGCCTACATGTGTGAATGATTAAAAGAAATGGCACTTTCCATTACGAATTATATATTATGTAGTTAGATTTATGTAAAGATGCAATATTCAATAGATACTTAATTCCAAAATTTACCATTTAAAATAATATTTTGGTCGATTAGTGACATCAAGACCTTGCAATGTAAAATTATATACATGCGTTGATTGATAATGAATAGCTTGTTGACTTTAGTTTTGTCTATGAAGAATTGTTTGACGAAATTTCCTATCAATTATATTCGATCTCGAATACCATCGATCCTTCAAGAGGTTTTTTCTTACGCAAAAAAAACAGTTTCACTGTTATTTTTTATTAGAATCAAATGAAACTTTCTGACTACAATTGATTGTCTTTCACCACCAATAAAAATTCTTTCAGCAATGGCAGATTTTATCTGTGTGTCTTATACATATTATAGTATGTGGTTTTTTCTATATATCCTCTTTATAGGATTTGTATTTTGTCAAATCTTGTGATAGATCTTTTTTGTTTTTTTTCTTAAACCTTCCTTCAAACTCTTAATGTCACTTCCCATTATTATGACCCTTCACTATCCCTCTTGAATTGTTACAATCTCTTTCAAACTCTTAATGTCACTTCCCATTATTATGACCCTTCACTATCCCTCTTGAATTGTTACAATCTCTTGATTTAATGATTGATTACTAACTATGATCCTTTTATCTTCCTTTAATAGAGATAACCCCGCTGGTTAAACTCAATTGTTTGGCTACGTCTGGTTAATATGAATTATTATAAATCGTAAGCACCTAGTGCATTGTAAGAAGGGAAATTCCATAATAAAAAAATACTAAACCTAAAACTTATAGAGAGCTTTTCCCCGTCCTTGGATCTTGTTTTCCAAACTATCAATTTTATTCCTATTGTGTTGGACCGAAAACTCAACACCCTTGTACTACTATGGGAGTTGGATTTCAACGTTGCGTATGACAAAAAAAAACATGCGATGAACAATGCCTCTTTTCTTTAGATGTTCGATATCTCATTTATTAAAATGAAGAAAACCACGTGTCACAAAATGTTTTAAGATTAATTCTCTTGAAGAATTGTCAGTCTGTTTCCGATATGGTAAGTCGTTTTTTGACTTTATGACCTAGTGATAACTTAGATGACTTCTAGTTAGACTTATTTTTAAATAGAATCACATCGTATTTTGTTTATAACCCTCTTGTCGTTTCTGTCTGTAACTTCTCTGAAGTAAGACACTTAATCGTTTAATTCTCTCAGTTTTAAATGTTAAAAAGAAAGGAAATAATTTATTAAGGATGACTAATAAGTCTGTATCGCAATTATTGGGTGATATGTTTTTTTTCCAATGTAGTTGGATTATGAAATCGTTAAGTCAGTAAATCTCGATGATAAATTATTTTTCTTACCTTGGCTGAACCCATCGTATTTAATGATAACTCTTCCATCTCAACAGTTTCACAATTTAAATTCTTCCATAAAGATCTTCCTTAACCTTCTTGATATCACTTTTATTAATTTGGTTGTAACCTTGCAGTTTCATTATATTGAGGTAAAAGAAAGCTAGAAATGTACCAAGGAAATATTAAAGTAAACCATGAGTAATTATTGAGGTTAAAAACTTGTGAATGAAAATTTATTTATTTTAATTATTGAATGGAAGACCAAGGCCTCATAAAATACAATTCAATTTTAATTCTAACAGTGCTTCAAACATTTCATCATGGAGAAAATGTGCATCCTTAGAAGAAGAATTGGATAAAAAATTTACTGGATATCATGTGCGCCATTATTGGAAAATTCTGGAATCAGTTTTAGAAATATTCGTTATCTTATGTGATATGCCGATCTATTAGTAATGGTGATCTTGTAACTACTTCTTGTTGTGTAGTAATGTATATGAGATTAGTATGTGTAAAATTTGATGTTTGTTATTGTTTTATGACTTTTTTTCAATCTGATGTTTCAAAAAAAAAAATTACCACTACGATATTCACTTATTTGATGTCTTAACGGAGGGGACATTACAGGCAAGATTACTAAAGAAGATTATTCATCCATAGTTATCTATGGGATATTCAATATGATCTATAAACATGCAATAAAAGTGAATACTCCCTCACAATAATGGCTCACATACCACGTAGGATTAAACCACAATCCAAGACCTAATTGTGAGAAGGAAATACTACACTAGCTACTTGCAAAATAGAGAGAGGACATAGAAAGATAGAATCAATATTCACACATAAGAGACTAAGAAACCAAATCTAATCACAATGTATTAATCATTGATAATGAGTACAATATATAAGACTCTCCACATGAGCAGTAATGCGCACTAGGTTGGGCTTTCCATGTGCATGCTCAAGTATAAAAGTAACTTCTCTCAATAGAAACAGTTAACTAAAGTCAAAAGTTGCTAATAATAAAAAAAGGTAAAAAATATAGGTGAAAACTTAGTGAAAACTCTATATAAAGTCAACATGCACTCCATTATAAAAATAATCTCCTAGAATAAGACTAGAGTCCAAGAATGGAACTAAATTCCTAACTAAGTGAGAATTTGCTAATTATGGAAAGTCACTAAATAAGTGAAGTGAGTTAACTCCAAGTATTAGATGGGTAATGCACACTTCCCTAGGAGGATATTATTCTTAATAAAGTGTTCTATATTGCCATGAAATAGGAAATATTTCCTAAAATTAAGGAAATAGGAATTTGCCTAATGGTGGCTAAAAAACAGGAATTGGCCTAATGGTACCTAAAAATAGGAATTTGCCTAATGGTGGCTAAAAAACAGGAATTGGTCTAATGGTAGCTAAAAATCATGGCTTTTCCTAATGGTGGTTTATGATCCCATGGTTTTGGAAACCCATGGTATTACATATATGAATCCACCAGCTAAAATTGGACCTTCTATAAATAGACATGTTATAAATAGAAGTCCTCCTAAATGGTAGGAAAAATGAAAAAAATGAGTATGTCACTAAGTGTGTAGTTGAGTATGTACCCCAATAGAAGGGATAGGTCAGAGCCTCACCCAGGTAATATATGATCACAAACTTAAAGTTTGTTCATTTCCCCCCTTTGGTAATGTGGTGTCCCACGTATTACTTTTGTATGATACAACAATATCAGTTGTTGTGTCCCTAAATAAGACAATGGTTTTAATCTCGTTATAGACACCTTCCTCTTATTCCCCAATGGTTATCTCAATGATTCCAAATCAAAAATATATTTTTCATACTGAGATAGTTATTCCTAGACACTTAATCAGGTAGTTCATACTTTATATAGGATCCCTTCCGTATTTATACTTAGTTACTCCACGCATTGAAAACATGGGAAGAAACCTCTCTTGGGAACCCCATTATGCAAAGTTATGATTTAGATAGGAAAAGTAGACTTTTAGGTACCTCTCCTTAGTAGATAAAATTATCTTCACTAAGTCTACTTTCTAATACATTCCCATCTTCACCTTCCCGACCATAGAAAACCAAAAATTATTAAAGGAATCTTGCTAGACATGCAAGGTGTGACCTCCCTCAAATTTTGTGAAATCCAAGGTAGAAGAGTGTGTCACATAATGATAGTGTCATTATGTCCTCCATGTGTCTCTAGGGTGAAAAATAGAGCTATAACATATTCCCTCCTAATGTTTGAGGTTATATGAAGGACTGCTGACTAAAACACATTACAATAATCATGAACGTGAGGTAGCATAAAGAAGGATTTGAAGATCAAGGAACTAGGGAGTACCTACAATCAAATGTTAACCATATATAGATCATCCTCAAGGTAGGAATACACATGCTCAGAGGATAAGCAAAGCATGGTTTCCAACACAATACACTACATATCCATGAAGTGAAACACAAGATCATGGTCATGAAAAAGACATAGTGGATCCATGTCATCAAAGAGATCATAGCCATGAGAAAATACAGTGTGGATCTATGTCATATTATACATTAGGAAGACATCGATCACTAATGAGAGTGACCTCTTAGTCTTCAAAGTACTCATACAATAGTGATATACTCTAGTGGAACTTGGGAGGGGTAGCATGAATGAGTGATGTTCCCACAAACCCAAGTTATTTTCCCCAATCTCAATGGTGTGATTCTACAACATTTGAAAATACATGACTTGATGTATTATAGCATGGTAGAAATCGTCTGATTACCAATCATTGATGTATATTGTTAACATATGCGAGGGGACCCACTAACGATGAAAATAGACTACAAGGTACCTAGTACAATCTAGTGACTGTGAAAAGAGAATCTAGTGTGGAATACTAATAGAATCAATCAATCAGGATTCAATGAGGTAAACCCATTGTCGATCATGAGGAATCATGCCACTAAGGACTACAAGCTCCAAGGTACTAGTTGGTTTATAATGTGGTAAAATGTATAGGCATAAATCTGTCGAAGGAGGTCCTTAATGTATCTCGTATCAATCGATAGAAAACATGCACTAAGAGATTATGTGAAGAGATAGAATAACCAAGTAAAACTAACACAAGTATGGATAAATTGAATGCTCAAAAATACATTAGATGGTCAAATCAGGATTACTTCCCTTGAACATATAAAATGACATAATGATGACTAGTGTTAGTCCCTAAAGTTTCACTTGACTGCTAAAGGGAAATATAGGGCATCATAAAATTATTGCAATGATTTTTATGGATAATGATGTGTATTGGGTTTTGAAATTAGTTTGAATATTTGGTCAAAGATAATATAAAAATATCAATATCAATCATTCAAGAGAAAATGTGTATCTCAATGGCTTAGTAAATGGCAAATCAGATAAATTAGATGGAAAATGTAATATGAAAGACAGAGGAAATATGTAAGATTTCAATTTTTCCACTCACATATGAAAATATTGATCCCAAATATCATTCAAGAAACAAGAGGAAAGTACTTAAATACAAATATGATTATGAACAAGCAAACATTAAATTTTTCATTGGCTTACTCACAAACAAGATACATCAAATGCTTAAGAAAAGATTAACATGCATTCAAGTAAGAAAAAGATAGAAATATAGAAAAGAATAAAAATATAACCATGAGATAGACTTTTCCATTTAGTACTAGAATGAAATAAGTCTTTGTCTTACAATTTGAAAAATATTTTTCTAAAAAAATGGCCAATGGTTTCCAACCCCCCAACCTCTCCTTCTGTAGAGTTTATATAGAAAGAGTACATAATTATTAAGATCCAAAAGAAATCGATATGAAAACATCCTCATCTCTCTTTAGCTTTTTGTTTCAAATAATCAAGTAGGATATAATATATGATCTCCAAGTTGAATTGATGAGGAGGCTCATCAACGGATGTCTATCAATTATTTTAGGAAAATAAAAATGGCAAATTCCTGAAAAATAGGGTCCAAAAATATCTTAAGAGATTCAAAACCAAGATATTTGTGTAAAAAGAAAGAGATCTTTTTGTTATTGATCCCATCCCCAACAACAACCTCTTTTATTTCCAAAAAAATAATCTCTAGATGCTCTAAAACCTAGCCCAAAATTAGTGACTAAAACAGTAAAAAGTTTATTGTTTAAATATGGAAAAATGTCCTTTGAACATTCAAATGTATCTCCCTAGTGATTCACTTTTTGGGGAAACATCTTGGGAATAACCTAATTTGGCCCATTTTACAAGTGGGTTTTCAATGTTTTATTCAAATTATACACCTTTTGCTTGGGAGACTCATCGGAACTTGACTACTAAAATAGTCAGGTACACGATAATTATGCATTTTTTGTTGTAGCTTAGTATTCCAAAATTCAACTCCCTTTTTTTCTTGTTTCATCTATGTGTCCTTTTGAATATGAACCTACATTAATCACCTCTTCTATGGAATTGTTTGGAGTATAGATTTATTGTATGTCTGGACTTTCCAGCTCATTTATCTTTGGGAAATAAGTTGGATCTTGTTTTATGTCATCTTTAGAATTCATTGTTTTTGTCGTTAGAAATTATTTCTTTTCTATCGTTATTTTATGTGGGGTTTTCTCTTATATATAATCATCAAGAATAATAAGATTGTCCTTCTTCAAAGAAGGATTGAATAAGGCTTTGTAATTTAGCCTTAGTTTATTGGTTTCCCTGGTTTTTTGGCCTGCTTTGGTAATCCACAACTTGTTTTTCCTTTTCAAGATTTCTCTGTATTTTATCAATGATTTTGTTTACAGGTTCATCACGATATTCTATTTGAGGTTCCAAATTGATTCCTCTCAACTTCTTTTCTTTGTGTTTTTCCATCCTTCTCCTTCATCCATTTATGTGGTATGCCCTGGCTCTAGTTAGGGTTTTGATGTTTTGGAACCAGAAAGTGGTTAGCTAAATCAGTAGGAAAATTATCATTTTTCCACTACCTCTATCCATATAAAGATAATTTATATGGAACTGCAATATAATACTCATGAACACTTATGAGCACATTACCAATTATTGTCTCGTAACCATCAAAATTTTGTGTCAAAATCATGGTGATATTTTCATGGTGACCTTGAAATGTAGTACAAAACTCACACCACCCTGTGTTCTTGAAATTTTTCATCACTTCAGGATAATATTCTAAAAACTCCACCCCCTTTGGCTCTAAACAAGTGACTTGTCCTCATTTTTGGGATCCATTCTCCTAGCTACCTTGCAAAATCTAGGGTTTTAGACTAAGGGTTGTTCTGGAATTTTCTGGGAAATAGAATGATATACATTAGCATATTTTATCTGTAGAACAATGGTTAGACCATGATATAGGTATTAATGAAGTTCTAGATTAGAAATGTTCATGTTATTAAAATGTGGCTCGAAACCCTGATCTGATGTGAATGCTAGCAGGTACAAACACTATCTCCCTAAATCATCCTCCCAATCCTTATTATGATGAAATTGTAATGTTTTCACATTGATGAGTCTTTGGCATAACTCACAACCAATGAAATGATTTTTCAAGATTGAGCATGTTCATAGCAAGGATGATCTCATGTGATATAAGAATAACATTATTCTTGTACTGTCTTTCCAATTTTTGAATTTAAATGAAAATTGGCTCTAATTCTGATGGAAGATAGTATTCTTATCTAAAATTCAAACTTTATCTAACTAATGCATGATAAAAATTACAAGGAAAATAAAAAAAACTCCACAAGTCATAGAAGAAAAGGGTCATAGGGAAAATTGATACTAGGAAGAGTTAGGATAGGGACAATTGGTAGGTAAACAATCATGAGCATATTTAAATAATAACATTGGCTCCTTTTGGGGATGATTCTCTCCATGTGAGGCATCAAGAACTCACATACCAACGTGCCTTCATCGTCTCTATCCATGAAATCTTTCATTCAATGTTGAAACAATACCATAGCAGTGCCTTATCCATTGGGATATGGAGTCTTTATTACCGATCTACAACATACCAATAAACTAAAAACAATTGGCTCAGATGAAATATTTCTCAACCATCCTACTCTACTAACCTACTGAAATCATGTTGATCATGTGTAGATGAATTTTCAATGTAGCTATCCTCCCTTTCCCTAACTAGTGGAGTTTACTCCCCCTTACTCTTTTTACATGGTCGGTCTACACGCAGTGATGTGTTTTTCATTAATATATACATGTGAATACATTTACATTTACATCACATATATACTTATTCTTTATGCATCCTATCTCATCAGCCTAAGTATAGTTGTATTTACATTTACAGTTGGGAACGGTATTACATTCCCCTCCCCTTATTTATGCACTATCCTTAGTGCAATATATACACACATACAACCAAAATTTCAAAAATCCTCAAAAATATGGGGGTATTCTTCCTTCATAGCATCCTCGTGCTCCCATGTCACATATTTGGGACCATACCAGGTCCATTGGACCTTTACTAATTGTATGGCTTGATTCTGGAGTTGATTGATATTTTGTTCCAGTATGCACAACTGATGCACTTGAAAGGCTCTTTCTTGCTCCACCTCAATCACATGATTAGCATCAGGTATATACTTTTTGAGCAATGAGACATGGAATACATTAAGAATAGACATTGATGTAGGCAAGGAAAGCATGTATTCTACATGCCAAATCCTCTCTAGGATTTCAAATGACCCACAATAACAAGCTACCAACTTTGAACAATTTTGCAACTTGAGGGAACTTTGGTTGGCCTTTACTTTAAATAATAGACGGTCACCCACTTTAAATTCCCTGTGAGTTCCGCCCTTATCAGCATAGCTTTTATGTCTATCTTGGGCAGTCTTTAAATTATGTTTTATTTTCAACATTTTCTCTTTCGATTCCCTAAGTAATTATATCCCAACCACTTCTCTATTTGTTGGGTTGTCCCAACTTACCAGTGTGTTGCACCTTCTTCCATAAAGTTCCTCAAATGGGCTCATCTTTAGAGATTCTTAGTACCCATTGGTATAAACAAACTCTACTAAGTATAGGTAATCTTCCCATTTTGATGGTTTATCCATCACATACATCCTCAACATATCCACAATCACTTGATTGACCCTCTCTATTTGTCCATCTGGTTCTGGGTGATAAGCTATGCTAAAATTAAAATTTGTTCCAAATCCCTTAAATAATCCTTTCCAAAAATTTGATGTAAATTTTAGATCCCTATCAAACACAATTTTCTTGGGTATACCATGTAGTCGAGTAATTTCTCTCATATAAATATCAACAATGTTGGCTTCCTTGTGAGTGAGATTCAATAGAATAAAACAGTTAGCTTTGGTAAGTTTATCCACCACTACCATGATAGAATCATGTTTCTTGCTTGTTCTAGGCAGTTTGGTGATGAAATCCATTGTTACAAGTTCTCATTTCCACTCAGGAATGGGTAATGGTTGTAGCAAACTAGTTGGGTGTCTATTCTCATCCTTGACCTTTTGACACTCTAAACATTTGGAAATAAACTCAACAACTTCTTTCTTCATGCCTGGCCAATAATATTGGCTCTTGACAACTGCTATAGTTTTCGGATAACTTGGGTGCTCAGCATAAGGTACACTATGCATCTCTCTCAATATCATATTTTTCAATTCTTGGGAATTTGGTACATAAATTATTCCCCTGTATATGATAAATTTCTGATTTTCTAGCTTATAGTCTTAAAATTTCTACTCCAAAATACCTTCTTGTAATTTTGTTATCATTTCCATGCATTGAAAATCTATTTATGTACCCTCTAAGATTATTTCTTTCAAATATGATTGGTACATGATAATGGTTGTAGCATGCAACTCAAGCACTCTTCTGCTAACGGAATCAACCACCTTGTTCTCTTTCCCTTTGATATTATTCATATCAAAGTCATATTCACTAAGAAATTTTAACCACCTTCTTTGCCTGACATTTAAATTTGGTTGTCCAAATCAATATTTCAGACCACTATGGTCTATCCTCAACTCGAACCTTTTCCCCATGAGGTAGTTCCTCCACATCTTCTGCCAACTCCAAATCATGAGTAGCATAGTTCATTTCATTCTCCTTCAAATTTCTTGATTTATAGCATACCACATACCCATTTTTACTGAGGACTCCACCAAGCCCCTCCTTAAATGCATCGGTACATACAATGAGGTCTTCATTTGGATCAACAATCCTTAGTATTGGAGCACTTGTTAATAATTTATTCAAGTATTGGAAACTCTTTTTAGAATCCAATGTCCATTGAAAATTCACCCCCTTATTTTGCAAGGAAGTGATCGAGTGTGCAAACTTTGAGAAACCTTCAATAAATATCCTATAGTGGCCTCCAAGGACCATGAATGATCTGACCTCTGTCACATTATTTGGTGATGACCATCCTCTAATGGCCTCAATCTTTTCAGGATCCACTGTTATTCCTTCCTCTGAAATGATATGTCCCAAATAATGAATTTGCTTCTGATAAAATGAGCACTTTCTCAATTTGGCATACAACTGATGCTCCCTTAATACCTGTAACACCATCCTCATGTGTTTTTCATGATGTTCCTCTGACTTACAATATATAATAATTGCATATAAAACTACAATGACAAACTTATCTAAGTATTCTTTGAAAATACCATTCATTAAACACATGAAGACAAATAGTGCATTTGATAAACCAAATGGAACCACTGTGAAATCACAATGCCCATACCTTGTTCTGAAAGAAGTCTTGTGAATGTATTCTTCTTTAATTATTACTTGATGATAACCTGAATTGAGATCAATCTTAGAGAATATTTTTTCATCTTTCAACTAATCAAAGAGGTCATCGATCCTTGACAAAGGATGCTTATTGTTCACGGTTACCTTGTTCAACTGTCGAAAGTCAATGGAAAGTATAAATGTTCCATCCTTTATCTTCAAAAATAATACTAGGGCACCCCGAGGTGACAAATTTGGGTGTATATACCCCTTCTTCAAAATCTCTTCAAGTTACATTTGCAATTACTTCAATTCTGGTGTACTCATCTTGTAAGGATTCTTGGATATTGGGGATGCTCCAAGCATGAGATTTATGGAGAAATCAATATCTCTTTTAGGGGGGAACTAATATTTCTTTAAATACATATTCAAAATATTTTAGGACAACATAATCTTCAATATTTGACACATTATTTGTAGGTGTCTCTTCTATATGTGCTGCAAAAATTTGACACCCTTTTCTATAACTTTTCTTCAACTGCAATGTTGAATTTTCTCTGACAGTTACTGCCTTGGAAATTCCATTTATTGTCCTTAGGTTCCCTTCCTCATCCTAGCATGTAAATTCATTATTATAAAAATCTAGGATAGAATGGTGTTTTTCCAACCAATCCATACCAATTAGACAGTCATAGGAACCTAAAGGTAAGATGTTCAAATCATCCTTTGTGCTCAGTCCATGCATGTCCATTGGGCATGCCTTAACCATCTCATTAATTTTTCTTTTGGCTCTAGTAGCCAGTTGCACCAAACAATATTTTCCATGCTTGCTTCTTGGAAAATGAAATATTTCAACCATCTTAGGATCTATATAACTATAAATAGATCCCCAATCAATTAAAATATAAATGGTTTGGTTGTTTATATTACATTCCATGTCAATCATATGTGACTAAACCTCATCTTTCTTTTTATTCGGGGTTGCATAGATCCTATGTACATTTTTTCCCATGTCCTCCATTGTATCATCTTGTTATATATTGTGAACAATCCTCACTTTTTCACCTCTGAGAGTAAAATCTCTAAACATATGATGTACCCCACAAACACTACATTAAATAGGTGGTTGCCCTGGTCTTTTCCCCCCTGTCTCAATCATTCTGAGTTCTCTAGAAGTTGGTTGTCCCTAAGGATTTTTTCTGAAGAATGGTGGCTTAGTCCTTTTCTTCCTATGTTCCATCTTGTTTTCCTTCTTTTCTTACCAATATTTTTGGAAATTTGGCCTTCCTTTATGTTGATCATAAAGGATTTTAGCTTGCCTTATGGTTTCCAACAATGTTTTTGGATCATTATATTGGATCTTATCACTGATAAATGATGGAAGTACACTCAAATGCCTATGAATCTTAACTAGCTCTTCCTTGATGAAAGAAACATACTTTAGCATTTCTAAAAACCTTCTTTCATATTCATCTATGGTCATACACCCAATATTGAGTTCAAAGAACTCCTTCATTTTCTTTTCATAGTATCTCTTATTCAAGTATTTATTTTGAAAATACCTATTGAATTCCTTCCAAGTAACATTTCTCTCATTAATGTGTTTCACCTGCACAAATTGGTCCCACCACATGGATGCCTTTCCCTTGAGATGATAGATGGAAATTATTCTTTCTGCATGTGAAGAGTAATTATGCAATTGAAAAAAAATTCTCATGCTTAACATCCATGCCTTTGCATCTTCATCCTTCTTGTTCTCACCATCAAATGTAGGAGGTTTAATTTTGTTCATTTCTCCTTGTAACTCATTCACCCCAAACCTCCTCTTATGTTTCCTAATAGGGGATGGACTTGAGATATTGTGTTCTCTCCTATTAGAATGCCCTGGGAAATGATGGTGATGTCTGCCAAAACTTCTTTCTCTTATCCTCTCATCATGAGACTTGTGACTTCCTGATTTTCTTGAGTCATTCTCCTTATCCATCTTCTTTTCTATTATGTGCAATATCTGCATTAACTTTATGTTGAATTCCTCCTGCTACTCCTTGGCTTTCATTATCCTCTCATTATCAACTTTATATCTTTGAACATATTTTTGAAAACTTATAATGGTATCAACCAAGTTCATGCTTTCTTCCTTTCCTTCTCCAGGCCCATTTGAGTGTGTACGTTCATTACCCATATTGGCATGCATCCCTATGATAACATATTCTTGGTTGTAAGCCCCATGTGTATATTCCATCCCTATGAAATCTATGTTGATCATGTTCTGATCTAATTGTTGTTAACTATGAAAAATGTGCAGTCAACACAACCTGTTAGGATAATTGATTTATTAATTGCGTGAAATTATGAACAATTCTGATTCAGTATTGCATTAGAATTATTTCTTTTGATTTCTGGAGAAATAGACTATCTGGATAAATTTTCTAGGTGAAAAATTATATTATTTTTTCCAAGGCCTTTCCAATGCCTGCTTCCATGCTCAATTCTGAGTCTTAACAATAAAGTTATGGTTATTTTAAAAAACCATTGTCCATTTTGTGAGGGAATTCCTTGTATAGGTGAGCTTCTTCGGGAGCTGAATTAGCTCTCGAACTTGTGTTGGAATATTTTTGAAGGTTCACATGCCTTTAAAATTTCCCTCAAATGCAGATACGTACAGATAAGAAACCTACGGGCTCCATCTCCAAGCCCCATTCTATCTTAAAATTAATTTTCGGGCACTAGCCCTTTTACTTTGGCCCAAGACTCATGTGACCATGGGAAAGAACCAAGATCTTACCTAAAAGGCACTTATCTGAAGCTTCAGGACTACGACGCTCCGACACTTTGGGCTTCAGATCTTTCTCCCTCAACACACTCTTAATCCCCCAAATGTCAAATTGGCAAACTCCAGAACAGGCGCTTCTACGAAGCTTTGGGACTTTGGCACTCTGGAACTTTGGGATTTGGAGGTTTCTCCCCTAACACATTCCAAATCCCCCGAACTCCCAAATAGACTATTTTCGAGAGCTTCAAGACTATGGAACTTCAGAGCCTCGGGCTTCATAGGTTTTGATAACACAACACAACACTCCCCCCAAACACCAAAGTGGAGAACCCCCAAACGAGCACTTCTCTGAATCTTTGTTGGCCCTCAACCAAGTTTTGAGGAAACATTGTGTTGGCATGTTTATAGGTAGAATGTGATTTTCATTGATGGAAAGAACAACAAATGTTGGTAGGTTTACAGGTAGAGTGTGCATGGAAAGAACAACAGCAAAGACACATAAGAGAAAGCTCAAGAATCTCAGGAGGAATAGAGCGGAGTTGCATGGAGGATAGAAATCATAAGAACTTAGAAGGACCACAGAAATCCTTGGAGGGAGAAACACCGATAGTCGTGCACCACTATATTCATACAAGATGCAAGAAGGATAAGCCCAGGAGTCATTCAGCACTCCAAATATGCAAAGTAATCATGGCCTTCCATTGAGGCAGGACATGTGGCGAGAGATCAACATTTCATTGACTCCCGAACTGGGAAAGTCAAAGGTAGAGTTGCAAGAAGTCACGAAGTCACGAAATGAAAAATCACAATTTGATCTCATTCATTGGCTAGCTAGAGAGATATGACCATTAGATCGTGGCAGATAATGTCAACAAGGATAGGTGGGAGACTACGTCAGGAGCAACACGTGGCACGATCAGACAATGACAAGTGTCAAGTTGATTCAACATTTCAGGTATGTGGAAATCACAAATCCGAGTGACACGTGGTAGCTTCTCAACTCATGGCACATCATCAAGTGATGCAAGAGCTATGCCACTCTGGGAGTTTTTCTTTAGGATTTTTACCATCAAAACTCCCCCAAAGTCTTGAAGGATGAAGTCCCAGGGTAGAGGATACTCATCAGATCACCAAGAAATCTCGACCGTTGATTTGATATGAAGCATTTTGGAGTTTCGTGAGTTGAGATATTTGAGGCAACTCATAGCAAGAAATCGTGAAACGTGAAATCATGATTTAATCACAGCCATTCATTAGAGGGAGAGACCTCGACTGTTGATCTGATATGAATCCATTTCGGAGTTTCACGTATCAGGAGTTTGGAGACAAATCACTGCAGAATCTCTAAAATGTGAAGTTGTGAAGTTGATATGAGTCGTTGATTCCAATGGAATCGAGGACCATAGATATGGTCTTGAGGATTTTGTCGATTCAGGAATCGGGAATTTGGAGAAGATAGGTGAGAGAATTCACGAAGTTCGCAATGTCCCAAAGTGCTAAATCGCGAAGCGCCTGTTGGCATAGTCGGTGATCACATGAAGGAAGGATCTTGCAATTCGCTAGGCTCCATTTTGTGATCGGGAGTTGGAAGATTCAGAGTGACTAGCGGCAAAACTCATGAAATGAAAAATAAGCGCCTTTTGATTAGGCCTATGGTCACAGCAAGTGGTCACATCAACGAAAGAGAAGGAAAGGAGCTAGCGGTGCTAGGCTCCCTTTCAGAGTTTCGTAAATCGTGAAAACCAAGGTGACTCACAGTTGATCACCTGAAATTTGAAATCATGAAATGACTATTGGTTAGGAATACGGTCACCGACGATGGTCATGTGAAGGAAGAGGCTATAAGTTGAAGAAGCCATAATTGACTAGCTGTAATTTCCAAAACATAGTGACGAAATCGGCTAGAGAACTAGAGGTTTTGCAGGGTGATTGCCAGAGGATCTGAAGAGCTTCGAGGTAACTTCCTGAGGAATGAAGACTGATCAGAGAGAAAATTAACAGATGGAAAAGTGTTGAAGTATGTAACTACAACAGAGAGGATAAATCTTGACTGTGATAGAGAATATGAAGAGTCACACTGCCATAGAAGGAAAAGAATCTCAGGATAAGACAATGATGATGAACATACTTAGTGTAACCACCAAAGAATAAAATGGGTTTCATGGACGATTTGAAAAGGACTAGGTATGATAAATATGCAGGAAATAGAGAGGAGAAGGGGGCTTCAACAATGAATTATTCATGTGAGGAAAAACAAGTTGTGTGCAGTAGCTGAAACACACAGGAGAGGCGTAGCACATAGAATAGAAATTCATATCTGAGAGAGAGACAGAGGAAGCCTAGGTGCATGTGTAGAGACAGAGCAGAAGAACATAAAGCTCAAAGAAGAATGCGAGCAGGAAGACATTGATGCAGGTAGAGCATAGCAGTGCAGCAAAACGATGATGAGAATGGTAAGCTATAGATAAACACTGTATCATTGTAATAAGATTCAGTAATGAAGTTTTTATATTTAGGGTAGAATGGAGGTGCTAGGGAGGACTGTTGTCCTTTGCGTTTCAAGTGGGTTCTTGAACACAGGGACTTGTAGATTCCATCCAGTTGAAGCCAGAGAAACCAAGGTGGCAGGGTGGTGCAAGGGAGAACATTGGTTCTTTGATATACAGGTTTGTGCTTGTGTGACTAGAATTTGGTGCTTCCATCCATTTGGTGCTGAAACACTCAGGGGGTTGGTGCTTCCTTCTAATGGGTTCTAGAGAAACCAGAGAGTTGGGGCTCTTAGCAAGTAGCAGCTTGCAAAATAGAGGTGGTAGCCTCATTATGAGTTGGTGCTCATAAGAATGATAATGTACATAAAATATTTATCATATCAAGAAGAAGAGGTTTTTCCCTTTATGGATTTCCTCAAGAAATATTTGTCTCTGTTTATTTCATGTGTGTGATTGATGTTTAATATTCTATTTCTTACTTCCCTGCATCATAGAGATTGTCATTGAGTGTTCCGTGAAGAGTTTAAAAATGGGTATAATTTTTAAAACATGGTTACAAATGATTCACCCCCCTTTTCAATTGTCCAACAATTGGTATCAGAGTCAGTTCCTTTTATTTAAAGGTAGATCAGTAATCTTAAACATGTCAAGACATGAAGGAATTTCAACAAACAAGGCCCCTATGTTCAATGGAACAAACTTTGCCTTCTAGAAAGTTAGGATGAGAACCTACATAATGGCGTTCGGTGCAGATGTCTGGGATGTGGTAGAGACCGGTTACGTAAAGCCAGTTGTACTATCTAATAAGGATGACAAGCTAGAATACAGCTTCAACGCTAAGGCCATGAATGTTATTCTGAGTGGGCTTGCAGAAACAAAATTTGTAAAAGTTATGCATTTAGAAATTTCCAAAGACATGTGGAACAAACTCATTAGCATTTATGAAGGTAATGAAAAGGTAAAAGATGCCAAGCTTCAAACCTACAAAGTACAGTTTGAACAACTACAGATGAAAGAAGATGAAACTATTGGTAAGTTCTTTCTGAGAGTTGAAGAACTAGTAAATGCAATGAAATCACTTGGTGAAAAAATTGAGGAACCCTCTTTAGTTCAAAAAAATTTGAGATCTCTGTCAGATAGGTTCAACCCAAAGGTCTCAGCTATAGAAGAAATTAATGATCTAAAAGGTTTTGCCTTTGATCAACCTCTAGGAACGTTGACTTCATATGAAATGAGGATATTTAAAGATAAACCCACCTCTAGAGAAGCATCATTTAAAGCAGACAAGAATGAGGATTTCGAGCCTAATGAAATTGAAGAAAAAATTGTGAGAAGACTAAAGAAAGGATCAGGAAAGTACCAAGGTAAGATCCCCTTTAAATGTTTTAACTGTGGAAATATAGGTCACTTTTCATCTAAATGTCCACACAAGAAACAAGATTAGAATTCTGAAAGTAAAAAGAAGTACAAACCCAAGATATTTGGTAAAAAGAAAAGTTTATGTGTAAACAATGATGACTCTTCAAAATACACAGATAGTGATTATTCCTGTGAAGATAATATTAATGACTTTATGCTTGTGGCCAAAGAGTATTATGAAAATAAAATCACAGAAAGTGATTTTGACGATGAAGAAGTTGTGGTTGACTTGGAAGGAGAACTGATCAGTTCTCTAGAAGAAATTTCTAGACTCAGATCTAAGAAGAAAAATAAAAAACAATTGTCGAAATAGTTCGAGAAAGACAATAAAGAACCTGATGAAGACTTTTCCCTACTAAAAGTGGAATTAGAAGAGGCAAGGAAAATAGAGGACATTCTGAAACAACAGTTATCAGAAAATAAGGCAAGATGTGAAGCCTTGGAAGAAGAAGTAGTAAAATCCAAAAAAGAGATGGAGAAGTTTAAAGCATTGTATCTCCAAAATATTCCAAGTATTCAAGCCTTAGAAAGATTGGGCACCATTCTAAATCAACAAAGGAATACAAATTTGAAAATTGGTTTGGGCTATGAAGAAGGATCAAATAATGGTCATCCAATCAACAAAGAATCCATTAAGTTTTTCAAATCTACATGCGTTGACAACAATAAATATGAAGAAACAAAGGAAGATAATTAGCCACCAAGGAAGAGCAAAGGAAAAATTACCAGAAATGAAACTGTAGAACAAAGAAATAATATACCCTCAACTCAAAGAAATCATCAGCATGGAATAAATCGACCTGCTCAAAGAAGACAACCATTTTCCAGGTACAAAGTATTTTTCTATGGATATTGTTTTTATTGTTCTAAATTTGGTCACAAAGTTGTAAACTGCTCCTTAAAATTTAGATATGAGCAATCAAGATACTCAAGGAATAGATTTATGTCGCAACAAAGAATGAGACAGCCAAATAACAAACAACCACATACTACAAATCATGTGATGGTTGGGAAAATGACATAGGTTAAGCATAAAAATCATTATGATCCTTTATTCAATGAACCAGAATGTTACACCTACCATAATTATGGACATAAAGCTGCAGACTGTCACTTAAGGATCTATGAACCGGATTTGAATCCTTCTACTGAAAATGTCAAGGTTTGGAAGAAGAAAGAAAATGACAAGTGTGGACTAGTGTTTTCAGCTCAAAGACAAAAGAACTCGTGGTATATTGATAGTGGTTGCTCCAAACATATAACGGAAGACAAAGGTAATTTTCTATCTCTAAGTGAAATAAAATCAGGAAGCATAAGCTTTAGAAATGATGCTCCAGGTAAAATCAAGGGTAAAGGGATGGTGATTTTAAGTAATGGAAAAGGAAAATAAAACATAATTTGGGATGAAACATAATTTTCTCAATGTAAGTCAAATGTGTGACAGAGGATGTGAAGTGGTGTTCACTTCCAAGGATTGCAAGATAGAGTCTGTAAACTCAAGACAAGTGGTGGCTAAAGGCATAAGGATAGATAATAATGTATATGTGTTGAAAGAAGATAGAGAAGAGTGTCATCTAAGAAAACATGATGAAATTTGGTTATGGCATAGGAGACTTGGACATCTAAACTTTGACCACTTAATCAAGATCAAAAATCTTGAGGCAATAAAACATCTTCCAAGAATATCAAAGCCACAAGATTCTGTGTGTAAACCCTACCAAGTAAGAAAGCTAACCAGGACACAGTTTAAATCCAAGATCTCCACTTCAACAGAGAAACCACTTCAATTAGTTCATATGGATTTATGTGGACCATCAAGATAGGAAGGCACAAGGAAGGAAAACTATTTTATGCTGGTCATTGATGACTACTCCAGACTCACTTGGGTTGCTTTTCTCAAAGAAAAAGCTGAAGCATTTGAGAAATTTAAAATATTTAAGACTTTAACTGAGAATCAAATAGGTAAGAGGTTAAAGGCAGTAAGATCAGACAGAGGAGGAGAATTTATGTCAAGTGATTTTAAGGAATTATGTGATAAAAATGGGATCAAGAGAGAATACACAATCCCAAGAACTCCACAACAAAATGGAGTAGTTGAGAGGCAAAAAAGAACAGTGCAAAAAATGGCCAAGTCAATGATCAATGAGAAGAACATTGGTCAAACCTATTGGGTAGAAGAAATACACACAAAAGTCAATGTTCTTAATAAAGCACACCTCAGAACACACACTAACAAGACACATTATGAACTATGGTATGGGAGACATGCTTCAATCAAACACTTCAAAGTATTTGGGAGTAAGTGTTACATAAAGAATAATAATGATAACCTTGGCAAGTATGATGACAGGGTTTATGAAGGAATCTTCTTAGGGAATTCTAAAAACAGTAAAGGATACAAATTCTATAATCAGAGGTTGCATAAATTGGTTGATTGTATCGAAATAAAATTTGATGAAGGAATCCCAATAAGAGAGGTGAACAATACTGAATCAACAACAGAGGATATATATGAAGTTGGAGCTGAGAAGTTCCAAGAATCAGAACAAGAAGACTCTGATTCATATGAAGATGAAAATACTCAGGAAGACTCAAATCAGCAGACAGCATCAAATTCTTCCTCCAGAATTACTCAAAAGAATCATCCTGCAAGTCAGATAATTGGTGAAAAAGACAAAGGTGTACAAACCAGGAGAAGGATAATCAAAAAAATTGAACAATCACATATAGCCTTCATATCCATGGTGGAACCCAATAACTTTAGTGAGGCCAGTAAAGACGTAAATTGGTTAAAATAAATGAATGAGGAACCAGACCAGATTGAAAAGAATGACACTTGGGAACTCGTTCCTAGGCCAACAGATAAAAATGTAATAGGATCAAAATGGGTCTACAAAAATAAGATGAATGAGAAAGGAAATATTGTAAGAAATAAAGATAGACTGGTGTGCAAAGGATATGCTCAAATAGAAGGACTAGACTTTTATGAAACATTTGTGTCTGTAGCAAGATTAGAAGCTATTAGAATGTTTCTTGCCTATGCTTGTCATAAAAAGTTTAAAGTCTATCAAATGGATGTCAAGTCATCTTTTCTAAATGGAGATCTAAAAGAAGAAGTCTATATGGAACAACTAGAGGGATTCCAACTATCAGATAACCCTAACTTTGTCTGCAAGCTAAAGAAAGCCTTATATGGGTTGAAACAAGCTCTATGTGCCTAGTATCATAGACTCAATACATATCTTCAATACAAAGGGTTTAAGAGAGGAACAGTTGACAACAATCTATATATCAAAACATAGGATAATTATTTTCTCATTGTGTTGGTCTATGTAGATGACATCATCTTTGGTAGTAATAATGCTTCAATGGTAAAATGGTTTGCTTCTACCATCTAGTATGAATTTGAAATGTCTATGATAGGGGAACTATCATTTTTTCTTGGCCTACAAATTACTCAGAATTCTAAAGGAATATTTCTTTATCAAGAAAAATATCTAAGAGAAATGTTGAAAAGGTTTCAAATGGAAGATTCTAAACCTATGAGCACACCTATGGTCATTGGATGTAAGTTAAGAAAGAATGATGACTCACCTGATGTTGATCAGAGTTTGTATAGGTATATGATAGGCAACCTACTATGCATCACAGCATCTTGTCCAGACATAATGCATGTTGTTGGACTAATAAGAAGGTATCAGGTCGCACCTAAACATAGTCATTTGTTAGCTATCAAAATAATATTCAGATACTTGACAGGAACAATGGACTATGGCCTATGGTATCCTAGGAATCATAATTTTCAACTATCAATCTATTTATATGTCGATGGGCTAACTACGTGGATGAAAGGAAAATCACAAGTGGAGGTGCATTCTTCTTAGGACATTCCCTTGTATCATGGTTGAGAAAGAAGCAAGGTTCCATTTCCTTATCAACTAAAGAAGTTGAATACATTGCAACTGCCACTTGTTGTACCCAAGTATTGTGGGTGATTCAGACACCTGTAGACTTGGAGGTAAAATATATTGCACCGATCCCAATTCATTGTGATAATACCAGTGCAATTAGTGTGTCAAAGAATCTTGTATTTCACTCCAAGACCAAGCATATACCCATCAAGTATCACTTCTTGAGGGAATAGGTAACCAAATCTGTGGTTTATGTGCATTATATTCCATCCAAAGATCAGATTGCTAATATCTTACCTAAACCACTTGCATAAGCTCAGTTTGAGTATATATGCCAGAAGTTGGGAGTGACCCCTTTATCAACCTAAGAGATTCCATCCTATCAGGGGGAGTATGTGTTGATTGAAGATATGATACCTCTGGAAAATACTGCAACAACTCAAGGGGAGAATGCTTTCTTTGACATTGATGTCAAAGGGGGAGAAAAGGTGTGGATGATAAAGTTGGAGGTATAAGATGAATAGTGCAGCCATTCAGGGTTGCCATCAATGCCAAAGGGGGAGATTGTTGGCATCTTTACAGGAAGAATGTGCTTGTCATTGATGGAAATAACAACATGTGTTGGTAGGTTTACAACCAGAGTGTGCATGGGAAGAACAATAGTGAAGAAACATACGAGGAATGTCGAGAATATCAGGAGGAATATTGTGGATTTGCGCGGAGAATAGCGTTCTCAGGAACTTAGATGGATCGTAGAAATCCTTGGAGGGAGAAACACTGATAGTCATGCGTCGCGATATTCATACAAGATACAAGAAGGATAATCCCATGAGTCATTCAACACTCCAAAGATGTGAAGGAATCCTAGCCTTCCATTAAGGCAAGACACATGGAAAGAGATCAACATTTCGTTGACTTGTGAACTGGGAAAGTCAAAGGCAGAGTTGCGAGAACTCATGAAGTCGTGAAACGTGAAATCATGATTTGATCTTAGCCATTGGATGGTTGGAGAGATATGACCGTTAGATCATAGCAGACCATGTCAGCAAGGAAAGCTGGTAGACTACGTCAGTAAGGACACGTGGCACGATTAGACAATGACAAGTGTCAAGTTGATTCATCATTTTAGGTACGTGGAAACCGCAAATCCAAGTGAGATATGGCAGCTTCTCAACTCATGACATGTCATCGAGTGATGCAAGAGTTACGTCACTCTGGGAGTTTTGCTTCAGTATTTTTACCATCAACACTCCCCCAAATTCCTGAAGGTTGAAGTCCTAGGGCAGAGGATAGTCATCGGATCACCAAGAAATCTCGACCATTGATCTGATATGAAGCATTTCAGATTTTTGCAAGTTGAGATATTTGAGGAAACTCACAGTATTAAATCACGTTTTAATCGTCGATCAGAGGGTGAGACCTTGATCGTTGATATGATATGAATCCATTTCGGAGTTTTGCGTATTGGGAGTTTGGAGACAACTCACTGTAGAATCTCTGAAATGAGAAGTCATAAAGTTGATCTGAGTTGTTCATTGCAATAGAATCAAGGACCGTAGATCTGGTCTCAAGGAATTCACCGATTCAGAGATCGGGAATTTGGAGAATATAGGTGAGAAAATTCACAAAGTTCGCAATGTCCCAAAGTGCAAAATCGCAAAGCGCCTATTGGCGTAGCTAGTGATCACCATCGGTGGTCACATGAAGGAAGGAGCTTGCAAGTTGCTAGGCTCCATTTCATGATCGGTAGTTGGAAGAGTCAGACTGACTTGCAGCAAAACTCGTGAAACGTGAAATTGTGAAGTGCATTCTCATTAGCCAAGTGGTCAGAGCCAGTGGTCACATATGTGGAAGAGAAGGGAAGGAGCTAGCGGTGCTAGGCTCGGTTTCAAAGTTTCACAAATCGATAAAATCAAGGTGAATCAAATTTGATCACCTGAAATGAAAAATCGCGAAATGACTATTGGTTAGGCATAAGTTCACCATCGATGGTCACGTGAAGGAACAGCTATAAGTCAAAGAATCCATAATTGATTGGTTGTAATTGCCAAAACGCAGCGATGAAATCGGCTAGAGAACTAGAGGAGTTGTAGCGTGATCACCAGAGGATCTGAAGATCTTCGAGGTAACTGGTAGTGGAATGAAGACTGATTAGAGAGAAAATTGACAGATGGAAAAGTGTCAAAGTCTGTAACTTCTACAGAGAGGATAAATCTCGACTATGACAGAGAAGATGAAGAGTCACACTGCCAGAGAAGGAAAAGAATTTCAGGATAAGCCAATGATGACGAAGAGACTCAGTGTAACCACCAAAGATGATGATGGTTTGCATGGATGATCTGAAAAGGACTAGGTATGATAAATATGTGAAAAATAGAGAGGAGAAGGGGGCTTCAGTAGTGAATTATTCATGCAAGGAAAATTAAGCTTTGTGCAATAGCTGAAACACACAAAAGAGGCATAGTGCATAGAATAGAAATGAATATCTGAGAGAGAGACAGAGGAAGTCGAGGTGAACGTCCATAGATAGAGCAGAAGAATGGAAAGCTCACAGAAGAATGCAAGTAAGAAGACACCGATGTAGGAAGATCATAGTAGTGCAGCAGAACAACGATGAGACTGGTAAGCTATAGATAAAAACTGTATCACTGTAATAAGATTCAGTAACAAATTTTTTCTAATCGGGGTGGAAGGGAGGTGCTAGGGAGGACTGTTGTCCTCTGAGTTTCAAGTGGGTTCTTGAACAAAGGGAGTTGTAGATTCTATCTGGTTGCAACAAGAGAAACCAGGGTGGTAGGATGGTCCAAGAGAGAACATTGGTTCTCTTATATACAGGTTGGTGCCTATGTGACTGGAAGTTGGTGCTTCCATCCAGTTGGTGGTGGAACACTCGGGGAGTTGGTGCTTCCTTCTAGTTGGTGCTAGAGAAACTAGAGAGTTAGTTCTCTCAGCTAGTATCATCTTGCAAAACAAAGGTGGTAGCCTCATTACGAGTTAGTGCTCATAATAATGTTAATGTACAGAAAATAATTATCATATCAAGAAGAAGAGGTTTTTCCCTTTATGGGTTTCCTTAGGAAATGTCTATATATGTGTATTTCATGTGTGTGATTGATGTTTAATATTCTATTTCTTACTTCCCTGCATGATTGAGATCTCCATTGAGTGTTCTGTGAAAAGTTTAAAAATGGGTATAATTGTTTAATCGAAATAACAACTAATTCAACCCCCCTCTCAGTTGTCCCACACATTGGTCATGTTTGACCATTTTTGGGACTTTGATAGGCTGGTTGAAGATGGAGTTCCTAGGTGGACCTAAGACCAGAGGATCTCACCTATTTTGTGGACTTTTGGGGGATTTTAGGGTTTTTGTAATGGGTATGGGATCTCAACCCATGGGTTTACTCATGTTTAGGCTTTTTTGTAATGTATAAATAAGTAGATAGGACTTAGAACGGAGTCAATCTAAGTTGGCTTCGTGCAAGAATATGTAAAGGTTGCTAAGTGAGAAGAACATTTGTTGTATTGTTTTCATACTGTGTGTTAAAAATTGTAGAGCTGAGTGCAAGTGATTGTCAGAGGCTTTGAGCTACCAAGGAGTTGGCTCTGTGCCTTGACCTAATTTTGAGGAAGGTGGATCTAGTGTGTTGTGCACAGATCACCTGTCCACTGCAAGTCTTGGCTTTGTGGATATGTGCACATGAGTAGATGCATGTAAGAGATTGCAAACTAATAAACAAGAAGAAGAAGTTGGTGGACGTAGCCCCACACTGGGGTGAACCATGTATATCATGTGTTTTGATGTGCTTTGTGGAATATTGCTCACGTTGTTTATGTGTTTATCTACTTAATGCACTGATCTTGATGTATGATATATAGATTTGTGGATGCTTAGTGCTTTATGATATTTGATTGTTAGATCTAAGTAAATGTTATGGTCTAGGTGATCGAAAGTACTTGATATTGGTTGCTACTACGTTGATCTGTAATTAGGGTTTAATCTATGATGTGAACGAGAATTCTAAACTAATGCATATTGATTGGATAAGTGCTATGTTAAGTGTTGTAATCACAAATCTATGTCCCATCTAGGTTGTAGACATCTGAATCCTGCAACTCCCCTTGCCTCTACCTCAAGTGAGACTTCATCTTCTTTGCAGGTGTTTCTAAAAGGGTTGGTAGTTAGGGTTTTGTTGGTGTATTGTTGAAGCGTTGAACCCTGGGTCTGCTCCTCTATGCCAACAAATGGTTCTATTCCCGGAACCTGAAACTGTGATTGTTGGGAACTGAAGAAAATTGAGATATCTATGCATAGATCTATTGTTGTAGTGCACAGTATTCTACTTGACTTGTGAAGCCCTGTGCTAAGAAAGGAACTAGATATAAAGAAAAGAGGTAACATCTTAAAGATTTTTTCTCTGATAAAGGTAAGATAAGTGGAATTTTTTTCTTCGAAAGTATGAATCTAGGTATGTTTGAAAGATTTTGTCCTATTCTGAAAACTAGGTCACAGTTAGAGGAAAGAGTTGGTCTAAATAGATTTGATAGAAATAGAGAAAGATATGTTATTCCTATGCATAGAAATAATTTTTGTACCAACAAGTGGATGCAAGAACCTAGAAAGATTTTTTGCAGATTGCAAGTCCATCACTGTGATCCCAGTGTGCAGTATAGGAAAATCGGGGATCGTTTAAAAGAAAGAGAGTATTGACACTGTGTTATAATTGCAGAAGATCAGGACATATTGCTAAGGAATGCCCTGTTATAGGTCCTATTTGTCTCTATTGTAAAGCTATTGGCCATGAAGTTGAGAATTTCCCTAGAATGGCTGCCAATGTTGAAAAGATGAACATGAGACTAGAAATATATGAAGAATGTCAAGGAACTAAGGATATGTTAGAGAACCAGAAAGAGTCGGAGACTATGTTATTACAGCTAAAAGTATCAATGAATGATCACATAGACATCATTTTACCATAGATCTTAAAAGAGAAACAAGGATAGGAGACTTTGACATAGACTGTGTTTTGGATGAGGAAACGCAAGTGAATATCATGCCAAAAAGCACTTGGGAAATTTCAGGAAATCCTACTATGGTTCCTTCATTGGGAAGGATAGGATTATTTAAAGGAAACATGATAACCCTATGTGGAAGAGTTACTAATGTACCTATGATTGCTCATGAAACATTGATCAAAGAATAATTTGAAGTCATTACGTTTGTTGAGAACAACACCCCTTTCCCCCTTTTAGTAGGAAAGACTTGGATTGAGAAAGATCAGATCTGAAGGAAGGCAGAGGAAGAAGGTACGAAACAGAGGAAGCAATAATTAAGGGACCTCATAGATAGAAAAATAGAGTGACTAATAGAAGAACAAGAGGATAAGTCGAATCAACAAAGGGCTAGAGAATTAGTTGTCGAATTTCAAAGAACACAAGAAGTATTAAAGAACATTTCCATGCAGCAAAGAAGTGCATCCACCATGGAAATAGTAAGAGAAGAGGTATTACCTTTGAACCCTTTGAAATGACATCGATAGTGAGAAGTTACTACGCTAAGAGAAGATAAGAATAAGAATGAAAAGAGGAATCCAGAGACTCAAATCACAGGAAAGAAGGCAAGAAATCTCAGTAAGAAGAAAGAAAAGTTAGAAAAACTACAGGAATTTCCATAGAAGACTTCACAGAAGGCAGTCTGGAAGACCTTGAACCTCGCCAGAATAGTAGAACCACACAGAATGGGACATCTCCATGATGAAGCTATATGACCATTGGAGGCACCCCGACTGTTACAATGGCACTCCAGAATGGTTAGAAGCATAGTTATTGTCAAAAAGATCATTGTTGGACTATTGAGACTGCACCATAACGGTCAGATTCGTATTGATTAAGTCATTCCTTCCCGTTGGAGGAATATGTTACAACGTTGCATATTTAACCCGTCAGATGTTGCGTTGGGACCACTTTTTGAAAATCGACATATATGAGCTAGCAGATAATTAATTGCATACCCGGTTGTGCTATCTAGACCTCGCCATCTATTTGATTACCTTGTCTGTATGTTCACCTACCCGATCTCCTCGATTACAAGTGTGAATGTCGGGCCGGCATAATGCGCTAGAGAAGTCTGTGGAGGAGATTTTGATAGACCTCATGGCTGATAAAGTCATTTTTGTAGGAATATAGGCATTGTCGACTTCCAGATTGCAAGCATCCCAATCGACTGGATGACATTATGGCGGCGCTGTTGAGAAATGAAGCAAACACTACAATGATCTGGATAATGTGAAGTAGATCCCATCGGTCTTGCCATACTACATCCGACCTTTGAGTGGCGTGGTTAACCGTGACATTGTTCCACATGATTTAGAATACACATTGATCATTGTGTACCTCCTGAAGGGGATACGCGCAGTTGGATCGTTGTTGGGACTGATCCCAACTCTCAAGATTAGTGAATTCAACCTCGGAGACCGGAATAACGATGCGATGCGGTATTTGATGAAGACAACTATGAAGAATACCAATATATTTCCCTAGCCATGGATTAAGGAGCTCGCACAATCCACGATCTTGAATGTGATGAAGTCCCCAACTTTGGCTGACATTAGGAGGTTAATGCTTGTGTTAAAATCCTTCTATCGTCCTATCATGGAGGTTATATTTGGTTATATAGGTGCATCACTGTGTTTCCGATGCTAATCCACTTGATCACAGGACTAAGCATGTAGGGACCAGACCCTCGCCAGTTCTACTCAGGGAAGACGTTAGATCGCTCCTTGGCCCAACATATAAAGAAAGACTATGGATATGTAGAGAAGGGAAGCGAGGATACAAAGTAGCCTCCATCCAGGATGGCAGAGCATGGCTTTCTTGCTAGTTGATCATTGGCAAGCTCATCATAAAGTACATACTGAAACAACTCACAGGGTTAGTAGTTGACCTCGCAGGAAAGTGCGTAGAAGGAATGCAGATGAACTGGGTGAGATACCTCGTCAACGAGCTGGAAATGTACTATCATGAAGTGCAAGATCAAGGGTATGAGTTTCACTTTAGTTGGCTATTGGTATTGATTGCACTTGTCGCTTGGAAAATGATGGAAGGAGTATCCTTCCCATAAATCGAGCCATTGGAGACATTGGTCATAAGGTTCTCAACCTTATGGTACACGAATGATATGGAAAAGAAGTGGCAATCGAATGTTGTCTTCCATACTTACTAACTACAGTTGAAGCATGCCATTGAATCATTCCCCTAAATGACACTGACTACACTCCATGCGTACAAACCATTCGTGAAGTTCCGCTCAGACCAACACTTCATCTACATCACCACGTGCAGGGATGAAAGTAAGGAGGAGTTGTAGTCTTACTATAATTTGACTGAGGAATACATGGAAGATATCGCTAAGGAATGGCCAGAAAAATTCCTTGTACTAGTCAAAGATGTCGAACTCTCTGACCCCGACATCATCGGAATTCCTTTGGTCACTCGGACTAAGTATTATGGGTAGACTAGCATGAAGAAAAATAATAAAAAGGAGGAAGTGTAGGACATAGAAAGTGATGAATCCAAGGAATCACTCCCTGACTATAGAAGGGTGTAGCCTTGGTAACTTAAAATATCAATAATATGGAAGTAAAAAGGGTCAAATCGGATAACATTATAAATCCATATCCATTTAGAAATACATAATGCACTTGAAAAAACAAGGATTTCAACTAAGCTTCTTAGAAGATTTAAATCAAATTGTGGAAATATGGAGAAAACCCATTATACCAGTAGACATACTTATACAACATCACATGTGAATGGCCAGCCATGATATGTAATATACTCTTCACACCAGTAGAAACATATATAAGATTACATAAATTATATGACCGGATATAACAAATAAATACTTGCAACTTAAGTTTATGAATGCACAAATAGGATGACCGCTATCTGTCATTGAGACAAACATCTTAAGCAAGTACGAAGTCAGATATACCAACAAAGAGATGGAATGACAGCCTTCTATCATTGAGTATACATAGACTTGGAAAGAAAGGAAATGAAAGCTGAACATACAAAGTGAAAGAAGCTTGATGTCAATAAATACTCGTGATTATTTCCAAAGGATAAAAATACAAGTCTTCAAGGAAATAAACCACAGTCCTCATAATGTTTCCCCTCCCACTTTCATATTACATATATGATCTTAAATAATCTTTACCAATTATTTTCAAGCTTCCCAAAAGATGGATCTGATAACCTCTTTTCTTATCTCAAATTCAAAATTATGAGGTGGCTGGAAAAGATAGAAATTTCCGGAAAAATGTTGCTCCAAGATTCACCTATATCCTCCAAATAACAATATATTTTTGGAAACTGAGAGAGGTCATTGATAATAAGTACTTTCTTATGAAATACCTCCTTCAGTTTCTAAAAATAGTATTCCAAATCATCACAATATATCCTTAAAGACAGTGACTAAAACAGGAAAAACTGAGTATTTAATTTCTGGAAATATGGTGCTCAAAGATTGACCTATATTTCAAAAATCACAATAGATATTGGAAAACTGAGAGAGGTTATTGAATATCCACCCGTTATTATGAAACATATCCTTTGGTTTCAAAAACTACTCTTCTAGATGATCATAATCTGTCTCCCAAGAAGGTGACTAAAACAGGAAAATCCAGATTTCCAAATCTAGTCATATTCCTACATTTTAGGATTTGATCTCTAGAATATTTCCATTGATCAAATGAAGTGCCACCTGCACTCATGAATGATATTTTATAATATATATGATTATTTATCATCATCTACTCCTTAATAAACTCAACCAAGTCAAATTTTACCTTTTGACCAAAATAATACATTTTGGAAATATTCTGAAAATGATGCCTCATCTTGTGGGGAACTTTTGACTACCTTCCCGAGCTCTAAATGAAGATCTGAAAGTACCATGGAAAATATTAGGATGTCTAGTTTTCAATAGACTATTTGAGCATGTAAAAAAGACTCTCCATGGCTCAAAAAACAGATTTTTCCCAAGGTAGTTTATCAGCCGAAAAACCTGTACTTTCACCAGCTCACTACACTGTGAAAACAGTCATTTAGCTGGTGAAAAGGGAGACTTTCACCGACTTACTACACTGTGAAAAATTCATTTAGCCGGTGATAGATAAAATTTTCTTTTTGGTATATTTTGAGATGCCACGTCATTTTTTCATTGGAAAATAAGATTTAAAGTCAATCTTATACACTTTAAAACTTAAAGATTTATAAATAAATCTTTACCTTATTATCATCTTATGATATGATATCAAAATAAATTGCAAGGCATTTTTTATCACTAATGAGCACCTAAAAAAAGATCCAGAGTTGAGGAAACTGGAGGCACAAATCCAGGAGGTGAAGCAATAGGCATCCACCATACAAGAACAGATTAAGTTGCTTACTGTCATTGAGAAGATGAAGAGGTCGTAGGAGCAAGGTGCAGTCCAGTAGCAGGTTACTGCCATATAAGCAAGTTTATGGAAGAAACACAGAGACTCCAATTGGTGTAGGACAAATCCTGCACGATTTTTGAAGAAATTGAAGGACAAGGCCTGTAGCTAGGCCAACTGGTTGTGACAGTGTAACAATGCCTGGAAGGGCCTATCACCACTCAAGTCATTCAAGAGTTCACCGAGTAGGAGGCTCTAGCGAAGAAGCAAGTTGAGGCAGCCATAGCTAAGCTTGAGGCCTTCAAAGCAGCCTTACCTAGATCTGAGTGACTTGGGACGAGTCACAAGAGAGTGTTGGGGGCTTGTTGGCCCTCGACCAAGTTTCTAGGAAACATTGGTTGTGTTTGACAATTTTTGGGACTTCAATAGGCTGGTTGAAGATGGAGTGCCCAGGCATAGCTGAGATCATGGGATATCACATATTTTGTGGACTTTTTGGGATTTTAGGGTTTATGTAACAGGTATGGGATGTCGGCCCATGGGTTTACCCATGTTTAGGCCTTTTTTTAATGTATAAATAAGTATATAGGAGTTAAAGATAATTTGGTCTAAGTTGGCTTCGTGCAAGAATATGTAAAGGTTGCTAAGTGCGAAGAACAATTGTTGTCTTTTGTGCATACTATCTGTTAAGACTTGTAGAGCTGAGTGAAAGTGATTGTAAGAGGCTTTGTGCTACCAAGGAGTGGGCTCTGTGCCTTGACCTGATTTTGAGGAAGGTGGATCTAGTGTGTTGTGCGCAAATCACCTGTCTAGTGTGATGCTTGGATATGTGGCTTTGTGCATAGTAGTAGACGCGTGTAATATATTACAGACTAATAAAGAAGAAGAAGAAGAAGTTGGTGGATGTATCCCCACACTAGGGTGAACCATGTATATATTGTGTTGCAATGTTCTTTGTGCAATATTTCTCATGTTGTTTATGTGTTTATCTACTTAGTGCATTGATCTTTATGTATGATAGATATATTTTTGGATGCTTAGTCTTTTATAATATTTTATTGTTAGATCTAAGTAAATGTTATGTGCTAGGTGGTCAAAAGTACTTGGTCTTGGTTGCTACTACGTTGATATGTAATTAGGGTTTAATCTGCAATGTGAAAAGGACATACGAACTAATGCATATTGATTAGCTAAGTGCTATGTTAAGTGTTGTAATCACAGATCTGTGTCCCAGCTAGGTTGTAGACACCTGAGTCCTACAACCCCCCTGCCTCTACCTTGGGTGAGACTTCATCTGCTTCACAGGTGTTGCCGAAAGGGTTGGTAGTTAGCATTTTGTTGGTGCCTTGTTGAAGCGTTGAACCGTGGGTTTGCCCCTCTGTTCCAACAAGCTTCATTAATCTGGTGCTTCGGATCTTTGGGCTTCAAAATATTTTTGAAAACAACATCAAAATTCACCCAAATGTCGAATTGATGAAATAATCGAGCTCTCTCCATCTCTGGAGCTTCGAGATTCAAAGAATCTTACCACAAAACACTCCACTTCCTCCAAACTCCAAAGTGGTGAACCCATGAAGGGTTCAAGAATCAACATTGTATGCTCCCTGTTGAGATCTATGGTGAATAGGAAATCTGGGACTTCGGGCTTCAAGAGTTCTGAAACTCCAATTCATGTTGTCTCACAAATTTCTGAATATCGAACTACCGAAGAGTGAAGATCCATGGTTCTCGTGTCCCCATCAATAGATGACTTGGATTAACTCTGAGCTTCTAGACTTTTCACGCCAACACACCATTTATCCATAGTCCTCTCGATGTCCAAACTTATCAAGGTTACAAAATATCTTGAGACATGTCCCTGATGACCAACGATCTCAATTTACTCTAGAGTTGAGGAATTTGGGATATTTTCATCCTGGAAACACAAGAACCTGTTTCTCTCAGAGTGATGGACCTCTCAACTATCATGATATCTAAAACTCATGCTCGTCTATTCGGAGATCTGACGGTTGGGATGTGATATTCTCCAAGTTACTTCTCCTCCTGGTCTGGTCTTGATTCAACAGATAAAATATGTTCATGGCCAATCCAACGACTGGTACTTCTCCCTGTGATCTACAATGTAGATTCACTCTTGGACTTCGAAGCTTCAGGGATTTTTCCTCTTTCACGACAAATGACTTAAAACAACCTAAGAGGTGAAGTCCAAAGGACTCGAAAGTTTGATGCAGGAGCATCATTATCAATATACGACAAGTCGAGTGGAGTAAAACTCAACATCCAGTGCACGCATTCAAAATGTTTTGGATCCCAAGGGGAGCACATCATTTATTGTTTTGAAATCATTGTAATTAAAGGGATTTTAATGTTTTGAGGCTTGATCCATCATATGAGATTGCAGGGGATTGTAATTTATTTAATTCCTAAGGGATTATACATATTTCAAGTATCGACTCATATCTATTTTGTAAATGCTCATTAAATTGTAAAATTCCTTAGTGGTAGAATGCTTTAATTGTGATATGAAAGAACTAGAATAATTTGGAGGGAAGGCTCGAGAAGCCCCTTGTGTATAAATATGTGTAATATATGCACAAAAGAGGCTTTTGAGCTTATTTTTATCATTTTTGAATAATATTGTAATTCTTCCTAGATTTCATCTTGTTGAAGAAGTGAAGTGGAGAGTTGCAAAGAACACAGTGTAAATATTTTATGAATGAATATAATAGAGGAGATTTGCTTCAAATGTATGGGTTTTCTTATCTATGAATTCATTGGTAATGTTATGCTATTTTCTTTCTATTTTTTTATGCACGTGTTTCCATTTCATGGTTAATTATATGGGCTTGTAATGTTATATAATTTTCAATTGTTTCTCTTCTAAAATACTAGTGCAAGGAATGCACAATGGCCACGCAAGAAGTGCGAAGGCATAATCGTTTTCAGACTCAATATATCGGGAGAGATAATGTCAATTGTCAAGAGTGAGTGCAATGAGTGCACTTATACTCAATGGATTATAGAAGCTCAAGAATACCAGTGAAAAGCATGCACGAATCCAACACTTTCTCAAGTGTTGAAAGAGTCTCAAGGAAGACGAGTGGGTTGATCATGAGGAATAGAAATTAGTTGACAAGTTTCAGAGGTTATGGTAACAAGTGTTGAGCTCTGTATAGGTTTTGAATTAATTTCCATTTCTTCAAGATCACATGGCTGACCAGATTGTAAAGGAATTGAAATACATTGGTCATTTATATGGACAGGCTGAGGTAATAAGAGTGATACAACATATACAATGTAATCAAGCTGCAAATATCCTTCTAAATATGAATATATATAAGAGGAATGATGATTTTATGAATATACAACACAGAAAATAATTCTCTTGACATGCAAAGGAAAAAGCATGAAGGACTTAATAAAGAAAAGTAACAATTCATGAAGAAGACTTATGAATTGATACCTTGATTTAGGATTCAACCTCTTCATCTTCTATCGACCCAATCCTTCCCAGTCGAGTCTTTAATGTGGAGTCTCCAGGCAAATTATTATAGTCGAATTTTATGTCTGCCTCTTGTCTTTCATCAAGAATCAGATCTATGTCGTTCTCCCAGGGAAACAATGCTTCCACTTTCGTTCCCCAGAAACGACGCCATTTGTTATCACTCCAAGGAATAACTCCCTAACTATAGAAGGGTGTAAGGTTGGTAACTTGAAATATCAATAATATGGAAGGAAAAAGGATCAAATCGGATGACATTATAAATCCACCTCCATTTAGAAATACATAATTCACTCGAAAGACCAAGGCTTTCAACTAAGTTGCTCATAAGATTTAAATCAAATTGTGGAAAGATGGAGAAAAACCATTATACCAGTAGACATACTTATACAACATCACATGTGAATGGCCAGTAATGACATGTAAGATACTCTTCACACTAGCATAAACATATATAAGATTACATAAAGCATATGACCGAATATAACAAATAAATACTTGCAACTTAAGTTTATGAATGCACCAATAGGATGACAACTATCTGGCATTGAGACAAATATCAGAAACAAAGTATGAAGTCAGATATACCAATGAAGATATGGAATGACAGCCTTCTATCATTGAGTATACACAGACTTGGAAAGAAAGGAAATGAAATCTGAACATACAAAGTGAAAGAAGTTTGATGTCAAGATATACTCATGATTATTTCCAAAGGATAAAAATACAAGTCTTCAAGGAAATGAAACGCAGTCCTCATATTGTTTCCCCTCCCACTTGCCTCTTACGTCTATGAGATTAAATAAGATTTACAAATTATTTTCAAGCTCCTCAAAAGATGGATCTAATAACCTCTTTTCTAATCTCAAATTCGAAATTGTGAGGTGGCTGGAAAAGATAGAAATTTATGGAAAAAATGCTACTCCAAGATTCACCTATATCCTCCAAATCACAATACATATTGGGAAACTGGGAGAGGTTATTGAATATCAGCTCATTTTTATCAAATGCCTCCTTCCATTTATAAAAATATTATACCAACTCATCATAATCTGTCCTTAAAGACAATGACTAAAACAGGAAAAACAGAGTATTTAGTTTCTGGAAATATGGTGCTCAAAGATTGACCTATATTTCACAAATCACAATATATCTTGGAAAAATGAGAGATTTTATTGAATATCCACCCGTTCTTATGAAATACCTCCTTTGGTTTCAAAATATACTCTTCTATATGATCAGAATTTGTCTCCCAAGAAGGTGACTAAAACAGGAAAATCCAGATTTCCAAATCTAGTCATATTCCTACATTTTAGGATTTGATCTCTAGAATATTTATATTGATCAAATGAAGTGCCACCTGCACTCATGAATGATATTTTAGAATATATATGATTAATCATCATCATATTCTCCTTAATGAACTCAACCAAGTCAAATTTGACCATTTGACCAAAATAATACATTTTGGAAAATTTCTGAAAATGATGCCTCATCTTGTGGGGAAGTTTTGACTACCTTCCCAAGCTCTAAATGAAGATCTTAAAGTACCATTGGAAATGTTAGGATGTCTAGTTTTCAAATGAGTATTTGAGAATGTAAAATGGACTCTCCACGACTCAGAAAATAATTTTTCCCAAGGTAGTTTATCAACTGAAAAACCTGCACTTTCACTAGCTCACTACACTGTGAAAATAGTCATTTAACCGGTGAAAAGGGAGACTTTCACCGACTTACTACACTGTGAAAAATTCATTTAGCCGATGAAAGATAAAATTTTATTTTTGGTATATTTTGAGATGCCACATCATTTTTTCATTGGAAAATAATATTTAAAGCCAATCTTATATACTTTAAAACTTAAAGATTTATAAATAAATCTTTACCTTATTATCATCTTATGATATGATATCAAAATAAATTTCAAGGCATTTTTTATCGCTAACATATGTCTCCAACTGGGATGGAGACCTTACTGCAAGGTTTTCAAGAACCACAGATCTAATGCCTTTCCTGGAAAATAAAAATCTGAACAAAATGTGTAGTGTTGCATTGGGCATGGAGTCAACTATCTCACTTATTTATGAAATTTTCCCATAATCTGTGTGGATGACCTCTTCACATGCTTCAGACTGTCTTTATTCATACAAAGTATCTTATACTTCTACTGCAAAATGAAAGAAAATAAATACTCGAGAAGTGAGCTTATTTCCTATTCTACTATATTATAACCAACTCTGCAATTTGGTTAAGTAAAGGTTGATTTCCATAGCATCCATCCAAACAATTTGAATACTAAAATTTCCTCATCATTCTTACTAATTAATAAATGATTTTTGAAATGCAATAGCAATGAATAAAACTCTTTCACAAAACCAAATGCAACAGGAAATATGTGGAAGCTTACGAAATCTGAAACTTTCAAGTTTTTTGAAATGTAAGATTCTATGAAATCTCCTACTGGATATTTAAAACTGATGTCAAGAACCTATTGGTCTTTAGGAAAAAATTGCTCCTCAATGAATTCTTCTGTGCCAGAAGGTTCATGACTTTCTTGTTCTTTTGTGATTACCTCATAATCATCAAACACTATAACTTTTTCTTCAGAATAATTTTCAAAAGATGATGATAGAGTAGTGTTTGATTGACAGAGATCATGATCAGCTCTAAAAATGTAGTTGTCTATACCATCACAAGTTATCATAGATTCAACATTCTTTGTAAACTGATCATAAATTTTATATGAATACTTATCTATGGAAAACTCTGCCCAAGTTGAATAATTTGATTTACAATCTGAAACAATTTCAGCTGCTTGTTGTTGTTTTGAAATTGCCTCATAGTTATAATCTCTTTGTTCATGTATATATTATCCTCTGTCATGTTCTTGTTGTTGTTCCAAAACTATTTTACATCCATTATCTTCAAGTTTAAATTCTAAAACACACTAACCTTCTGTTGGTTCAAGTACATGCTGATTTTAAAAATCATACTACTTTCGGATCCTCCTAAAAGCATAAATGTTTTCATCCACTTCTAGAGCATCTTCAAACAATATGCTCAAAGCTGAAGAATTTATTTATAACAATAGAAGGGCAAGTTGTGAATGAATACCTTTAACATAGTATATCATGGTGGATTTCTCTGTCAGTTGGATCTCCAAAGGAAAACCATAGTAGATGCTGCAAAATCTTCGATTGAAGACAAGAAAAGTTTCATTATGTTCTTTCTTCAAAGCATAGAAATCAACAAGGTAAGAATCTGTTGATTTATGTTCACCCCAATACTTCATAAAAATGTCATAGAATTCTATCCAAGAGCCAATGGAGTCATCTCTTAAACCCTTAAACCAAAGAACAACATCTATGATCAAAGATTTTGAAAAATATCTCATGATCACATGTTCATGAACAATCTGAAAATTATCAACAAAATCCAAAACAAATTCCAAGTGTCTCGCAGATGAAGCTTGATTCTCTCCAGAAAACCAAGGAAGATATTAATAACAGTCAAGAGGATAAGGGTGAAGGTGAGAGGGAAGATTTCATGGCTTAAACATCTTCATCCTGATTTTGATTTGAAAGGTCATGGGTTGATCATGAGGAATAGAAATTTGTTGACAAGTTTCAGAGGTTATGGTAACAAGTGTTGAGCTCTGTATAGGTTTTGAATCAATTTCAATTTCTTCAAGATCACATGGCTTATCAGATTGTAAAGGAATTGAAATACAGTGGTCATTTATATGGACAGACGGAGGTAATAAGACTAATTCAACATCTACAATGTAATTAGGATGCAAATCTTGTTCTGAAGATATATATATATATATATATAAGAGGAATGATGATTTTTTTAATATACAAAACAAAAATTAATTCTCTTGACATGCAAAGGAAAAAGAATGAAGGAGTTAATAAAGAAAAGTAACAATTCATGAAGAAGACTTATGAATTGATACCTTGATTTAGGATTCAACCTCTTCATCTTCTGTCAACTGAATCCTCCCCAGTGGAGTCTTTAATGTGGATTCACCAGGAAAATGATTACAGTCGAATTTTATGTTTGTCTCTTGTATTCCATCAAGAATCAGATCTATGTCGTTCTCCTAGGGAAACTCTGCTTTCACTTTCATTCCCTGGCAATGACACCATTTGTTATCACTCCAAGGAATCGCTCCCTGACTATAGAAGGGTGTAAGCTTGTTAACTTAAAATATCAATAATATGGAAGGCAAAAGGATCAAATTGGATGACATTATAAATCCACCTCCATTTAGAAATACATAATTCACTCGAAAGACCAAAGCTTTCAACTAAGCTGCTAAGAATATTTAAATCAAATTGTGGAAAGAAGGAGAAAACCCATTATACTAGTAGACATACTTATACAACATCACATGTGAATGGACAGTAATGATATGTAATATACTATTCACACCAGTAGAAACATATATAAGATTACATAAATCATATGACCGGATATAACAAATAAATACTTGCAACTTAAGTTTATGAATGCACCAATAGGATGGCAGCTATATGGCATTGAGACAAACATCAGAAGCAAAGTATGAAGTCATATATACAAACAAAGAGATGGAATGAAATCCTTCTGTCATTGAGTATACATAGACTTGGAAAGAAAGTAAATGAAAGATGAACATACAAAGTGAAAGAAGCTTGATGTCAAGATATACTCATGATTATTTCCAAAGGATTAAAATACAAGTCTTCAAGGAAATGAACCACAATCCTCAGACTGTTTCCCCTCCCACTTTCCTCTTACATATATGATATTAAATAATCTTTACAAATTATTTTCAATCTCCTCAAAAGATGGATCTGATAACCGCTTTTCTTATCTCAAATTTGAAATTGTGAGGTGGCTGGAAAAGATAGAAATTTTTGGAAACATGTTGCTCCAAGATTCACCTATATCCTCCAAATAACAATAGATCTTGGGAAACTAAGAGAGTTTATTGAATATCAGTTCGTTTTTATGAAATACCTCCTTCAGTTTCTAAAAATTGTATTCCAACTCATCAGAATCTGTCCTTAAAGACAATGACTAAAAAAGGAAAAACAGAGTATTTAATTTCTGAAAATATGGTGCTCAAAGATTGACCTATATTTCACAAATCACAATAGATCTTGGAAACTTGAAAGAGGCTATTGAATAGCCGCCGGTTTTTATGAAATAGCTCCTTTGGTTTCGAAAACTACTCTTCTAGATGATCCGAATCTGTATCCCAAGAAGGTGAGTAAAACAGGAAAATCCAGATTTCCAAATCTAGTCATATTCCTACATTTTAGGATTTGATCTCTAGAATATTTCTATTGATCAAATGAAGTGAAACCTACACTCATGAATGATATTTGACAATATATTTGATTATTCATCATCATCTTCTCCTTAATAAACTCAACCAAGTCAAATTTGACCTTTTGACCAAAATAATACATTTTGGAAAAAATTTGAAAATGATGCCTCATCTTGTGGAGAACTTTTGACTGCCTTCCCAAGATCTAAATGAAGATATGAAAGTACCATTGGAAAGATTAGGATGTATAGTTTTCAATAGACTATTTGAGCATGTAAAATAAACTCTCCATGGCTTAGAAAATAGATTTTTCCTAAGGCAGTTTATCAGCTGAAAAACCTGTACTTTCACCGGCTCACTACACTGTGAAAACAGTCATTTAGCCGGTAAAACAGTCATTTAAAACTTAAAGATTTATAAATAAATATTTACCTTATTATCATCTTTCTATATGATATCAAAATAAATTGCAAGGCATTTTTTATTCCTAACGAGCACCTGAAAAAAGATCCAGAGATGAGGAAATTGGAGGCACAAATCCAAGAGGTGAAGCAATAGGCATCCACCATACAAGAACAGATGAAGTTGCTTACCTTCATTGAGAAGATGAAGAGGTTGCAGGAGCAGGGTGCAGTCCAGTAGCAGGTTACTACCATCCAAAGAAATTTTATGGAAGAGACATAGAGACTCCAATCGGTGCAGGACAAAGCCTGTATGATTTTGGAAGAATTTGAAGGACAAGGCTTGCAACTAGACCAACTAGTTGTGATAGTGTAATAACTCCTGGAAGAGCCTATCATCATGCAATTCATTCAGGATTTCATCGAGCAGGAGGCTCTAGTGAAGCAGTAATTTGAGGCAGCTCGAGCTACGCTCAAGGCCTTCGAAGCGAACATGCCTAGATCTAAGTGAATCGGGACGAGTCACAAGTGAGTGTTGGGGGCCTGTTGGCCCTTGACCAAGTTTCTAGGAAACATTGGTTGGGTTTGACCATTTGTGGGCCTTCAACAAGATGGTCGAAGATGGAGCACCCAAGCATAGCTGAGATTGTGGGATATCACCTATTTTGTGGACTTTGTTGGATTTTAGGGTTTATGTAATAGGTATGGGGTGTCGGCCCATGGGTTTACCCATGTTTAGGCCTTTTTGTAATGTATAAATAAGTAGATAGGACTTAGAGATAATTTGGTCTAAGTTGGCTTCGTGAAAGAATATGTAAAGGTTGCTAAGTGTGAAGAATAATTGTTGTCTTTTGTGCATACTATCTGTGAAGACTTGCACAGCTGAGTGAAAGTGATTGTAAGAGGCTTTGTGCTACCAACGAGTTGGCTATGTGCCTTGACCTGATTTTGAGGAAGGTGGACCTAGTGTGTTGTGCACAGATCACCTGTCCAGTGTGAGGCTTGGATATGTGTCTTTGTGCATAACAGTAGACGCATGTAAGATATTGCAGACTAATAAAGAAGAAGAAGAAGAAGAAGTTGGTGGATGTAGCCCCACACTGGGGTGAACCACGTATATATTGTGTTCTAATGTGCTTTGTGAAATATTTCTCATGTTGTTTATGTGTTTATCTACTTACTGCACTGATCTTGATGTATGATAGATAGATTTTTGGATGCTTAGTGCTTTATGATATTTTATTGTTAGATCTTAGTAACTGCTATGTGCTAGGTGATCGAAAGTACTTGTTCTTGGTTTCTACTGCGTTGATCTATAAATAGGATTTAATCTACGATGTCAAAAGGATTTATGAACTAATGCATATTAATTGGCTAAGTGCTATGTTAAGTGTTGTAATCACAGATCTGTGTCCTAGCTAGATTGTAGACACCTGAGTCCTGCAATCCCCCCTGTCTCTACCTTGGGTGAGACTTCATATGCTTCGTAGGTGTTGTCAAAAGGGTTGGTAGTTATCATTTTGTTGGTGATTTGTTGAAGCGTTGAACCTTGGGTCTGCCCCTTTGTTCCAACAAGCTTCATTAATTTGGTGCTTTGAATCTTCGGGCTTCGAAATATTTATGAATACAACATCAAAATTCCCCCGAACGTCGAATTGGTGAAATACTTGAGCTCTCTCCATCTTTGGAGCTTTGGGATTCAGAGGATCTTACCGCACAACACTGCACTTCCTCCAAACTCCAAAGTGGTGTACCCATGAAGGGTTCAAGAATCAACATTCTATGCTCCCTGCTGAGATCTACGGTGAATAGCAAATCTGGGACTTCGGGATTCGAGAGTTCTGAAACTCCAATTCATGTTGCCTCCCAAATTTATGAATGTCAAACTATCGGAGAGTGAAGATCCACAATTCTTGTGTCCCCGTCAATGGATGACTTGGATTGACTCTGAGCTTCTTGACTTTTCACGCCAACACACCATTTATCCACAGTCCTCTCGATGTCCAAACTTTTGAAGGTTACAAAATATCTTGACACATGTCCCTGATGACCAATGATCTCAATTTACTCTGGAGTTAGGGACTTTGGGATATTTTCATCCTGGAAACACAAGAACCTGTTTCTCTCAGAGTGATGAACCACTCAAGTGTCATGATATCTAAAACTCACGCTCGCCTATGTGGAGATCTGACGGTTGGGATATGATCTTCTCCACATTACTTCTCCTCCTAGTCTTGGCTTGAGTCAATGGCTGAAATATGTTCATCGCCAATCCAATGGCTGGCACTTCTCCCTGTGGTCTACAACGTAGATTCACTCTAGGACTTTGAAGCTTCAGGGATTTTTCCTCTTTCACGACAAATGACTTAAAACAACTGAAGAGGTGAAGTCCAAAGGACTTGAGAGTTTGATGTAGGAGAGTCTTTATCAATATTCAACAAGCCGAGTGGAGGACAACTCAACATCCAGTGCGTGCATTCAAAAATGTTTTGGATCCCAAGGGGAGCGCATCATTTACTGTTTTGAAAGAATTGTAATTAAAGGGATTTTAATGTTTTGAGGCTTGAGCCATCATATGAGATTGCAGGGGATTGTAATTTTTTTTAATTCCTAAGGGATTGTACATATTTCGAGTATCGACTTGTATCTATTTTGTAAATGCTCATTAAATTGTAAAATTCCTTAGTGGTAGAATGCTTTAATTGTGATATGAAAGAACTAGAATAATCTAGAGGGAAGGCTCGAGAATCCCCTTGTGTATAAATATGTGTAATATATGCACAAAGGAGGCTTTTGATCTTATTTTTATCATTGTTGAATAATATTGTAATTCTTGCTAGAGTTCATCTTGCTAAAGAAGTGAAGTGGAGAGTTGCAAAGAACACATTGTAAATATTTTATGAATGAATATAATAGAGGAGATTTGCTTCAACTGTCTGGGTTTGCTTATCTATGAATTCATTGGGAAATGTTATGCTATTTCCTTTCTATGTTGTTATGCACGTGTTTCCATTTCATGGTTAATTGAATGGGCTTGTAATGTTATATAATTTTCAATTGTTTCTCTTCTGAAATACTAGTGCAAGGAGTGCACAATGGCCACGTAAGAAGTGCGAAGGCATAATCATTTCCAGACTCAATATCTCAGGAGAGATAATGTTAATTGTGCATAGTGAGTGTAATGAGTGCACGTATACTCAATGGATTATAGAAGCTCAATAATACCCATGAAAAGCGTGCATGAATCCAACACTTGTTCAAGTGTTGAAAGAGTCTCAAGGAAGACGAGTGCAAGGAGTGCATGGGAATATTTTATAAAAATCTTCAAGTATCAAGTTTTCAATGAAGCACAAGGTGTGCGTCGGAGGTCTAGGTCACTTTGAGTGATAAATCTCAGGAGAAACTATAGGTAAAAGTCCTTGGATGACAACCTCTTTTATTTTCAAGGTTGACGGGATGAGATCCACCCAAGGAGGACTTAATTTTTTCCTAGCCATCAGATACAGGAAAGAAATGCAGGTGACAACCCTTGAAGATTTTTGTACTTTGTGTGTTTAGATAGTTTTGAGTAAGTATCGTGGAGGAGACGGATTTACCGAAGTCCCTAGATCTGAAGTGAATATGGACCATCCATTTGTGAGGACACATTCCCACATATCTAGTGGTTGTTCGGAGGTCCAGCTATCCAGTAGGTTTTAAGTGTTTAAGTGAGAGCATGAGAAATTCCTGAAGTTTAGAAACCCAAAACAGATCCTAGCCGTTGGCACAAAGATCCACTTGTCAACAGATCTTGGAATCCAGAGATCTGGCACTCCACAGGAAATTGAGTGTGAGTCTGTTTGGGTCGATAACTCTCAAAGTCTTGAAGAATGGTGTAATGTACCCCAAAATTTAACTACAATTTTATTTTTACAGAGGGAAACAACTATGAGTCTTGTTGTCAACAAAATTATAATTCTTTGTAATGATTTTAATTATTCGTTGCTTTATTGTTTTCAAACATTCACTACTTGACGTAACTCTTTGATTCGACTTGAAAACTTTCTTTACATATTTAACCAAAGAGAGGAATTTATTACTCACACTATGATGGTACTCTTCCAAAACATTCTTACCTTATTCCTGTGGTACCATGACGATTTTTCTCCATAATAGTTTTATTCCTAAAAACTAAAAGAAAAATCATAATCATAACTTATAACATTTAAGCTATTCCACAGTGCCTATCCATAACATTTTAATTTTGTCCCAAGTTTCAAACATTCACTGCTTGATCGTCTTTAATCATTCATTACTCTACTCACTACTATGATTTTCAATTTACAAACTTTGCTAAACAATTTATCCAGAAGAAAGGTATAATATGTTAACCATAATGTTACCTTCACATGTCATTACCATACTATTCTGTAGCACTTTAAGAATTCTTCCATATTCATTTATTCCTAAACTAGGAGAACCCTACACTTAACGATATATCCTCATATCTCTTTAATTTAATAATGATGTAAATAAAGGTTTTTCCCATAATGATTTACATCAAGAAAAATACCTAAGAAGGATTTACGTGAGCTTCCATGTTGTAGGTAGCACTAGGATTTCATTTTCATGCATGTGATAATCGACTATTTAACAAAAACTATAATACAAAAACCACGATGCAATGTTATGGTTACTTTAAAAGGCATGGGGTGGCGGACATCTAAGACCTAGAACTAGGATACAAGGCAATCAACATTAATGAATTAAAGGTGTAGTAAGACATGTCACCTACTACATACTTCCTCAGTACCTGTGAGTTCTGACACCTTAGACACTTGGCCATTGTCGGCCCTCCACTTCACGGTCTTCACATGGTCACTGGAAAACATACTTTGTCATTTCTCCATTACGAGTGATGGGATCGAGTCCCATAATCACTCAAGGGAAACAACTCTCCCTTACGCTTCTCTACTAAGTTTTCCCTTCCTCATCGCTAACTTGGTAACTAGTTTTCTCTGTAGAACCATTGAGGTAATTGCAAGCTATGGAGACTATATGTATTAGTGTCCCTTGATTTGTACAAGTAATTTATTGAGAAATGCTACTCTGTTCAAATGAGGTTCTGGTAGAGTGTTCTTTTTTTTTCCTCTAAAAGGATTTTACAGTATTATTTTTTTTCCTGAGTTCTTTTAAAGGTCTGGAACACATGCATAAGCTTCCATTATCTATATTTGTAGCCCTTGTATGCACTGAAATTCATATCTTATGTTTTACCTTCCTTGGCTTAAGTTCGACATAAGTTCCTTAGAGATTTCGTAAGCCGTAGAATGGGGTTCGGTGTATGGAAAGGTTCAGCCAATATTTTAGTTCTAATATTTGTATATATAGTTACTTTTTGACTACATTGGAGGAAGGTACCCAATACTTTGATAGCTAACCTCCCACATTTCCCATTGGATATCGTTATTTGGGTTCTTCTGCTTGTTTCCTTGTCATGAACCATAAACTCTCGGTATTGTTTCATAATTCTGTACTGGTTTATTTTTTGTACGTTAAAATCGTATCCATTGATTTATGAAGGGAGACTTCCTTATGTTTAAAAAGGTAATTCGGGTTCCATCTTAACTTGTCTCTTTCTGAGAATTTATTCCACAGTTCAAACTAGAGACTTGTGCTCGCTTACCTCTGTTGACTTTAATTATTCTTTGAAGGTTACCATAGTTTTATTCAGGCATGTATAACCCTGTCTATATTCATATTTTACTTGGATGAAAAATACCAAGGCTCAATATACAACAGTGACCTATCAATCTACATAGATGAATTTTGGTCATAACGATCTCTGAGATTTATTGTAACAAATAATCATTGTTAGTTAATGTATATAAATATTGGGACTTGTAAATCACTTGTTTTTTTAACTCCATTAAGATCGCATGAGTCTTTCCTTACTCCACTATTTTTAAATATATATAAAGAAGTAAACTACACCGTTTACTTATTTTTCTTCGATACAATCTGATTTATGCTAGTTTTCTCTTGTTTCTTTTCTGAAGTGGTTCATTTGTGTGCGACAATTTCAATAGTATATAAATCAATAAATATATTGTGGCCACGACGCACACTTATATAGATTATCATTTATATATATATCAACCATCTAACATTTCAAGAAATGAAAGCACATAGTTAAGATACATTTATGAACAATCGATGTTGGGAAAACAAATGGAACAACTGCGTTCCACCCAAATATAGATACAGAAAAACCATGCTTTACTTTTCATGATAATCCCCTAGCCTGACCATCACTACATAAGGGAGAACTGAGCATCACCCATTAGCTATTGTCTCTCTAAATAGTTCAGAAAATTGTTTTCCTAACACCAGATGTGCTCATAACATCAAAACATTTTTCTTTCCCAACATACTAAGAAATGTCATGCCTCACACATATGTTGTATATATCTCATGCTTAGGTATTTCCATTCCTTTTCCCTCCTTGGGAAATTCACCGCTTTACAAATCCTTGAATTTTACGGGCTACTAGTGACAGAACTCAACTTCTGACACTTGTAAAAATCAGCTCTGACTTAACTCAAACATGTTCCCCACTCATGGAGTCATATTCAACTATTTTTAACTTGGTTGTTCAATTTATCTTCTAGCATTAAATTTATTCAAAAAAAATTCTCATTGTTACACATTATTTTGGTCAACTCAATGATCAACTGACAACATGTGTTCATGTTCCCTGAAAATATTAAAAGAGACTTTCTCCATGAGAAAAGTGGTTTTCTTTCCTTTTTCAAAAACCATAACAAGAAATGTCGTCACACCCTGCTATATGCATGGGGTGCGACGATGCCTGTTCATCGCACTCTTCCCTAAACCTCGACTATGACTGCGTTGCATGTTTCTTGTGCATAGGGTGCGACGATGATTAAAGCATAGGAAAAGTCAAAATTAATGAATGTTATGGAAGTGAATATTCTATAAGATGAGGTGGCCTCCGATCGATTTGGATATTACTCGATTATCTGATTTATAGGGATCATCCTAATCTTCTCATCGATCTCTATTTACCTCTATATCAAAAGGGATCTCTCATGGAAAAGGCTAAGGTTGAATAGGCTAAGATTTGCATGAAGGTTTCTACTACAGATTATGCTTGAGAGCTTTGCTTTAGGTCTCCAAGTTATATTGTGGATCTTCTTCATCCAAGGCATTAGAGCAAAGGTGTGTGTGTTGGAGATAAGAGCCATTGAAAGGGGACCTTGCAACATCAAGGCATGGGTTGTATTCTCCACTTTCCATTTAATAAAATTCAAAAATACATTTCTTCCCTATAAAAGTATCTTAACTTTTATTGTATAACTCCTTGATCTTATACATAGAATTCATTGAAATATATATATCTTTGTTTTGCCTCTTTGTTGGTTTTTAATTCCTAGATAGGATCACCATTCTTCAAACTCAAAGAAGGATATACAAGAATGGCATTAGCAAGGATCAAGCGTCGTTTAAAAGGTATGTCACTTGTACCTTTCTAAACTAAGTTTATATGACAATGAATTTTAAGGTGAAGTATGTATTATGCCTTGTTTTGTTCTAGTTTCCTGTAGAAGTTAGGGAGATCTGTTTGTGTCTGCACTTACCTATTAGTATGATAACAAAATTGGAGACCATATTGGGGATATGACCTTTTTTTCTGTTCTTTTCCTCTTATTTTCTTTTAGCCTGCCTTCTTTTGGTTAATTTCATTCTCTGAGTCTGTGGGTGATTCATCTTGACTCCCTGGGTCTGAAGTTTCAGTGAGAAGTTTTGTGCTAATTTTCTTGGATTATGCTTTATTTTCTTCATTACATCTCTGATCTGATTTGAAAAAGAAAGGATTGAATTCTTTCTTGTTTTTAGTAGTCTTTTACAAGAAAATTGTTGCATTCAAAATTTCATGAAAAGAGAAAAATTAGAAAATTTAGTAGTTTTTTATTATTTGGTATCTTTTTCATTCAAAAATTGAGAAATTGTGTTTTGTGGATTTTTTATTCCAAAAAGAGACACCTTCTCCCTATTGTAATTAGAGTTCATTGAATTAAAAGATTGAATATCATCTCTTCTTGCATTTTATTGGGTCAAGGTCAAATACATCATCAGCTTCATTTATGTTTCCCTTTTGAGTAAGCAACAACCTTTAAAATACAATGCAATTTTAAAATTTATTAGTAACTTTTACTTTATAAAACTTCTCTACACCAACATTAGCTAGGATAACACTTAGGAATAGGTTGTAAGGAACACTCTCCAAAGAATCAAAACACACAATAGTATCTTGTGATAGGGAGAGTTCAAATCCACTTGTTACATTTTGTCCTGGGAAGCCCTTCTAACACAAGGGTCAATCATGAGGTCGTATTAGGACTAGCAGAGTTACTCACCCTGCTTTGTTGGTCTTAGTCTAGAGATTGTGTGTATTATTGGGGGTCACTTGAGAAGAAAATCATGTAGGGACCTTCTTGAGTTTATTTCAGGCTTAGATACCCTGCCTTTGCACATGGATCGGACTATCCACTGTTTCCCCAGATGTCATTGTAGTAATTGGTAACCTTAGTGGCCTATAGTCTTCATGATACCTGGAATAGACATTGGCCAAACTCACTCGGGCTCCTTGGAGGGTATACCCATGATTATGTGTGGGATATTGCACCAAGGTGTAAGTCTGTTAAGCAGGTCATCAACATAAATTTTCCACCCACTTTATCCCAACCCCTTCTTTTTTTGATTTTGCAACATTGGATTTCATCACCAACTAGTGACTTTGAAATAATAATGTTTGTTTGTGTGTTTGATTTCTAGATTTTATTAGTGAGCGTTGTTTGTTTCTCTAGTTGGTCATATATTTGTTTCTTTCTTTATTTGGTGCATCCAACATCAGCCCTCTTCGTTCACGTAATATGCAAGGGTTACCTCCGAAAGATCTAGAATATTACGTTCCTTTTCTTCCTAACTCACCAGAGGATTCTCCTAAAGGAGCAATCAATAAATACATAGCCTCTAAGATTCAAAGTTCTACTCCATTAGAGGAGTCAATACTTCCCATAAATTCATTATTGAGTGTTGTACAAGATCCACATTTGCTCCAGATAAATTCATCGAGAGACGTTGCTGCTGAAGAATATATTGAAATACCTACTGGACCTCATGCATATTTCGGTGTCGACGATCTACTTTTTCAAAGTGAGTCGTTTAGAACTCTGGTTCATACTGTTGGAACTTTTAATCCTAGCTATGTCCCTGTCTATTCTTTTTGGAGGACCTCTTCGGGACACGATATTTTTGATAAAATAGGAATGAGTCCTAATCAACCTATGGCATCACAAACACATATGAATTCCACTACTTATACAGTAACTTTAGATCATTTTACTGACACAACCAATAATGTCGTCACAGTTTCAGACCAATTGTTGGTTGGTTCTCACTCGATTCTTCCTCTCCATCTTGCTAACTCTACCATGGTCCCACAATATATGCCTATTTTCATTTTAAATATGGTTATCACTCAAGCTCCTATTGTAACACTACTTTCACTTAGATCAAATATGTCACTTCCCCCTGGGTATAATGCTTTGAGTACTTCCATTGTTAATCATGCCTAGAATCCATCCGAAGGGTTTAATATTTTTGTTCCTCTTGGGTATAATGTCGCTATTAATTTTGTTCCTACACCTACCCAGGTTCTCTCCAGGGGGCCTTACATTCCTCCTCCACTTTTTCCTGGAGCATCTAATCATCCTATCCCTAGTAGCTCCAATCAAGTTGGAGGCACTAGTCATTTTTCCACTTCTAGTTTTCAGATTCTTGTTGGAGGTCAACCTCAAGTTGGAGGCCATAACCCAGTTTATGGACAAAGTATACCTGGATTACAATATCAACCTTGGAATTTTCCTTTCCAAGGGAATCGACAACCTTCTGGGGAGAAACATGCTCAAGTTAATTCTTTTGTACCCCCTAATCCTATTTGGGCTCAAAAATTTTAGTATAATGCTCCTTTCCAAGGAAACTTACCTAATCATCCAACTCATGTTGGCTATTCAACTCAAAATCCTCCACCACTAAATTTTCCAGGACTTTCTAACTATCTACAGACTGTTTATGGTCCTACTGGTATACCTATAAAACTACCTCCTCAAAACTACCAGTTTCCTCAAGTGAACATACAATTTCCATTTCTTGCTACTTTGGATTTATCGGATTTATCTAGGATTTTGAATGATCCTATTTTGCATTCTCCTTATTGTCTTGTCATACCTGCCAAATTGCCATCATACATTCCTAAATTTGAAGGTCGATCGGGAGAGGACCCAAATAATCATATCATGACATTCCATATTTGGCATTCGACCAACTCATTGATGGATGCCTCTATAAGATTACGTCCTTTCCAACAAACTCTTACGGGTTTGACAGCCAAATGGTATATTGAGTTACCACGACGATTATTTAATGACTTCAATACCTTAGCCATGGTGTTCTTAACGCATTACCAATTTCCAATTAGATATGAGATAGGAAATGAAATTTTGAGTTCATTTAAACAATCCTCTTATACTCACATTTTCGATCATATTAATGAGTGGAGAAGGAGAAGACGCTTAATCAAAGTTCCCCTTCCTAATCAACTATTGGTCCAGTGGTTTACCAAATCACACATTGGTCCTATAGGTCATGATGTTTCCATGGGTGGTGTTGTCGCTGAAGAGCAGGAGATTAGTCGTGCTCAATATTTGGATCTCATTTATTCACAAATGGGCACACTATATGACTTGATCCCTGATTCGCCTCATCCATATATGAATCCTACCCCAACACCTCTAGTAGTGTCTCATGTTGTTGATGGCGTGATTAGAAATTTTAATGTTGAGACTCAATCTAAACAATCCATTCATGCCAATCCCAATTCTACTACTTATAATGTGCAAAATAATCCTAATCTGACTCCTTCCCTTGGTAAAACCTCTGAAGTTATTTCGGTTCAATCTACACCTACCGGTAAAAATCAAAATAAAAAGAAAGGTAAGGGTAAGAATAAGGAGGAAAAAAATAATAATGAACAATCTAAGAAACCCAAAACACATCCTGCTGATGAAAAAGACAAGTGTAAACCTCGTTATCCTTTCCTTATCTGTGGTGAGGATCATTATACAAAATATTATCCATGGCGTGCTAAGGTTACTAAGTGCCTGCAAGGGACCGGGGCACCTCCTACACCCATCATCTTGTCACAATTGTTTCCTTCTCAGCAGCAGGTCGAATTGGTCATTCATGACCAACCTTCTCCCTCTACCACATCTTATGTACTTATTTGTACTAGTGACTCCAAGAAGAATGAAGTTGCAGTCACAACTCAAGCGAAATATTATTCTCCTTCAAAAGAGAAAATTGATGATTCACCACCTCCATTGGTTCAAACTACTCCACCAACTTCACCTCCAAACGGTCCTCTTCATCTCGAAAGACTGGGCCTAGATAGATTTCTTTTTTCTCCTCCCAAGGGAATTGTTCGAAAGTCATTGTTTAATCCTCATGCACGTGCTGCCCAAAACTATAGTGTTGTAGAATATCTTGCACAAGTACCTTCTACGACGTCGGCCCTCGAAGTCCTTCAAATTTGTCCTACTCAATGAAAGGCATTGTTAAAGGCTATTGGTGGAATTGATCCTACCGATACCAATTTGATAATATTTGACTTGGAAGATCATATTCCAAGGCTTCCACCTCAATTAGCATTTCAAATACAAGTTGTTGTGGAAAATAATAATATTTGTCGAACCGTTATTGAGGAAGGAGCCTCGACTTGCGTTATGTCCATTGTTGGAAATTCATTGGCTCTCCTACCCTTACTAAGTCACATAATACTCTTAAGGATTTTAATGGTACATGGTTCAAAACTTATGGTGTTCTTCCTTCATTGTCTATTACGTTAGAAGGTAAATCGGTTAATATCGAGGTTGAGGTATTTGATGCACCTCTTGATTAGAACCTTCTACTTGGCCATAGCTGGATTGATTCCATGTGCGCAGTTGTTTCTACTCTTTTCTATGTGTTACATTTCCTGCACCAAGGAAAATTCATTACTATTGATCAACTAGCCTTATTTAATTTTGATTCATGTACTAGCAATGTACCTTTCATTTTGAAAACACCTCTCGGTTATGAGAATGTCGGCGTGGGTATTTTAAAAGATTCAACGTTAATGGGTACATTTCCTATTCCACCACTTGATATTCCTCCTCCTTTTCTAACCTCTATTAGCATGATATCGACCTTTGTTCATGAAACCCCTGAGTCTTATGAACCATGGATAGTACCTAGCTCTGGTGACTCTCTTTGTTATGATGACCGAATGCCTTTGAGTTCGGTAGAATCGGCTTATCAAGCTATTCAATTGGCAACTCCTTCTCCTCCTTCTCTCTATGATACATCTCCTTATCAGTTTCATGTGATTTTTCCCACTGATGATATTATTATGATAGTCATGTCTATGGAAGATACTCCATGGGACGATGGGCATCATCATTCTATTCTATTCCTGGAACCTGAGACCATAGAGAGTTATCAATGGATTTTGACTTCGTCTACCGTTGTTGTTATTTATTTTGTTCTTGAATCAACAGACGATGCTTTGTATGAAGGGAAATTGGGTAATATTTCACCATCATCCCTCTTGATATCTCGATTAAACCTGGAGTCATGGAAAATGTTCATATCGTTGGCTCATGTTCTATTTATGAGGTCTGTACTTATATATCCCTTTTCCAAGAATTTTGTGACGTTTTTTCCTGGAGTTACGAAGTGATGCCTGGTAATGATCCTGATATTGTGGTACATGACATTAAGACTTACCTGAACGCTAAACCCGTTTGACAGATACTTATCCTAGTACATCCATGCAAATATGTCTCTATTAAACTCGAAGTTGAAAAAATTATTAAATCCGTCTTTGTCTATCCTATGGCTTTGACTGATTGGGTGTCTAATCTTGTTCCAGTTAACAAGAAACAAGCCACGATCCATGTTTATGTATATTATAGGGATATAAACAAAGCTTGTCCCAAAGACAATTATCCAACCCCTTTCGTTGACCATATTGTTGATGACTGTGATGGGAGTGAAATATTCTCCTTGATGGACAGTTTCTCCGGCTATTATCAAATCAATATTTTGCATGTGGATCAACATAAGACTGCTTTTATTTTCCCTTGGGGAACCTTCACATACCAGAAACTACTGTTTGGTCTAAAAACTGTTGGTACGACTTTTTAGCGTGTTATTTCTTACATTTTTAATGACATTAAGCACATTGTACAACCCTATATAGACGATCTACCATCACATTCTATGCATCGTCAAGATCACTCGATACATATATGGGCCATTTTCCTACATTGTCATTATTATCGCATATGATTGAATCCACACAAATGTGTTTTTTGTGTGGAGTCTGGACGACTTCTTGACTTTATCATGTCTATACATGGGATTAGAGTAGACCCCATGAAGGTTGAGGATATCCTCAATTTACCTCCTCCTTTCACACTTCGACAACTCCAAAATTTTCAAGGGAAGGACAAATTTTTACGCCGATTCATTCCCAACTACACTGAATTAATGAAAGGATTTACTTTGCTTATTAATAAAGGTTATGATTTTCTATGGGACCACACTACCAACAAAGCCTTTGAAGCTTTGAAACTTTCCCTAACCCGTACACCAATGTTGTTTCCACCCGATTATAGTCAATATTATTTTTTGTACTTAGCTGCTTCAGACTCTACCATTGCTACGTTTCTAGTCCAAGAGGATGATTCACATGATGAACATGTTATATATTATTTGATTCAGAGTCTCATGACCACTGAAACCAAATATTTACATGTGGAGAAACTGGACTTGGAAGTTGTTCAAGTTGTTCAACATTTTCGTCACTACATATTATTATGCAGAACCACAATCATTTCTGATTGCAACCCCATGCAAAACATCCTTAATCGAAAATTGTTGGGGGGGAAGCACTCTAAATGGATAGTTATTCTCCAAGAGTTTGATTTGGAGTTTGAACACGCCAATTCAAAGAAGTCTTTGGTTTTTTCTGAATTGATATGTGACCTTCCCTCTACTGAAACAAAAATGGTTGCAGAGAATTCCTTACTTGATGAATCTCTCTTTCTGAGCAGTTATGATGACATGTGGTATGGAGATATTCTCATTTATCTCCAAACCCAAACTTTCTGGCCTAATCTTTATATTACATATCATCATCGAATTTGGTATCAAGCCTACCAATACATTATCCTTGGTGATACCCTTTACCGTCATGGTATTCATTCCATGTATCGACGATGTCTCACCTATGATGAAGCTAAGAAAGATTTGAATGACTGTCACTGTGGAGCATGTGGAGGTCATATTTTTGGGTATTCCACTACCTAAAAGATCTTACGATTTGGTTACTTTTGTCCTTCATTTTTTAAATATTGCATTACTTCCATCCAAAAATGTCACGCTTGTCAAACCTACAACAATAAGATCTGATCTCACCCTGCTCCTCTTCACCCTGTAGTTTTCGTTGGTCCATTCGCTAAATGGGGTATTGAATTCATGACATGCAACCCTCACTCGGCCAGGGGGCATGGATACATCATTGTAGTTGTGTATTATTTCACTAAGTGGGATGAGGTGATGCCTACATTTTATAATACTGGGAAAACTGTAGTGTTATTCTTATTCAATCATATCGTTACTAGATTTGGTGTCCCTCAAGACATCGTCATTGATCATGGTAGTCATTTTCTCAATTTCATGATGTATGAACTTATCAAGAATTTGGGTCTTCGACATGAAAAATTAACCCCTTATTATCCACAAGCCAATGGCCAGGTTGAAGCAATCAAAACATTTCTCACTACTATGCTTCGACAGATGGTAGGAATTCACAAGTCAAGTTGGAACACGATGCTCTTCTCGGCATTATGGGCCTATCAGACATCCGTTAAGTCTACCACGGGGTTCACACCTTTCCAATTAGTATATGGTATTGAAGCAATTTTGTCGATTGAATGTGAAATCCCATCTTTGAAACTAGTTGTTGAACGTCTCCCTAACACCTCAGCTGAAGAGGAACGTGTTTTGTATCTGATGCAATTAGATGAGACCCGCTGTGATGCTACCTTAGTCATTGAAACTCAGAAAAAACATCTCAAATCTCAATATGACAAGCATTTCAAACCACGTGTATTTTATAAGGGTGATCTAGGTCTCCTTTACGAACAAGATCGTGACTTACTTGGGGCCGATAAATTTGAGCCCATGTGGCATGACCTTATATTTTGAAACAAGTGTTGGAGAAGGGGGCCTATGAGCTGGTAGATTCTGATGGAATTCCTTTGATTGAACCTAGAAATGGGCTTTAATTGAAGAATTACTATTCTTAAATGATTTTTTCATGAGTGTTATGTATTTTTAGTGTATCATAATCTTGTGTGCTTTTTCATTTTTTGGTTCCACCTTTCAGTTGCTTTCCTTGCATTGTTCTTGGTTTCTAGATGTCTTTGTCTTTGCTACCATATATCATCTTTGTTGATGGTGCTAGTTGCAGTACTCAAAACTTAACATATGTTTCTTGGGAAATCTATGCACCTACGAATGAATTGATCAGTCTACATGGTGTTTGACTTTGTTGTGCAACTAATAATATCACAAAATACAATGTAGTTATCGAGTTGTTAACTAACATTGTTTCACTTGGAATCTGTCATCTTATTGTACAACTTGATTCACAGTTAGTAGTACTACAGTTGATTAAAATTAATTCCATCTGAAATCGTACTTTGTTATGGGTATATTTATAGATTTGTCTCTTGGAAAGACATTTTGATTACATTGAATATAAACACATTCCTAGATGTCTAAATATATTAACAGATGCATTGGCTAATTATATGTTAGATAGACATTTGAGACATTTACAAACCCAATCATACTTTTTACAAAAACAAGTAATCCAGTAGGAACTTTATATTTATAACGATAAAAGTTTACAAAAAGTGTTTGTCCGAAGACCAAAATATCAAAAATGTGAATCCCATGGCTTCATGTACAAAAAAAATCAAGTATTTTTCTCATTTTAACAAGTGACTGGTTGTGCTACTTTACGGAGCAGTCAACCGATAGATGAAAATATGCCCATTGTGTGGCGTTGATAGTGCCTAGGAATCTCATCCACCGTGGCATCAAGGACATGCATGGTTAGTCCCTCCAGGTTTTGTTCAATAACCTCTAGATCTGCTACAACTACCCCTGCTACAACACCTCTCTCTCCTCACCTCTCGATGGGAGATGATATCGAAGGACGATAAGGACACACATCTTCATTGTTGAGAGAACTTGTTTAGTCATCGTATAAATAACACAAAAAACATTTTATATAATTAAAATATCAAAAACATTATATAAACCAAAATTTCCTTCTTACCTATGTCCCCCCACTAGGATCCATCAGGAAGAGCTAGATATGGATCCCCATGGAAATCTGTCCCGACATATGCATAACATTCCACCATGAGTAGTTGATTCCTCATCCATTGGAAGAAAACATCGTCATACTTGACGATGGGAACACCACCATGTCGAGCCATTAGATCCACCCACCTATTCATTCATGGATCCTATGGAGTGGGTATACCCCACTCCACTAGCAGAAGTAGGATAGGAACTATTTCTGGAAAGAAGGACACCAAAATGGTCTCGTATCCAAATTGTTTCAACCGACCATTTTGGCACTTTGTAAGTTGTTTTTTCATGCTTTTCAAGACACCCTCACACCAGTTGAATACTTTGGGTTCCATGCACTCTATCACATATTGGAAATGTATTTGTAAAGCCATATGGGGAGCTTCACTCCCTTCCATATGATTAATGGTGTAAAGGATGGTTTGTAACAATAAATCTCATACATCTCTGATAGCTACCTTGCCACTATGTTTTTCGATACCTCGCACACAATGGTGGCGAACATAGTAATCCATAGGTTCACGTCCACCCGTACTTCTTGTCACCGATACCTGTGAACCACGATGAGACAATACTATCATAAAATAGATATCCTCTATATCTATTGTGACTATATGAACACCCACACGAAATTCTTGTTCATTCACATCCCACATGTGAACCAAATACTTTAGCAGCCTCAACTGGGATCTCATGCCCTGAATCTTGAAAAAACTTGAGTAACCCACATTGCCTTAGAGACATAACTGTCCCCATGTCATTCCCATAAAACTAGTCCACTTCTTCATTCTCTCACTCATGCCACTTGAGCATCTTGACCAATAAAAGGCTGCCAAGGAACAATAAAAGAATATTAGAAACATAAAAATTATTTCCTTGGGTTTTTTTTAGTTAGGTTTTTTTTTTTTTAATTTTTGGTTGCAGTCATCCCAGGGCTGTGCATTCACGCAGAGAGATGTCATTGCACCTTGCCTATAGGTTCACCTATGACAATGCAAGGTCATCACAATTCACGATATAGGGGACCTGCGACGATCTCAACACGCAGGTAGCCTGTAATGCTCTAATTTAGCAAATGCTAAAAAAAATTGTAAATTTAAACAATTAAGATTATTTCGACGTATAAGCAATAAGAAATTTCATTATTCAACATATAAGTAGCAGAAATTTAAATTTATGAACAACATGCTAATAAATTTAAATAACCATCACATATTCATGAGAATGCATAAATAAAAATACCTCTGTCTGATGCTAAATTCCTGACCTCTAGTTTTCCTCTCTGCTGCTCTGCCCAGACTCTGCCCAAAACCGAATCTTCCTCCCTGCCAGCTAGGAACAGAGCCTATTCTACTCCCTAGCTCTAGGATTCTATGAGGATTCCTGGCCCCCGAGCCCAAAACTCCCAACAACCTGGTGCACCCCTGTAACACTCCACTCAAACTCCAAAACCAAACTCCAAAACCAGAAAAATATCCAACAGAAAATACAGAAAATACAATCCTCTCCTCCAATAATGCTCCTCTCCCCAAAATTTCATTGACATCTCCCGAAGGCCTCTGCCCAGTCATATCCCCCTCCATTCACCAAACTGAACATATATTGTTTCATGCATGCTTATGCCCATATAATCATAGAAGGATTATGATCATGCATTATTGCATTGGTTGTCTCAATGATGGTTCTATTCTTCCTCTTTCTCAAAT
>JZKD02S0601283.1:150493-172763 GCA_000966675.3 Picea glauca | reverse complement strand
ATTACTGGTGCACCCCAAGGTGAAACACTGGGCCTTATTAGCCCTAAGTCCAGTAACTCTTTCAACTGCATTTGCAATTCACAAAGTTCTAACGCTGTCATCCGATACGGAGTCTTGGAAATTGGTTTTGCACCAGGTTTTAGCTCAATAGTAAAATCAAGCTCCCTCTCAGGAGGTAACCTTGGTAACTCGTTCGGAAAAACATCCTTAAATTATGACAATACCGGGTACTGATCCAAGGAGGGTCCTTTCCTTTCATTCACTGCTTCAACGACATAAAGTTGACACCCTTGCCTCATGCACCGTTTAACTTTCATAGTTGAGATAAATTGTAGAGACACCCATCTCCATACACTGTGGATCTCTACTGGTCTTCCTTCATCATCGACACAAAGCACCTTTTTTGTGAAACAATCTACCAAAGCTCGATGAGCTTCTAACCAATCCATTCCAATGATTAGGTCATATGCCCCGAGAGCAGTGACGTATACCTTCAACCTGGTAGTACACACTCCCAAGGCTACTATACAATTATCAACGCTAGGTCCTACCACTTGTTTTTCCCCCGAAGCCATCTCGACTTGTTTAAAGTCATCGTGCTCGTAGGCTGCCAACCCACTCTTTTCTAATGAAGATGGTGAAATGAAACTATCTGTCGCACCAGAATCAAATAAAATCTTAACATTGATATGATTTAGCGTACCTAATGACTCCACCACTATGGATTGATGTTCTACCTGACAATTATTAACTGCTGCGTAAATCTGGTGGCTGCCACTTTCTCTTCCCATCGGGGCCTTTCCTTCTCTATGCACAAATCCTGATTGCAACTCTGGTCAGTCACGCTGGTAATGGGGTCCTCCGCATCCCCAATAGGTAACACGAGATTAAACCTGCGCATTGTTATGTGATTGTCACTGGAATGAGTTCCTTCCCCTGGAACCCCTGCCCCTACTAGTTGTCCCTTGAGATGGCTATGGCCCTGCCTATGTCGTTGGTGATGAACGGGATGCTGCACTCGCTGCCATTGAAATCCCCACGACTACTGTCCTTGGTGCGACTCTATTACCATATGGAGGTGGCCTTGAGCCCCCTCCCCTGGGAAATGTCCTAGGGGCCTTCCCCACGAATCCAGGACGATGCGGAAAGGTCGGTCTCGTACCTCCAGTTAAGTTCATGTGTTCCTCTGCATAACGTTTTTTTTCCATTGCTTCTGCTACTGAAGACGGTTTCCACATCCGCACCATAGCCCTTATCTTAGGGTTTAACCCATAGACAAACCGTTCTGCTTGTTGTTGGTCAATATCCATGTATGAAACATATTTGATCAATTCCATAAACCTGATCTCGTATTCTTCTACGGTCCTGTTTCCCTGTACTAGAGCGTGAAATTCTCCCACCTGTTGTTCCTCATAGTAAGCTGGTAGATATTTCCTTCGGAACCTCTCCTCGAAAAGTTCCCAAGATACGGTGTCCGGAGTAAGATGCAGTTGCCTTTCCAGGTTGCCCCACCAGTTCAAGGCACTGTCTCTTAACTGAAAAATCGCTATCTTCGCCTTTGAAGTGGATGCATAGTCTCTTAAGGCAAAACACCTTGTCATGCCTTCCAACCATGCTTCTGCACGTTCACTGGCATGACCCCCGGCAAACTCCGGAAGTTCTCTAGTGATGTCTTCGGGTGGAGGTCCTCCCCCTGAATCCCTCGACACTTCTGGATTACCCGTTCCAAATGGTGGGGATTCCACTTTGATCCCTGCTGGTTGTCGCCCCTTTAAAGTCTCATTTATGGCCTCCAAAGAGCGCAGTATGAGAGCTAGTTCAAGCGATGGTGGTGGCGGCGTTGGCAGTGTTGGCGGTGCCTGCGACAATGCTCCTTTGTCTTGATTCCCTCGAGTCCTAACCATCCTGTATGATTTAACCTACATCAACCAAAGTTGTCAGGGTGAGTTCAAGGACATTTCACATTTGCGCAACTTAAACTAGAAAACATGGTTAGGCGTAAGTTTTTTTTTATTTGTCTGTAAACAGATGTTACTCTCTTTAGGGGAAGTGGCTAGGTCAGGGTCGAAAGCCTCTAAGCTCGATGTCTTCGCCTAAGAAAACCACTGACTCTCTCATCTGGTAGCTACGCTAGCACTGTACCATAGTCGCCAATTTCTCTATCTTACATTCTTAGCGCGCAAGAATCCCCCTCCCCGTGTCATGGTTTAAGTCTTCAAACTTTTAGTTTAAACTAATTAGTGTGATTTTTTTAACATAATTTAACATTAACATTAATTACTCACTTAATTAATTAATCATTCTAATTCAAATGATTAATTACTTTTAATTAATCACATTACTTAGTTTTAATTTGAAACATATACTTATATATATAGTTAATCAATACGAGATCTATTTAAAATTAACAATTTAACAAATTAAAATTTAACTATTTAAATTTAAAAATTTAAAACTTTTAACTATTTAAACAATTAAAATTTAAACTTTATAATAATTTAAAAGAATAATAAAATAATAAAATAAAATAATCAAAATACAATTAAATAAAAAATAAATTAATTAATAATAAATAAATAAATAAATGAATAAAAATCAAATCGGGCACGCATGAAGCCCACGTGCCCCTCCCCTAGGCTCTCATCCCTTAAAACCCTACACGTACTCTCTTGGGATCTCCCTCCCCAAACCCTACACAAACATTCATCTAACGCTTTGTCACCTCTCCACTCTACTCTCTCCCTCTCGACAGGCTTGGCTTGATGTTTGGTCTTGGGTGTTGGACTTTGTGTTTCTGGTTTTGGCTAATCCTGAGAAAACAGTAGGAACTTGAGGCTGCATTGGCACATTTTGGGAAGCAGAATGAATGGGAAGATGCCTTGGAAAACTCCAACCTTGAGGTGGTTGTTTCATAGATTGTGATGTTGGTTGAAGAGGAAAATGTACCTGAGATTGTTGGACAGCTTGCATCTGAGGCTGAGGTATGGGTAGAGGCCATTGTATTGATGGTTGCATCTTAGAGACTGTTGAATGTTAGGCATCACTTATGGAGGCCACAGCATACCAAGAATTATCTGTGCCTGAAATAGAGTTTTTTTCATTGCCGGATTTGCAACCAAAATCTGGTGAGCTTGTTGTTCATTTTGTTCAATGCGAATCTTCATCTGAGACATAAGGTCATAAATATGGGGTTTTGACAGCTTCTTCCGTGCCCTGGCAGCCTCGGTTTCCATGGGCACGAACTTGGTGAGCCCCACGTATTCATCTTCTAATAATTATGGAGGCTCTTCCTCTGCGGGGTTTGGGAAGAAGTTATCATTGTCGTTACTGGCACTATTCCTAGCCGTGAACTGGATTCTAGAGATGAAACCCCGTGACAGATAGGCTGAAGGGACTCGAACCTGGGTCAGTTTGACAAACGATGGGAGAGGGTTCCATTTGAAAGTGGTTCTATAGAGGATGGAAGGTACAGTGAAGGAAAGAGAAGCGACCATTGAGGATAACATGGAATAACGAATGGCACGCCCTTTCAGAGGCTTTGCAGAATCGGAGAAAGAGAGAAGACAAGCAGCTATCTTCAACAAAGCGAATTGCAGTTCTCATAGGAGAATCATGGCCATGGTAATGTTCATTACTCGTTCTTCCTTAAATTAAAGAATATGAAATTGCAAATATACATATTATGTATATTGCATAACTGGAAAAAAAAAATCATAGACTCAAATGGTATTCTTGGACGTTTTCTTTGCATGAACTGATTAGCTATGGAGGATTTTTCTTTTTCTTTTTTTTTAAGTAAGCTCTAAGCTCTTTTAGGGTTTTTGATCAGTCTGGGAGGAAGAAGGTTCAAGATCCCAAAGAGGAGATTGTTACACTAGGTCCTACTGTTTGAGAGAATGAGCAAGTGTTTGGAGTGGCACACATATTCGCATCCTTCAAGGTTTAACTATACTGTGAGACATTTGTATATCTTGATCAAATTAAAATGAGTCATGTCATGTTCAATAGGGGTCATAGGCATATTGTGTTTCCCTTTTTATATCATAAGGGATGGTTTATTACAGCCATTTCACCTACTTCATTTTAAACCACAAAGAATTGAAAGAATACCTTGATTATCTTCCTATAGGGTTGAAAGAATTGCTTGCAGAAGGTTTAGATTATTGTGAACTTCAAATTGGTCAGACTTGCTTAGATTAGTGCAGCGATTCCTTTACATTAGCTTTCTTCCTTCACAATTTCAATATGTGTATTATTTATATTTATAACTGTGTTAAACTATATTTTTTTTTTCCAGTATGTATATTATTATTTAGATTTATATCTATGTTTGTGGGATTTGCTTGCAGGTTAGGTGGAGGTGGAGCTTGCCCAAATTTGTATACATTTATGCACACACTCCCTCATTTTTCTATATACAGAGTGTTGATGGATGGGTAGGTTGGCCTTTGGTCCCAAATTTCAAACTACAGCTCTGATACCATGTGTAATGCCCTAATTTAACAAAGCCTAAATTTTTTTGTAAATTTAAACAATTAAGATTATTTCGAGATATAATCAATAAGAAATTTCATTATTCAACATATAAGTAACAAAAATTTAAATTTATGAACAACATGCTAATAAATTTAAATAACCATCACATATTCATGAGAATGCATAAATAAAAATACCTCTGTCTGATGCTAAATTCCTGGCCTCTAGTTGTCCTCTCTGCTGCTCTGCCCAGACTCTGCCCAAAACCAAATCTTCCTCCCTGCCAGCTAGGAATAGAGCTTGTCCAGCTCCCTAGCTCCAGGATTCCATGAGGATTCCTGGCCCTCGAGCCCAAAACTCCCAACAACCTGGTGCATCCCTGTAATAGTCCACCCAAACTCCAAAACCAGAAAAATATCCAACAGAAAATACAAAAAATATAGTCCTCTCCTCCAATAATGCTCCTCTCCCCAAAATTTCATTGCCATCTCCCGAAGGCCTCTGCCCAGTCATATCCCCCTCCATTCACCAACTCCTACCCTCCTTTAATTCCACCCACCTTATCCCTCCATTTATTACCTTATCCTTCCATTTATTAACTTATCCCTCCACTCAATGCTTCATCCCCCTGCATACGTAAAGTTTTATAATAAATAAATAAAAATTATTAAGCTCTTAATTCATTACCCGAACCTTTAATGAGTTAATTAATTAATTAATTAATCAATAGATATAAACAATTAATAATTAATTAATATTAATAAATAACCATTGTTTAACTAAAATATATTAGGATAGTTAATTATTTAATTAACTATACTTGATAAACCCTATGCAACTATTTAACTAGGGTTGTTACATAGCCCCCAAAAATTGACCCAACACCCAAATTTGACCAATAAAAAAAAAAAATGAAACTATGAAAAGATGAAGAAGAAGAAGACTACATGTTTCAAGGAGACATTTCACAAAATGATCCACCACACACTTCGCAATCGAGAGTTGAAATCCAGGGAGAAAAAGGGCTTTGGGGCACTATTTGGGTAAATTTGCAAACGAAATGGTAAAATGGTGTTTTTTTGCCTATTTTATTGTTTTTTACCACTTTTATTTTGCAAAATTATATTATTTTTATATTTTATCCATGCCCTAAAGTCTTAACAACTTGAAAAAGTGTTGAATTTTTCATATTAAAAGGTCTAGAGACGAGACGTATGAACAGGGGTCCACCCTTTTTTATTTGGTTTCACATATTTTACTTATGTACAGATCCTTTAAGGGTTTTTTTAGGAAAAAGTCCGAGAAGAGTCTTAATTATTTCTCACGCTCATGAAACCATGAGAATGTAATTGATTAGTCTTTTGTCATTTTTTTGAACTCGCATTGGTAATACAAAAAATGAAAACTACGGAGTATCCTTTAAGCTCTTTTCCATCTCCCTAAACATGAAAAGATGGTCAAGCGACCTTGTTCTTTTCACGCTCATAAACGTATTTGAAGAAAATGTCTGATGAGTGTTAGGTTTTCTATTTTTTAGTCTCGTCAGACTAACTTATGAAAAAGGACCTTATGGAGTTCTCTTTAAGTGTTTTTCAGACTCTCTAAAATTGAAAAACCCCTTAGTTTGTTTTCTTTGGACTCATAAAACAAACATCGAAATACCCATATGGGATCAAAGCACTCCTTCTTAGGGTTTGTAAAGATACTCTGAGGGACTCATCCAAAGGATGAGCTTACATATACAAGCATATCTTATCCTCCACAATCTTGCATAAAAATAAAGAGGTACTCACCAGAAATAGTGGGGGGGAATTGGGAAAGAAATGTGTCTCTGTATTTTTGTTAGTGGAAGTAATAGTCTTTCTTGAGCATGAAACCCCCCTTCATCATTGTATTTAGGTTGGGAAATCCATTTGTCTCTTGTTTGACCATCCACAAGTTCATATGTTGGGTCCTCCTTGAATCAATTCTTCCAAGACAACTTTCATGTCATCCATATGTTCAAGAGAATTCAACCTAAATAATCCCTCTATCGAGTCGGCCATCTATAGTTATAAATTTTATACCATGTCGGCCTTCCCTGAGTCAGTTCTGAATCACTTCATATTTCAATCTACTTCAAATATGTTACATATTTCGTGTCATTGATGGGGGATACATTAAGGCCCTCCTATGATGAGTCTTTTCTTGTCGGCTTCAACTCATTATCCAGGAAGAAGATTTAGAAATCATTTAGTAACTTAGAGCCTGCATGCCTCAATGGCAGGTTTCTTTTCTTTCAACAATGGGTTCACATCATTGACCCCTGATTGGACGATTGCATTGAGTGTTCAAATTCAACTCATTTATTCACATTTGTTGGATTGTACTAGAGTAACTTGGGATTCATTGACATCAATTGTGATTTCCTTCACACGTGTTAATGATTTTCATTAATGACCAGTAATCAAGTGGTTTATACCATGTTCGAATTCAACACCTGCAATCACATGGCTAGATTTGTACTTAGAGACGATAGAAATGAAGACCCTATATCTCATCATTTTGGTCCAGGTCACGACGAAGTATTCATAAGTTTATATTGACACATAGATCCACTGTGTATGTCTCGTGGCTATGTCTAAATTTGAATTATTTTAGAGCATAGATCCACAGTGTATTCATAGTGGCTATGTTGAATCATGATGACATGGATCCACAATGTATTCCTGGTGGCTACGCTGAATAACGATGACATGGATCCACAGTGTATGATTAGTGTCCATGACTCACTTGATACTTATGATTAGAGTCACTTGTAGTCTGAGCATGGGAATGCCTACCTCAGAAGATGGCATATTATTATGCATATGCTTGATTTTTTGCAGGTTCCCGGCCGATGCTCTCCTTGTTTTCAACACACACACATTATACAAAGTATTTGAGCCATCACGACTTCCAACTTCATACTTTGGGGGGAATTATGTTACACATTATTTTTTTCACCTCAATTATCAACTGAAAACATGTGTTCATGTTCCCTGAAAATATTAAAAGAGACTTTCTCCATGAGAAAAGTGATTTTCTTTCCTTTAAAAAAAACCATAACAAAAAAGGTCGCCGCACCCTGCTATATGCATGGGGTGCGACGATGCCTAATCATCACAATATTCCCTAAAAATCGACTGCGAAGTCATTGCATGTTGCTTGTGCATAGCGTGCGACGATGCTTAAAGCATAGGAAAAGTCAAAATTCACGAATGTTCTAGAAGGGAATCTTCTAGAAGATGAGGTGGCCTCTGATCAGTTTGGATCTTACTCACTTCTCTGATTTAGTGGGATCACCCTAATCTCCTCATCCAAATATATTTCACACTATATAAATAGGGATCTCTCATGGAAAAGGATAAGGTTGAATAGGATAAGATTTTAACGAAGGTTTCTACTACATATTATGCTTGAGAGCTTTGTTTTAGTTCTCCAAGTTAGATTGTGGATCTTCTTCATCCAAGGCATTGGAGAAAATGTGTGTGTTGGAGAAAATATCCATTGAAAGGGGACCTTGCAACATCAAGGCATGAGTTGTATTCTCCACTTTCCATTTAATATAATGCAACAATACATGTCTTCCCTATAAAAGTATCTTAACTTTTATTGTATAACTCCTTGATCTTATACATAGAATTCATTGGAATATATATATCTTTGTTTTCCCTCTTTGTTGGTTTGTATTTCTTAGACAGGCTCACCATTTTGCAAACTCAAATAAGGAGCTACAAGGAAGACATTAGCGAGTATCAAGTGTCGTTTAAAAGGTATGTCACTTGTACCCTTCTAAACTAAGTTTATATGACAATGAAGTTTAAGGTGAAGTATGTATTCTTCCTTGTTTAGTTCTAATTTATTGTGGAAGTTAGGGAGATTTGTTTGTGTTCGCACTTACTGATTAGTCCAATAACACTCATACATGTGTCCATAAAATAGGACAGTTGGAAAGTCAAACCTTTGTCCAACAGTAATAAAAATAATAATTACATACTTCCTCAAATCTAAATTCGAATTTCCATAATTGGAAATTTATCTTTTGGAATAACAACTTTGAAAGGATTTGTTTTTGAATAATTCAAGAATATCACAGCAATAGTAGATCTCATTAATCCATTTAAGAGGATAGGTGGATCGTTGATCACAAACCCTTTGTGATTTTGTCAGTTTGGCACTCCATAGGATATAAGGTGTTGGGTTGTGAAAGGCTCTGAAGCCTAGAGAACAGATTATAGACCCACCATTGATCTGAGGTGAGCGTTAGCCATTCAATTTGAAACTTCAAATTACATGAGTTTGGGGTATTTGCATGTTGGAGCGGGTGGAAATATCGAGGCATGGAGGCCCAAAGTACCTGTGAGTCGTAGATCTCAGCACATGTTGAGGACCGTCGATACCTCCCTTTGCTCAGTTTTCCGCTAGTTTAGTATTCAGTAGGAACATTGTGTATTGTTGTTGGATCTCCTGGAGCCCGGATTCCCGAAGTCTCGAATTCTTCGCTAAGTTGAAATCCATCCCATGGTTTTAACCCGAGGTCATGTGGATTTATTTACTTAGGTAAATAGACTTTGTAGCACATATTTTTGAGGGTTCATCAAGTTCCCAAGAGTTGATTCGACTCCTTAGTGTGAACGATCCTAGACTAGGAGGTCACGTGAGCCCATGAGGTCGTGTTTTTTGCATCATGATTTAACGTATGTGCTTCTTACCTTGATATGATGGTTTTGCAGGGTCTTGACTTCTCCCGAACAAATCAAAAGACTGGGATCTGATCTCCTATGTCATGTTCTCTCCTCTTGTATGGTTTTGATCCAATGGCCCATATCTAATCTTGAAGTCCCAAATCAATGATTGTTGTAGTTTCTAAAAATTCTATACCTCTTGAGGTTTCGAACATTATCAATGTGTTCTTTTAGTTCCTTCCTAGCACCTATGGATGCACTGTAACTTCAAATCTCTATGAAATTCCACTTTAATTTCAACTTTTTTGGCCCATTGTTGGAATAGGGGAAGACCCAGGGTTCAACGCTACAACAACGCAACAACAAATCCCTAACTACCGACCCTTTCAGCAACACCTGTGAAGAAGATGAAGTATCACCTGGGGTAGAGGCAGGGGTGGTTGCAGGACTCAGGTGTCTACAACCTTAGCTGGGACACAGATCTGTGATTGTAATACTTAACAAAAAACTTAGCACCGACAATTAATCAATATTTTACCACTATTTTAATGCGCAGATAAAATAGAGCATCACATCATTCACTCAGATCGGATGTATCTAAGCACTTATTAGAAAGAGGTAGATTAAATCTAGCAGATTCAAGCACTAAGCACATTCACATAGGTCAAATCTACATCCATATACATTATTAGCACAAAGCATAAGCATATCTATCTATCTATATCAAATCACTTAGCAAGTAAAGACATAAACACATCAAGACATCACGCAAAGAAGAGCAACAAAGCATATACGTGGTTCACCCCCACCCTGGGGCTACATCCACCAACTCTTCTTCTTTATTGTCTTCATTCAATCAATTACATGCACAGAGACAAAAACTCCTACTCCGCATAGGACAGGAGATCTGCACGCACCTCGCCATATCCTCCTTCCCTGAGCTAGGTTATAGCACTAAGCCTTCTACAGTCACTTGCACTTAGCTCTGCAAGCTTCACACAGTATGCATAAATCTCTTACAATCCTTAGATCACATAGATCCAGCACTTAGCCATTTGTCTAACATCACATAGATGTAGTCTCTATATATCCTTGCATTACCTAGAAATATATATATATATATTACAAAATACGCCTAAACATGGGTTAACCCATGGTTCGACATCCCATACCCGTTACATAATCCCAAATCCCAAAAAGGACCCAAAAAGGGGACAGGATCCCGTGATCTCTACTTCGTCTTTCATTCCTCCTTCGACAAGCTGTCGAAGTCCCAAAATAGGTCAAACTTGACCAAAGATCTCTAAAAACTTGGTCAAGGACCAACAGGCCCCCAACACTCACCTGTGACTCATCCTGAGTCACTTTGATCTGGGTAGTTCTGCTTCGAAAGCCTCAAGCTTGGTTCATTCTTCTTTGACTTGTTGATGTGCCATGGCCTCTTGTGTAGTGAACTCTTGGATGACTACCTCATTCACAGGACCCTCCAGGCGTTGTTCAGTGGCAGTAACAACCTGCTCTAGTTCTTCGTCTTTGCCTTCTATCTCTGTGAACAATTGGTAGGCCTTATATTGTATAGTTTGGAGTCTCTGAGTTACTTCCATAACTCTTCTCTAGATAGCGTGGATATGTTGTTGGGTAGTGCGTTTCTCTTGGGAGCACTTCATTATTTCCACAACCGACAAAGGATTTAGTTGTGCCTGTATCATTTCAGCTTGATACTTTGCCTCTTGGAGTTGTGACTCCAGTTCCTTTAGTTCTGGATTCTCTATGAGTTTCTCGTATGTCTGGGCACTGTGATTAGTAAGTTGCTTACATTCCATAGTAATGGATTTTATTCTCTCAACTGCACTTCGAGCAGTTGCTTCTCTTTGGTCCCTTACATCCTGTGGGGTCTTGGGCACTACGTGGATATCTAAGTCTTCTATGCGTTGTTGTAACTGTTAGATAGCTTCTATGAGCTATTCCACTTACTGCGTGACTCGATCCTCTACCTTTATTTTGACGACTGTCACAGAGTGAAGTACTCTGTTGACCACTTCTTTTACTTCAAGTTGCTCTGTGAGAAACTGTTATTTTCCTTGTTGTATCTGTGCTTTTTCTTCATTGAACTTCACGTGGAGATCAATCTTTTCTTGGTCTGCAACTCGGAACTATTCAACAAGTACTCCTTGTACTTGTGTCAAAGCCTGGGTGGCTTGGTCGGTTTCTTCCTTTGCTCGTCGGAGGCGATCTTTGACTATATCAGGTAGTCGGTGGAGTTGGGCTGGCACATCTCCTAACACTGGTTCTCTCAGCGCAGTGGAGACTGGGAGATTGGACTGAAGGGCCTATTGTACCCCTCGGAGTTTGAATTCGATCCTATCATACATTTATTCCTTCTTGGCCATTTTTTTCACTGCTATTTCCAACGAGGCATCATTCAGGGTTGCAATGATGAAATCAAAATCATCGGAGGTGAGGACGGTTTGCATCTTGGTCATGGTGGCTTTTGACTTCTTTCGGGAAGAAGGTTTCGGGGGGGAAACCTTCTCTTCTTCGATGGGTCCTCCTCGTCTCTGGGCGTAATTACTTTGTTGGGCCTCTGTTCAGCTTCGAATTCATCACCACCCCCTTGGTCAAGTGACATGGAAGTAGTCTTCACTGAGGTTCTTCTTAAGTTTTGGACCCCCTGAGTATTCTTCTGTCTGCTAGTTCCAGGTGTATTCTATTCTTTATGAGCATCCTCTGGGGATTCAATATAAGATATCTCTATTGGGTTGGTGGGGATAAGGAGGTCAGTAGATGATTCCTTAGTGATTTCCTCCAGGTCTTCTTGTGTAAGCTTATAGTATGACTGGAGTTTCTCTTGATGTCCATCTTCTAACATTGTAATGTATATAAAGTGCCTATCTGCATTGAACTTCCTTAGTGGTCGGAACCTTTGTAGTGTGTTTGGATTCATGTGAGGCTCGACTTCGATGGATTGCTTCAACTGAATGTAGTATGTACAAAACACAACATTTGACTACCATTGTTTGTTCATATCTGTTGAATACCATAGGGTAGAGAAATTCGCAGCAAGCGATTCGAACGACTCTATATCTAGGAAGGTTGCTCCTTCTGGCATCTTCCAAGAAAAAAATGCAATGAGGACCAGGAGCCAGCTGAAATGGAATTCATAACCCTGGTCTAGGGCTTCTCGGCAATCAAGTTCCAACTGGTTAACTAGGTACTTTGCCCAGTTCATCTATAGGCCTTCCACACATTTCCCTGCGATGTCAACAACAAAGTCGGTGACCTACGTAGGTCAGTTATTTCTTACTAAATTCCCATCTATCAGTTGACATGCAAGGCACACTACACCACTCTAAATGGATTCTACCTTGTAGCCTCTTGTTCCCTTCTCAACATCCCCATAGGTGTCCTTTATCTTCTGTGCAAGTGCGCGATCTTCATATTTTCTTGGATAAAATTCCTGTGGGTCAGGTCCTTGCATACTCAGGCCTATCATCTTGTGGATCAATGTTGGTTCAACTATAATGTGGAGGTCAAGCCATAAGTATCCTCCATGGTAACACAAGAGTAGCAGCTTGACACATGCATTGACTTCCTAGTGTCTTCCAAAGTGTGGGATATTCATAACGTTCAACAGGGTGGACTGCGCGAGGTTCATTTTCCATGACTGGGGAATGATATTCAAATTCTTTCCTTTAGTTCTGGTTAGGCACTTGTATGGGGCGAGCAAGTCATATATATTGCGATCTCCTAGTTTGAATTCGCTAGAGTTAGTGCTGCAATCTTTTCCTGTTCTATTTGAACTTGTGTATCCCCTTCGGGAGGTACGCAGAAATTATGGTGTACTCAAAATCGCGTGGTACACTATCAAGGTTCACCACACTAGCCATAGGTGAGATGTAATTGGGAAGTATGGTTGGAATCATTTTTGCATTCGCAAGGTCATATTTATGCTTGGTTCTCTTTTCTGTTGACGGTCGGGATGGTCCTGCTCCACGAGCAGTCGACGGAGAAGCTTGCATCGTTCTCGCCAATGAAGCTTGTATACATGTAGACATCAACATGACTCTTTCATTCATGAGGTAGATCAGAACTTCTTCAACAAATTTCTCTGCAGTGCTGAACTCGACCGACATACGCACTCGGGATTGAAAATCTTGGGTTCGAGGAGTAACTTAGACACGACAATAAGATAGAGGGAAATAGCACAATGAGCATTGTGTAAAATCAGCGAGTCTGTGGGTTCATATTCATGGTTAGAAAAAGTGTTCTCATGGCATGGCGTGGCGGGATAAATAGATAAATTGGCAATGAATCTCTTGCAACGGGCGACAATGAGAAAGAAGCCTTCATTAACTCTGTTTTTTCCATTACGGCGTAGTCCAATGATTTGGTGGCGAACCATAAATGCCTTTTGACCCATTTGAAGGGTTAGTCGAATGGTTATATCATTCCCAATGGGTCTATTGCTTCTCCATGGCGAAGTGTTATGTGATGCTTTTCTGTTATCCCGGTGAAGCTCCACTTTTGCAATTTTTCCTTATGTGAAGTTCCCTCTGGAACCTTCTGTAACGTGTTGATCTTAGATATCTTCCTACTTAGCTTTCTAGATTTCTTTCCAGTGAGCTTCATCTCGGTATGTATTTTTCCATTTTGATTCTTATATTCTTCTTGCATAGTCACTTCACGTTGTTGAGATTATTTCTTAAGATTCGAGGGTGATACTTCTTCTTTATCTGGAATAGGTACTTCAATATTCTATGGGTGTTCTAGTGTTCTTGCAACTTCGAAATTCGATTCTCTGGTGTTAAATATCTTTGATTTGTTCTTTTGTTCTTCAATCAAGTGTGTGATCCTTCTAGTCATAAAATATTTTAACTCTTGCTTCTTCTCCTCTAAAACTTCTTCTTCTTCCTTTCTTCTCGCCTGATCTCTTTCAATCCAAGATTTTCCTAGTAACATGGTAAATGGTTCATTGTTCTCAATAAATTTAATAATCTCAAAATCTTCCTCTGTCAAAGTTCCATTGGCATTCATATATATATTGGTGAGATTTCCACATAGGTTTATCAACTTTCCTCTAAATATCCCTATTCCTCCCAATGAAGGAGTGATAGCAGGCTTCCCTAAAAGTTCCCAATTTCTTTCTATCATGATATTCACCTATGTCTCCTCATATAGAACACAATCAATGTCGAAGTCTCCTATTCTTGATTCAAGGCATTCTTTTTCTTTGAAGATCTCTGATAAGATGACATGTCGGTGGTCATTCAGGGTTTCTCCTATCTGCAGCAATGCTTTCTATGATTCTTTCTGGGGTTCTGCCATTTCTGGATCTACCTCGGGGGTTTCTTGTCTCATCTTCATTCCTTCAATCTTAGCAATTATTCTAGGGAAATCAAATACTTCGTGGTCCATAGCTTTGCAGTGAAGACAACTAGGTCTTCTCCCAGGGCATTCCTTAGCAAGATGTCTTGGTTTTCTGCAACTGTAATAGAGGGTTAATCCTCTCTTTATTTTAAATGATCCTCAACTCTTTTTGTACTGCGCACTAGGGTCGTAGTAGCTAACCTGAAAATAGTTATATCTAGGATCCTTCATCCACTTGTTAGTCCAAACATTCTTTCTATGCATAGGTATAAAATATCTCTCACTATTCTTATCATATCTATGCATATCAAACCTTATTTCATCTATTAGGGCCCTAGTTTTCAAGCTAGGATAGGATCTATCAATCATACCTAGATCCATACTTTTGAAACAAAAATTTCCACTTATCTTACTTCTACAAAGCACAAAGCCTTCGGATCTAGAACTTTTCACTATTCTTACCTTTATCAGAGCATAGAGCTTACAGATCTTACCTTTTTAAGAAAAACTTCTTACTTTTACCTTTCTTGAAGCACAAAGCATTCAGATATTACCTCTTTTCTTCATATTTGACCTCTTTTCTTCAGATCTATCCTCTTTTCTTCAGATCTGTCCTTTTTTCTTTAGCACAAATCTTTATAAATCAAGTAGAATGTTGTGCACTAGAGCAACAGATATATGCACAAAGATTTCACAGTTTTAGGTCAGACCTTTGCACAAAGCTTCTTCTTCCTTAGTTCCCAACAATCACAGTTTTAGGTCTCGGCAACGGAACCATTTGTTGGCACAGGGGCAGATCCAGGGTTCAACACTACAACAACGCACCAACAAAGCCCTAACTATCAGCCCTTTCAGAAACACCTGTGAAGAAGATGAAGTATCACCCAAGGTAAAGGCAAGGGTGGTTGCAGAACTCAGGTGTCTGCAACCTTAGCTGGGACACAAATATGTGATTGTAATACTTAAAAGAGAACTTACCACCGACAATTCATCAAAAAAGACCCAAAAAGGGGCCGGGATTCTGCGATCTCTACTTCATCTTGCGCTCCTTCTTCGACAGGATGTCGAAGTCCCAAAATAGGTAAAAATGACCAAAGATCTCTCAAAACTTGGTCAAGGGCCAACACCCATCCAGGCTCATTGTTGAAAACCAAAGATCTGATACCATATTGTAGCATCCCCATCCACCCCACTGCTATGATATGCCACGTAAAATAAAATTTGAACTGTATACAATATTTAAACATACAGAATCTCTACAAATGCCAAGATTCATACAACATAAAATAAAATACTCATGCAACACACACATAGGAAAAACCCATAAAATAAATGTATAAATAATAATAATGCAGCATGTAATTTCACACACAATTGACACTTATATTTGATAAAATACCACCAACTACATGCATACCTTCCACGTTCCTCCCAGCCTTAGACCACACTGCTCAGAACTCTCAACAGTGGGTCACCACCGAGTTGGGACTAAACTCCACCCCGGTAAAGGAATTCTTACCCAGGCTGATGTATCTTAAACAATAAGAAAAACTCTCTCACATGTGCCAACTCAAACTGACAACCTACAATCCCTCATTCCCCACATGCATGCCCCACACCAGGAAATGGTTAAACGATTTAGTGAATGCCATTTGATCTATGTAGATTCAAATTCTAGTTCCTAAATTTAAGAAATTGTTTGGTTACTTTAGTTATGTGAAATTTGGTGACTTGGAGAATATATAAGGTCGATGTCTATTTTGTTACAGGTCTAAGAATTGAGTTTCCTTGGGTTACTATACAATTGTTTTGTATTTCCAAAAAAATAGAGTTTGTGAAATCTCTTCCTTGGATTTTATTTTTAAACTTTTAATTAGATCGAGTTGATGTAGTTTAAAAATTGAATCGCTTCCTCAGTTGAACTTCTTTGGTTCTTTTCAAAGTAAATTGAAAATTTGGATTTAGTTCTTTATACATTTGTTGTAATAGTAATTTTTCAAATTCAATTTTATTAGTCAATATAATGACTTTTGAAACGGTTGTAATTATGGAACTAAGACTTATTGTCGTTGCCAATTAATTTTCAGACCAAGAATTTGAAAATGGAATTGTATTGCTGCCAAATCTTTTGGTATTTCTTAGGGTAAATATGATGAATCGTAGGTAAATAGGAATAGTCATGAAGCCTCTTGGAAGATGGAATCAAAGCTCATATCTCAATGTATTGATATGTCACTCAGATTAATAAAATTATTCAATCCTAGAGATATTAGAGACCTAGTAAATATTTTAATTAGTATTTGTGTAATTTAAAAAATATTTGTTATTAAAATCAATAAAAGTTAATAATAATAATAATTCATCGATGTATTTTTATAATTTAATACATTTTAAGGATAATAGAAAGATCAATACTAATTACAAGGAAAATGATGAAAGAATAATCATATAGAGTAATAATGAACATTGTTCTAACTTAATCACTATGTCAAAAAGAAAATCATTATATATTTATAAAGAAAACTAATGAGTAAACTAACTTAAAATTGTTTAGTAAACATGGAGAGAAAATGGATGGATAGAAAAAAACTTGCAAAATAATTGCATGGGGTTTCATAAGTGGGCCAACAGGAATTGTGCAAGAATTCCTTGGCCACTTAGGATGAGGGGGCACTACATAGTTAGTGTGGAAATTCAGTTCAGAAATTTCTATTATAGTCTTGTAGTTTGCTTTAGCAATTTCTACTGCAAACCTTTAGTTTACTTCATTTATTTCAATTACAATCATTTAGTACCTTTACATGATTATAAGCTCGAAGCCTTTAGTCTACTTCAACATCTTCCATTATAAACAACTAATAATGAGAAGGAAAAAAAAGGCTTGCCTTAAGAAGGCGCTCCTCTCTCACTCAATGGAATCAATGGTCATTTTTTGAAACTCATGTCTCTTATTTTCCTCTCTTCAATTTATCTCTGAAGGTTAGTTTCATATTTGTGTTGTTTGATGTTCATTTTCAATTTGAATTTCAAATAAATTAGTATCAAATCATGTATCCAAGCCAACTTCTACTCAACCATGGAATTTAAAAGAGAGGCCATCCAACAATATTTTTTCAATAGAAACAAATGTCCTTCTGAGGATTTCTAGTGCACCCTCCTGAGGGGTTCCATCACATTCATCTTTCACCATTCTCCACACACCATCTTCAGGGTACTGGGTGCCTTCTTAGTGCACTCAGGAGTTTAGTGATTCTCACCACAAACTCCATTGACAAATCCACATCCGTGGTGAATTAAAATTATGCCGCCATGAATAGAGCCTTCTATGAAGGATTCTGCATCCATTGCGATAGATCCAATTCAATATTTAACAATGAATCTCCAATAGATACTTTGTATGCAAAATTATAGAGATCCAACACCCATGAAACTTGACACATGCTTCAAATTAATGAATTTTGTGGGCCAAATGATTGGTGAGAATTTCATCTTCACACTCTTTCGACGTAATTTCTTACATGTTCTGAGATGTCAAGAGAAATGAAGCTTCAAATTGTCAGTCTACAACACAAGGGAATTGCGCAGACATGGTGGGACACACAACTAGAGAATTATTCATGTTTCATGGATAGAGGCAACACAGTCGAGACACACACGCCACACATTATGACATGGAATGGATTTTTCCAGGATCTTAGAGAATGCTTCTACCCACCCAACTGTTTCCCTAATTTCCTCACCAAATGGTTGCAACTACAACAAATTTCAAATCAATCCATCTAGGGATACATCAACATCTTTTGCAAACTATGCATCGAGCTCTGTATCAACATTCCAGAAGAGGTATTGATTGTCAAAATAAATTTTGGTTTATTTCTAAGTATCTGTCATGAATCATATTTGTTCAAACTTCCTTCCTTAGAAAAGGATTTTATTCAATCCTTGGTTATGGAACATAAAGTGGTACCTCAAATTCGTTCTCCTCAAGCTCGAGTCGGACCCCCTAATATTGTTAATTCACCTAATATCCCCTCCTATGGTCCTTAGAACTCACTCGTATCATCCCATAATGCGCCCTAGTGATATTTTCACAAAACCAATTCACATTCTTCTACATATTGTTTGCAAATATGGCTCCACCCGAATCGTCTTCACCTAGTGAAGTTGTATCCTTCAATAATCCTACTGAAGTATACCCATCCCTCATATTGATGATCGCTATTGAAACAAGAACATGTATTATCCCCTTATTCAGGCATAATTTCCATGTTAAACATTAATTGACCACCCTCATTATGGACAATGGTATCCAGAAGAACTTTGTCTCACAAGACTTGGTACAATGCATCCAACTCCCCACTACTCAACATAAAACACCTTACCAACTTGGCTTGGTACAAAAGGGAGGTTGTTATCTCACATTTTTTCAAAGTTGTGCTATCACCTTCACCATTGGTCCATTTAGAGATACAGTCACATGTGATGTCTACCCTCTGGATTGTGTCGAATTGTTATTAGGACTTCCCTACAAATAGGCTCGACATGTTGTGTACCATGACAAATATCATCAATATCATTTGCAGTATGAGGGATGAACCCATGTTCTTACTTATTCTTTACTTAAATCCACCCACCCTATTACTGACCAAGCAGCCCTTAATCAAGTTAGTCTCAACTAATGCATCTCTTTGTGCTTAGTTCGCCCCATTAATCCATACAACCATAATACTCTTGTACCTCCTTCCATGACTCCCTCACTTGAAGAATTTCCAGATGTCTTAACCCAACCCATGGAAATGATCCTATCTCGCTCTATTGAGAAAACACTTGATCCATTTCTTGGTACTTATTTAACCAACACCACATTCCATCGCATTGCTCCCCGAGAGGCTACTGATATGGAACACACAAATGGTGAACATTTGAATTCAGACCATATTCACCATTCATCATCAGCATGTGTGTCCACCACCTTTATTATCCCAAATAAGTATAATTTAGAATGGCTCCTAGTGATGACCTATCATTCCATTCATAAATCTATTGTTACAAATCGCTACCCCCTACCCCAAATTGAGGACTTGTTGGACCACTTACAGGGAGATTATTCCTTCACGCGGATGAATTTGATTACCGACTACAATAAATTCCATAGGAATGTAATAATTCATTTTGGTAAGTGCATGGTAATTTATCTTTATGACATCTTCGTATTCATTAATTCTTGGGAAAAAAATCTTCAGTGCATTTGCAACATCCTCGAGCTACTATGCGCACATATACTTCAGGTGAAGAAATCCTATTGTGGATACACATCAGTTCCTCATGTGCGACTCATAATGGACACAACAGGGAATCGATTAGATCCATATCGAGTATATATTTTGGATCAATGGCCAATGCACTCCATTTCCCATGACCTCAAGATATTTTTGGGAAAGGCTAGGAACCACTTCACTCAACTTTAGACCACGTTATTCTCTACATGGGTTCTCTATTTTCCAGATAGGCATCATTGCTTTGATATTGTGAAGGATATTCTGAAGGTTTCATTTGAGTTTTTCAATGGGGATGTATTTAAACAGGGAGGTCATTTGATGACATACCATTCAAAGATTATTTCTCATTATGGCTCTGCACATCAACAACAACAACAAAAACCAACTCAACATTTTGTCCATATATTGGCTCATCACCATACTCATGAAGAAACTGTCTTACAGATGCATTATTAGAAATTCACACCATTGTTCTTTCAACTAGGAGATTGTGTGTGGCTCTTACTAGACATGCCTTGCTTCAAAAAAAAACATCATACACTACATCCACTCATATATTCCCCCTACATATTTTTGGAACACATTGGACATAATGTGTATCAACTAGACTTTCCTGCACAAATCGACATCCATGATGTCCTTAATGTTAACAATATCAAATTGTTTGAGCCAATTCTCCTTGAAGAAATAACAAAATTTCAACATCCCATGGATAACATTCTAGATGTTCAGTCATATTTGCTTGTTGATAAAATTCATAACTCCAAGACCAAGACAACTCGCCAACAACAATATCTTTTATATATTATGGGTCAAAAGGGATATACAATATCTCATACCAAATGGATGTCTACAAACACATTGCAATGCAATTTCCATCATTTGTTAGCAAAAGAAGGGATTATTCTAGATCTAAACAGGGAGGAATTGGTCCATGAGGAAGTGTGCACCACTTCCTTTTCCACTCAAGATGATGGGATGCTCCATAATTAGTGTGGAACTTCACTTCAAAAATTTATATTGTAGTCATGTAGTTTACTTCAAAAATTTACATTGCAATCCTTTAGTTTACTTCAATTATTTCTATTATATTCATTTATTTCCTTTATGTGATTTTCTACTGCAAGCCTTTAGTTTTCTTCAACAACTTTCATTGTAAACAACTAATAATGAGAAGGAAAAAAATACCTTGCTTATAGAAGGCACTCCTCTCTCACTGATCTGGGTGGGTCATCTCAAAATTAGATAGAGTTAAAGTATTCAAAATGCAAATTAAATCTTACAAAGAGGAAGATCTCATCAGCATCTTTCTGGGGACATTCATTTCGGGAAAAATGGCCTCTAGATGACAAAGATATCAGCAGTGGAAGTTTCGTCAAAGATGGTGAAAAATGGTTAGAAATGGTGTAATTTGGGGCTATGGGAATTGAACCCAAGACCTTGTGAAAAGGTCCCCATGACCCCATGGTTGGGTAAAAGGGGGTGGTCAAGGGCTTAGTCCTTGACCTTGACAACACCGAGGCCCCCTTGGTATTTAAATGTTATATCAAAAAACCAACCATATAATGCGACAACCATATGTAAAACCCAAAACACATATGTTAAAACATAACATATGTTATAATGCGCCAACCATATGATGCACCCATATGTTATAACTCTATTCCAAAAACCATATGCATATAACATATATATACACCATATGTATTAACCCAAAATCGTGCCATAACCAAAGTTCAAATAACATGTAAAGCTTATGCAGTGGGTGGAGAAGCCTGTGGGTTTGACCCCGGGACTTCCGCCCCCCTTAACAACCATAGCTACCAACGCGCCACCGCCATGGAATGTGGCAAGAAGTGGCAAAGAAAATTTAAAAAGTGCGAGATTTGGGGGATTTTTGAGGGCGCATGGCCCATAACTCGCGCCTCTTTTTTAACCATTGTTTTTTTATTATTTAAGTGAGGCACGGGCATGAATTCCGAGGTGGAGGAGTTTTGATGCAGGCAAAGACTGACATGTAGACCGAGGTGGTTTTGCACAGGGACTGTGTAACGACCCTAGTTAAATAAATACTTAAAGATTATAAAGTAAAATTAATTAAAGAGAATAATTGTGATTAATTAAGTAATACTCTAACTACAGATCACATTTAATGACCTCAGAAATAAATTTAAAAGATCAATGAAAAATGTTAAAAAAATGGTTGTGTATGCAGAGAGGGAGCCTATGAATCCCAAGAAGATAAAACATTTAAGGAGGGAGAAGGGACAAGCACGAAGGGTGGTTGGAGGAGTAACTGCATGAGTCGGCGAAGGAGGAATAAGGGAACGGGTTAAAGGTCTTTGATCGTTTTTGCTTTGGACAAAGATTAAAACTGAGTTCGCATTCTCGAGACTCGGGACTGGTGAATTTGAGATATAAAGTGTCCAACTTGTGAGATTT
>JZKD02S0601283.1:72873-108426 GCA_000966675.3 Picea glauca | reverse complement strand
ATTAACTCCATTAATGAATAACTGCACACTTGATATTTCCATTAATGTAAAATGTTCATAAATACAATGTGAGGTGACCCTTGGTTTAATCTCCCAACAGGTTCAAATGACTCTTCCTATTAGCCTAAAGGTATTCATATTTTTCCTAAGTAATATTTACAATAATTAACAAAGTACAACATTCCCTCATTATTAAGTATCTAACATTCTCCCCCTTAATCCAATGGGTGTTTTCAATTCCAAGCATCATTAATAGCTTTTCATTTTATTTTCTCTTATAGGCGATTTCGTGAAGATGTCCTCAATGTGATCTGTTGTGGAACAATTTCTCAAATGAATATTTTTGGCCTCTACATGCTATCGAATAAGATGGTACTTTGTGTTGATACCCTTGGTTCTATCATGGAATGTAGGATTATGGACCAACTTGATTACAAAAGTATTTTCAACTAGAAGATGAGTAGAGTTCACATGTTTCTCCTACAAATCATCAGGTATTTTGAGCCATCTCCTCAGTTTATTTTGGAGTTACCACATATTCTATCATGAATCCAATTGAACGATTATTTTTGTTATCTCTAGGAGACAACTATTTATCCAATACTCTTGATATATCCTGAAGTTGACACTCCATTTTATTTATCCCCATCAAAGTATGAATTATACTATCTATTTAAGTTGAAGTCATCCACCTTAAAATACTTGAGACCAAATTCTTGATTTCCCTTCAAGTATTTTATAACTATTTTGCAAATGTCGTTCATAAGGATTTTGCATGAACTTGGAAAGAACCCCAACAAAAAATTAAATATCTAGTCTCGTGGTGGTAAGGTAGATAAAACTTCCCACAAGTTATATTTACTTGGTTGGATGATCAAATTCATTCCATTCTTTTGATGTGAGCTTCAAATTATATTCCATTGGAGTAGAGAGAGGGTTACATTCATCCATGCCAAAATTATTCAACAATTGTCCAATGTACTTCTTTTGGGAGATGAATATGTACTTTTTATTTTGAGTCACTTCAATGGAAAAGTAGTAGTGAACATGTCCCAAATCTATCATGTAAAATATTTTCTTCAACTCTTTCTTTATGGATGTAATATAGATTTCATTGTTCCCTATTATCAATAAATCATCTACATACACTAGAAGATATACAAAAGTTTTCCCACCTTTTTTGACAAACCTAATTGTAATATCAATATTAAAGTGCTTAACATTCAATTTCAGAAGATGCTCAATTAGTTTTTAATACCACGCTTGTGGTGCTTGTTTCGGTCCATATAAGGATTTGATAAGTTACCATTCCTTTTGTTCTTTTCCAATAACAAAAAAACTTATAGTTGAGACATGAATACATTTGCTTCCAAGTATCTATTCAATGAAGTGGTCTTCATGTCCACTTGATGAACTTTTTATTCATTCTAAGTTCCCATGAAAAATAGAGTATGAATGGTAGAACATTTTGTTCTTGTGGAAAAAGCCTCCTCATAATCAATACCTTCTTTATATGAAAATATTTTTTCCACAAGCCTCGCTTTGTTCTTTTCAGGTCAGACATATTATTTCTACTTGGTTTTGAAGACCCACCTAAAACCAATTGGTTTGGTTCCAAATGGAGGTCCCACCAACTTTCACATCCCATTCTTCATGAGAGCATCATATTCTTTTTTCATGGATTCTTTCCACTCATCATGCAAAGTGTCTTATTCAAAGAAAGTTGGTTAAAATTTAGTAGATAAATTCAAATCAAAATCATATGAAACACCCATATCATCTACAACACTTGAATATGAACTATCAACATCACCTCCATCTTGCCTTGTAGAAATTCTACTTTTTGTCTTTCTGACCTCATCAAGATGAACAATTTCAAGTGTATTTATGAGCCACTTTTGTGGAACTTTATAAGAAGGTATAGGTTGTTCAAATAATTGATATGGTGCTCAATTATAATCAAGGTTCATCCTTTCAATACTCTCAATCACATCATCCAAATGAACTCTAGGTTTTGATTAAGTGCCTAGAACTTCTTCATGAGGGGAAAATGGCCCCTCAAAACGTTATTCTAGAGATCGAAGCAAGATAGGGATACCACCTTCAATATGTGTTTTATCATCATCAAATTCATGATATCTTTTTACATGAGGGGATATATCCATATTACCAAGTTGTCACTCAATAGGTTTGTAATTCATGAAGGATTGGAGAAACAATAAATCTATGGAAAGAATGATTTTTTTTTCACCTCATCATAAATATCATATGCCTTTGTGGTATTTTAGTACCCCATGAATATTCACTCTTGACTTCTTGCATCATGCTTGTTTCTTTTCTCCTTAAGAATTAAGGCATAGCAAGTGCAAGCAAGTACCCTGAAATATCTCACCAAAGGAATTTGGTTGAACCATATTTTGTAAGAACTCTTATTCTGAAGAGTATGATATAGACTCTTGGTTTTGCCATATAATTCACATAGAATTACATCATCCTAAAAAATAAATTTCATATTTTTGAAAAATATCATGGACTGAAGCATACTTAAGAGAGTCATGTTCATTGTTTCAAATATACCATTATATTGATGATTGTATGGAACCATGGTTTGATGCTTGATTCCCTGTTGGTGAATATAGTTTAAAAATTCATAAGATGTATATTCTCTTCCATTAACAGTATGAAGGGAGACAATATGAGATTAATATTCATTTTCAATCATACATGAAAATATTTGGAAGTTTGAAAATCTTGAGATTTATCTTTCGACAAGTACACTAAAAACATCTTGGTGTAATGATAAATAAAATTCATGACAGATATATTTCCATTAGTATATGGAATGGGAATAGGGCCACAAAAATAAAAATATAACAAACTAATATTGCTAGATGCTCTTGAAAAAGAATCATGAAGCAATTGTTTTCTATGTTTTTGAAGGATACAACTCTCACATTGCTTCAAATTCCTAGTAACAGAAAGAAAACAAAAAACACCATTATTTTTCAAGTAACAAAGGGTATCATAATAAATGTGTCAAAAATTAGCATGTTGTAAGAGACTAGATGGAAATGTACCTTCATTGTGGTGAGGGAGGTATGTAGAATTCTATGCATGAGTAGATGTCCCTTTCATATTAAAAAATATTCCATCCTTCACTCCTATCATAATGACCATGTTGCCATGATATGTCCTTATTTCAGGGTTGACATTGAAGATATGAATATAGTGGATTTTTTATTGAATGTGCACAAAATAAAGCAAGTTCCTTCAAAAATAAGGAATATAGACCACATCATGGAGAAGAAAATCCAAGAGTATGGGAAATTTAATCCTCACAATGACAATTACCAGGGGTTTGAGACTTGATTTACCTACAAAATAAAGTATGAAATATATACTGTCATTGAAATCATCGAATAATTATCTATGGAAGTTAGTATGGAATGGCGCACCAATGTTAAGAAGCTCTGCATCTCTCCAAGAAAAAAATGAAATGTTAAAAAACTATTCAATTACTCCAATATTGCAATGGGAAAAAATATAATGAGGGAATAGGTGTTTTACCTTTTTCTTCTTTCTATTGTTGATTCTCTTTGATCTTATCCCAAGCGATTATTCATGTCTTTGCTTCATGTGATCAATTATTTCTACAATGAACATGATATAGATCATATTTCTCATGGGGATTATGCCTACGCCCGTGCCTTTAAAATTATTCTTTCTTCATCCTCTCTTACTACCTTCTCCCCTAGAATAATTATGTGATTTTTCCTTTCCTTTTTGAGAAATGCACATGGTGTCTCTGATGGATGAGGTTTCTAATTTCTTTAAAACTCATATACATGTTATTAAATTTCATGAAATTCTTTTGCAAGTTTTTTTCTCACCATCTATTTTCTCTCCATGTTTACTAAACAATTTTAAGTTAGTTTACTTATTAGTTTTCTTTATAATTATATAACGTTTTTCTTCTTATGTTCACTCTTTTTATCCTTCATTTTCGAAGTGTATAGATTATTTTTATTCATCTAAAATTCCAACCAAAAAAGAACATGCAACAATATAAATATGAAACTAAACTACAGAGAGAAATTGAAGAGAGGAAAACAAGAGACATGAGTTTTAGTGTAATATTCCAGATATAAAAGTATGCAGAACATAAATAAATATCTAGAAATAGTATATGAACAACAATATAACTAGAACAACACCGCAATAATACCAAAATGATACCAGAATAACACCAGAAAGATCACTTTGATTACTGAGAGCAATGTTCACTTGCCTCTTCGAGGGGGAAACCTCCAATAAAGAAGAGCTCTATTACAATAATATCCAAGAAAAAAGTTATCATACCTTCAAATCCTATTTATACTAAATATGTCTATCAAAAGAATCATCTAGAGGAAGATCCTTCTAGAAACGAAAGATTCTATTAGGTATTCTTACATTGGGCTTATTATTCCTTATTTCTAAGCCTTATTAATATTGACCTTTATTACATCAGAATATATTATTCTACCTATGTGAGGGGTTAGGTTCCTAACATGTCCTCCCCCTTAAAAACGACCTTGTCCTCAAGGCTTGAGATGTGGAAATTGTTGTAGAATGGTAGTTGGTTCCCAAGTGGAATCTGCTGGAGTTGTATCTTTCCACTAGACTAACACTTCCTTGATGGTTCGATGACATAGATGAAGCTCATACTGGTCCAAAACTACTTGTGGCTGTAGCCAAATGGAGCCTTCTTCATCCAACTCGGGAAGGTTAGTTTGAGTTTGGCACTTAGTTCCAATCACCTTCTTTAAGCAGGAAACATGAAAAACATGATGGAGCTTAGAATGACTAGGCAAAGCTAACAAATAGGCCACCTATCCCACATGTTTGAGAACAGTATAAGGACCATAAAAGATGGGTGTCAGTTTCTGACAATGGTCAACCTTGATGGAATTTTGCTTGTAAGGTTGCAGTTGAAGAAACACATGATCCCCTTCTTCAAATTGACATTCAGAGTGACCTTTATCTTCTTGTTTCTTCATGTGATTCCTTGCCATGACCAAATTTTATTTGAGGGTATGGAGAATAGCCTCTTGAACTGTAAGCGTTTGATCAACCTCATGGACCTTTGAGACACCTGGAAAACATGAGAGAAATGAAGGTGGATGTTTTCCATATACCACTTCAAAAGGAGTCATGTGGGTAGTTGTATGGTATGAACTGTTGTACCACCTTTCAACTAGTGGTAACCATTGAGCCCACTGATTTTTCCTTTATGACGCTAAAAACCTCAAATATTTTTCCAAACACTTGTTGACAACTTCAGTTTGACCATCAGTCTGGGGATGATAAGCTATGTTGAGATGCAATTGGGTGCCTTGTAGCTTAAAAAATTCTTTCCAAAAATTGTTGGTGAAAGTTGGGTCGTGATCAGAAACAATTGAATGCGGGATGCCATGAAGCTTGAAGACCTAATCCATGAAACGTTGAGCCAGAATGGATGTTGTAAATGGGTGTTGAAGAGAACATAAATGAACATACTTGGAAATAGGATCAAATACCACCATGATGACTGATTTATTGCCTGATTTAGGTAATCTTACAATAAAATCCATAGAGATATCCTACCAAATAGCAGGTGGAATCGGAAGTGGTTGTAGTGTGCCACTGTTTCACCCTTGTTGCGTTGACACACATCAAATTCAACCAAAAAATTATGAACATCTTGTTTCATACCATCCCAGAAAAAAGGACATTTGACCCTGTCATAGGTTTTGGTAAACCCAGAGTGCCCAGCTATGGGTGTAGCATGAAGCTTAGAAAGTACAGTGGATTTAATTTTTGACTGTTTACTTAAATACAAACAACATTTGTATCAAAGCTAATCATGGAGCCAAGAGTACCCTGGGGAAACTGGAGAATTGGACTGCAATTGTTGTATTAGATGCGAGATTTTGGGATCGTGTAGCCATTCTTGGCAAACAACTTGGAGCTAATATAGTACAATGAAGGAGAGAGAAAAAAGGGACCCTTCATCTTCATATTTTCGAGAAAGTTCATCCACAACCACATTATCTTTGCCTTTCTTGTAAATGATATCACAATCATATCCAAAGAGCTTTGTCGCCCATTTTTGTTTCTCTAGGGACGAAATGAGTTTTTCCAGAAAATACTTGAGGCTTTGATGATTTGTCTTAATTTGGAAGCGTTTCCCCAATAGATAAGGGTGCCAAAGATCAACGACATGCAAAATAACCAACATTTCCTTTTCATAGATTGATTTTCCCAAATTTTGCTCAAATAGTTGTTTTTTGGTAAAGGCCAAAGGATGAACCTCTTGCATAAGGACAACACCAATTTCTTTCCCTGAAGCATCACATTCTAGGACAAAGGTCTTTGTGAAATCAGGAAGGGCTAGGACTAGAGTGGTGCACATGACCATCTTCAAGGTTTGAAAATCCTGAACAGTTGTTGGAGTACAAGTGAAATAATTATTTTTAAGGAGTGCAATGAGAGGTGCCACAATCTTTCCATAATTCTTAACAAACTTGCGATAATAACCGGTTAAGCCCAAAAATCCCCACAAGAGTTTGAGAGTCTTTGGGTGAGGTTAGTCTTGCATAGCTTCAATATTTTTAGGATCCACCCCGATGTCGACCTTGCAAACAAGGTGACCCAATTACTCGACTTCCAAGGTGACAACATCACATTTAGATTGTTTTAGGAAAAGTTGGTGTTGAGAGAGTAGACGGAGAACTCGATCCACATGAGAAAGATGTTTTGTGTAGGTTTTTCTATAGATGAGGATATCATTAAATAAATATAATACAAAATGATGGAGAAAAGGACAGAAGACATGATTCATGAGGTTTTGGAAAGTGGAGGGATAATTACACAAGCCAAAGGGCATGACCAAAAACTCATAGTGGCCCTCATGAGTTCTAAAGGAAGTCTTAGGAATGTCTGCCTCTTTCATACAGATGTGGTGGTAGCTAGAATGAGATCAATTTTAGTAAAGAATTGGGCACCACTCAATTCATCCAAGAGGTCATCAATGCAAGAAATGATAAATTTGTCTTTAATGGTGAGTTTGTTGAGGGCGCAGAAGTCAGGACACATGTGCCAAGAACCTTCTTTCTCAAGGACCATGACCATAGGAGAAGAGTAGGGGATCGTACTAGGGAGGATAACACCTACTTTGAGGAGTTCTTGAACCATTTTCTCAATTTCATTTTTTTGGGAAAAGGGGTGACAATAGGGATGGATATTGGGAGGAAGTATTTCTGGGACGAGGGGAATCGAATGATCATGAACACCATAGGAAGGAGGGAGTGCTTGGGGAGTGGAAAAAACCACTTGATGTTTAGAGAGGATGGATTGGAGGTCCTACGACACATAGGGTGTCTCAATTGCTTGTATAGCATGGAGTTGGGAAATAACATTAGAATGAGATTTTTTGAGCATTTTTTCCATGCGATGGGAACTAATTATCTCTTGGGAACCAACAATGATGACTTCAAACTCATATTGTTGGCCCTTGGTTGAATTGCATGGTTAATTGCTTAAAATCCATGAGAATGGGACCCAAAGTCCTTAGCCATTCTGCACCCAACACAATGTCACAACCGCCCATGTCGATAACAAACATATGAGATTTCAAGTGGTAGTCACCAATTTGGAGATGCACATTTTAACAACTCCCTCCACATTTCATGGACCCGCCATTGGCAATCTTGATATGGAAATTATTGACTGCATGGATATAACAATTAGTTTCATGGGAAATGCGACGATGAATAAAATTATGGGTGCTTCCACTATCAACAAGAATGATGACCTTCTTATGCTTGATGTAACCAATTAGATTGAGGGTTTGGGGAGCAGAGAAGCTAGTGAGAGAATTTAGGTAAATGATTGGTTCTACTTCAGGAGGGTTCGATGGAGGGGTTATGTTAGTGGGTTCAAGTGACATAGACACAAGGGAGCTTCAACATCCTCTGCTGAAACATCCTTTGAGATGGACATAAAAAGCTTTTGTTCCTTACACTTGTGTCCCATAAAATATTTTTAATCACAATTATAACAAAGGCCTTTGAGTTGGCATTCAACCATTTCAACAATTTTTGGATCTTTAGTGGAGTAGAAGGAGGAGTGAGATTTATTGGTTTAATGTGAGGAATACATGAGGTTTTTCAGTTTTGAGAAGAGACAACCTGATGTTCTTCCTTAGATATTTTAGTAGCCTCCACCCAAATCTGAAACTGATCCATGAGGACATGGGCACGTATATCATCCTTGAGTCCACTGATAAAACATTCTTGAAAAAAAGCATCAGACATGCCCTCTATACAAAAAGATAGTAGCTCAAAAGCAACTATAAAGTCTTCCATTGTGCTAGATTGTTTCTACTTTGTCAAACAACCTAAATGGTTGGTGTCGGTTTCAAAGCATTCATAAATCTCTGCCAAAAAGTGTTTCCAAGCAACATACCCCTAGCAGTCAATTTTTCTCCATTGCCACCATTTCCAATGTTCTTGGTCTAGATGGAGAACACCATACCTGATCCAAAAAGATATTTTACACGACTATGGTTGAGTTATTAAGCATGTGTTGATTAACCAATTAGGAGGCTTAATGAAAGAGGAATAAGATATGATAATATATCCCAGCCCTATAAACATGTACATAAATGAAATGAAGCATAAAACAACAACAAACCATAACACCAATGTGATAACGGAGTTCGACAATATCGCCTACGTCTCCGGGCCTTTGTCTTAGTGGGTAAGGCTTTCTTATTTCTGTTAAAAGATCAATAAGTAAATCAAAACAGTGCCAAAAGGTTATAAAATAGATTTGGTCTTTTTCTAACAGATCTCAAGAACCCTATAGAAGAAATGACACTCAAATCGGATGATCGAAGATCCCAGAAATGGCCCGTAAAGGTGCACTCCTCAACAACTTCCCTACATAAAAATGGCTTTGGCTTGGAAAATATTCAACATAAAACTGCTCTGAATCCCTTCTCATGGCCTCAAGAAGGCCTATTTTACATATATCTAGATTGGGTAACCATCTCCCAACTTCCCCCCAAGATCTAGCCTAAAAGAGAACCCAATATCCCCCCAAAATGGGCAAAAACCTCCAATAACAGGCCTAAAATCACTAAAAAATCATATCCTATGATTAAAAAACCACTTTTTGCAAGTTATTTGGGCTAAGATTATTTTCCTGGGCATGCTCCCCCTCTGCATGGTCACATGTCTTCCATATGGCCAAGAGCCAGCCCCTAAGGGTTGCACGCTGGCCCTTAGCCCACAATCAATGGTCATATGGTGCAATGGATAACACTGCTCCCAACAAACATGCCCAGCGGGTGGTTATAGACCCAAAACATATGGCGTATCCCAAGTCCTAAGAAACAGTCCACCGGTGGTTATGCAGTGGTTCCCATGTCATTTTGAACAAAAGTGGAGCGCCCTTTCGGTGGCTAGTTATATGGAACAAGTAAATCTGTGGGCTGGGGCTTAGCCCCAACCCCCTTCTGCCTCTTCTTTACCATATATTTCTGATGCAGGAGCATCGACAACATCAAGCGAGTCATCACGGAAACAATCAGACAGCTGGACAAGCCAGTACAAATTTTGAATTTCTCTTGGAGTTGATGCACGAACATAAATGTGGGAATTTAATGAAGCGCACTTGTATAATGTAAACGAACCTTGAGAGATTCGCTCTTGTCCTTAGTAGGTAGAAGGCATTTAAAGTAGTTAATGCAAGTAGGTAGAATTCAATTCTATATTAGACTGTTTGAGAGCGCAAGACGAAAATGGGATATAGACACCCTCATTGTGTATTGTAACATTAGATGGAAGATCAGAAACATTATTGAAGTAGAGGAAGAAGAGCATGCAGAGAGATGTGTAAAAAAATCCATGTACAAATATTTGGATTAATAGAAAGAGTTGATTCAGATTCATGGTTTCGTGTTTGTTCTTTGTGTATTGATGTTGAATGATATGATCATGAATGTTTTCTTCCTGTTATACATTTGATTTTATGCTGTGTATATGATTTCATGTTTTGAGTCTGAAATATAAGATGAAAGGATAATGGAATGAGTTTCAATTGTTTCTCTATCTGAGTAATAATTCCTGCAAGGAGTGCAGTTGAAGTGTCCGCAAGGAGTGTGTCGACAAGAATTCAGGGTTGTGTCTCTGAAGCTCAGATAGTTTTACTTTTGTTCTCATTTCCTCAAAAGTGCAGTTAGGCACATGAGCTATGCAAGGAGTGCGTAGGCCGAGTGAAGTCTTAGAGTTGCAAATCTGAGCAAAGCATTTAGAGACTGTTGCTATAGGTGTGCGCAGGGTCAAAAGGATTCAACACTTGGGAAGTGGTTGAATGTCTTCCGCAAGGAGTGTGTGCAATGGTTTTTGAAAGATTCAGAGGTGGGAAAGCCTAGGAGGTATAAGACCTTCAAGAAATCACCAAAGAGAAGAACGAGAAGCTTGTGCCATGGAGTATTTAGTAGGAGTTGCAAGTTTGCGTGAAGGTGGAAAGTTTGTGGAGGAACACTTGGTCATTAGCAGGAATCGCCAAGGAGGAACAGACGATCGATATTCTCTAAGGAGGATTCATGAATTTTCGTGAGCCATTAGATCTCACAGAGAAGCATGGAAGTTACAGCGAAAGCATGGAAGGTTCTAAGCTCAGGAGGGCCAGGACCATATATCCGAGCCATAAGGGCCGTCAGATTCACTCGTGAATTCCATATCGGGGTTTCATTGGTTGAAATTCCATAAACATTGCAGCAGGAATCGCGATATCATGAAACATGATATCCCGAAAGCCAAAGGATCGTGTGGGGGCCACGGAGGAGTCAGCAAGCGGACAAGTGGCATGCCATTGACACAGAGTCAAACTCCATTGACCATTTCAGAGTTTCGTGGAGTGAAGTCCCAAACTCATTGCATTAGGATTTGCAATACCGTGAAGTCCAACATCTCGACAGAGGTGACGAGACGTTGAAAATTCAAACTCGTGCGTGTATCGAAGTTTCGACGAATCGGGATTCAGGAGTTGGTAAAACAAGTTGCTCGACATCACGAGTGCCAAAATTGCGATAGGGAAAATCTTGAAGGGGAAAAGGAAAAGGTCAGCGTTGACTATTGTCGGGTTTCGGGGATCCAAGAGACCAATGCTCGACCTACGAATTCGCGAAAGCGCAAATTCTGATTTCTCGAGTGCAAAGAGGGGATCCTGCGAGAGTTGTTGTGGGTGCAGATTTCCCGATAGGGAAATAGAAGAGCTATTTAGGAGTTCTTCGGGCCATGTGGAAGAAAATATCCTGTGTTGATGTGGACCTTCTGGCCTGCGGGTTGTGGAGTGAGGGCGTCAACATCAGTTTCACTTTATATATATTAAAACAATCTTGTAATAACAAGCCTGACCTTTGGCGCATTGGTATTCTGACTTTTCCCAAACACATTCCTCCTACCAAATGATAGGGTTCCATGTGGCAGCCCATTCCTGGGTCAGGTGGCACCATTTAATTTGTCGAGAATGTGCCACTTGTCAACATTTGATTGGATCACTGTCATCTGCCTAGTCAACCTGTTGCTGTGCTTCCACTTGTCTCAATGCACTGACTTTTTGCTTGTTGATCTGTTGACTTTTTGCCTATTTGGGGAAAATAAAAGAACACAATATAAGGAGCATAAGGCACCTATTTCATCATGTTCAAGTTGCGTTGGGTTCATATTGACGATACCTATGCACACGTCTATTTTGACGTCATTATGAGAACATTGATTTTTAGGCCATTCTGAGCCCCATCAAGCTCCTAGATTTGAATCTGGATCACACCTCCCCACTAACATACCTTTTGGCTCCCAAAAGGTTACTGACCAGTCAACAAGCTCGAGATAGGCCACCTGAATTTTCCTCTATCTCTGAACTCTGTCCTGTGCACTTGTCTCATCAAGATCAACTGTAACACAATCATGACAACTGACAACATATTGTTAGGCATTTGAACCCTGTCACATTTTATTGAAGCCACTATCATCCATGTATAAAACATTACTTATAATAGCATAAAAAACATGACTACAAATGAGTTGATATACTTGTAATATTTGCATGACATGAGCTTGTCTTGAAGCAAACTGTGATTGATTTTCCATTCAACAGTCATTTCCTGTTCATTCTTAAGATCCATTACTTGATTTGAATCTATTATTGGTTTGTTTCTTGCTTGAACTTCCTTATTTAATTGTTCCATTGTTTGAAGATTTTTATTTTCCTTTACATGATGAGCATGAACCACATAATCTTGACCTACTTTGGTTAATTGATATTGACTCTTTGTCCTATAGAATATTGCTTTACAATCATATAAGTATGGACTACCTAATACCATTCCAAATTCACTTAGTGGCACTACATCACATGTCCTCATCCATGTACTTAGATGAAATTGAAAATTTGATTGTGCATTTCTTTGTAATGTGCATTTGATGATGGTTTCTTATCCATTTAAGTGTGTAGGGCTTATGATGTATTTGTGTTTTTAACCCCAATTGCTTAACCAATTCAATTAGGTTATATTGAGATCCACTATTGATTAATGTATCAACCTTAGTGTGTCACATGATTACCCTTATATGAAACAAGTTACTTATATAATCAATTCCTTCACCAATTTTACCTGTCATACCAACCAATGAGACCTTAGATTCGTCTCCCAAATCTGATCCCAAGACTTTCGGTCATGTTGTTGCTGCAACTGTTTGCCTCCCTTTCTTTTCCATGAACCACTTTGGTGTCTTCTCGGGATGAAACTACCAACAACGGTCCTCATCATTCTCCTCTTTCTTGCAATGCTTGCAAGAGGGCCTCTCTTCCTTTCTCATCATTGAATTTTCCTTTTTTCCATTCCAATTCCTCTTGTCCTCTTTCCTTGAAGACAATTCCCCTGATACTACAACACCTGTTTTCCCTACTTCAATGTGTGTCACTTGAACAAAAACATCATCAATATTAGTTGGTCCAAACATGAATACAATGTTTCTAATATGTGCAGGTAAACCTCCTATATACTTCATAAGAGTTTCCTGAGTATGTAAAGGAATATCTAACATCAATGCCATTTTTTGAAATCCATCAGTGTATTCTTGCACTGTTTGTCATTTTCTTAGATTTAAAGATTTCCATTCAATTAATGCTTTCTCTTTATAACCCAAAGGATATAATTTCTTCCTATGTGTAGAAATGAAACTTTTCCATGATGGAAATACATTACCCACTTGTTGCGTTCCGTTTTGCAACTTACTTTGCCACCAGTTGAGAGTTGTGCTTGGAAGTCTCAATGATGCCAACTTGATTTGTGTGGCCTCATACTTGATCTATTGCACACTACAATAGACCTCCATATTTCTGACCCAATTTTCAAGTCTCTTTGCATTAACTTTGCCATCATACATGGGTAATTCAAATTTAACATCAAGTTTTAATAAAGGAATTTCATTCTTATGTTTATGAACATGTTTCTTTGCATTGGATTTAGAACTTGAACATGAAGAAGAAGGAGAAGAATGAGGTGATGATGGAGGTGAAGGAGAAATTTGAGGAAGATTCTTTCCTTATTCACTTTTTTCCTTTGAAGATTCAACCAGATTTGGTCTTTTCCATTCCAAGTAATCCTCATACAAAACTTTCATCATCTTTGACATAGAAAAGAAAGTTTTTCGAAACTCTTTCTCATCCTGAGAAAGTCCCTCTTCTGATGCCATCTTCTCTCTATGAGAAGTCCTCTTTCTCAATCCAATAAATGGATTCTCTTAAACAATCTCTCCTTCACCACGAAGTAGCTTTTCCTTGGTTAACATGCAAAAACCAAATCCAAACATCAAATAGCTCTGATACCACTTGATCCGAAAAGATCTTTTACACAACTATGGTTGAGTTATTAAGCATGTGTTGATTATCCAATTAGGAAGCTTAATGAAATAGGAAGAATACATGAGAATATATCCCAGCCATATAATCATTTACAGAAATGAAACAAAGCATAAAACAACAACAAACCATGACACCAATGTGATAACAGAGTTCAACAATCTCACCTACGTCTCCGTACCTTTGTCTCAGTGGGTGAGGCTTTCTTATTTCTGTTAAAATCTCAATAAGTACATCACAACAGTGACAAAAGGTTACAAAAATGATATGGTCTTGCTATACTATATCTCAAGAACCCAAGAGAAGAAATGACACTCAAATCAGATGACTGGATCTCCCAGAAATGGCACGCAAAGGTGCGCTCCTCAATAAATTCCCTGCATAAAAATGGCTTTGGCTTGGAAAATATTCATCATAAACCTACTTTGAATCCATTCTCATAGCCTCAAGAAGGCCTGTTTTATATAGACATGGAGTTGGTAACCATATCCCAACTTCCCCCCAAGATCTAGCCTCAAAAAGAGGCCAATATCCCCCCAAAATGGGCAAAAATCTCCAATAACAGGCCTAAAATCACTGAAAAATCATATCCTATGATTAAAAATCCATTTTTTTGAAAATTATTTGGGCTAAGCCCCTTTTCCTGGGTGTTCTCCCCCTCTTCATGGTCACATGGGTTCCATATGGCCAAGCGCCATCCCCTAAGGGCTACGCGCTGGCCCTTAGCCCACAATCAATGGTCATATGGTGCAATGGATAGGACCACACCCCAACAAACACGCCCCAAAAGTGGTTATAATGACGAAACATATGGTGTAGCCTGAGTCCTAAGAAACAGTCCATTGGTGGTTATTTAGTGGCACTCATGCCCTTTTGAACTGTAGTGGAGTGTCCTTTCGGTGGCCAGTTATATGGAACAAGTAAATTCGTAGGCTGGGGCTTAGCCCCAACCCCCTTCCACCTCCACTTTACCATATATTTCACCTTATATATATTAAAACGGGTTGTAATAACAAGCCTCACCTTTGGTACATTGGTATTCTGAATTGTCCCAAACACATTCCTCCTACCAAGAGGTCATGGGGTCAAATCCCATCAAATGATATGATGCCATGTGGCGGCCCATGCATGGGCCACATGGCACCGTTTAATTTGTCGAGAAAAACCATCAAATGATAGGGTTCCAAATGGTAGCCCATGTATGGGACACGTGGCACTATTTAATTTGTTGAGAATGTGCTACTTGTCAACACCTGATTGGATCACTATCATCTGCCCAGTCATCCTGTTGTTGTGCTGCCATATGTTGCAATGCTACGTCAGCATGACTTTATGCTGACGTCAACATTGACATTTTACCTATTTGGGAAAATGAACAGAACATGATATCAAGAGCATACGACATCTGTTTGTTCTCGTTTAAGTTGTGTTGGGTTCGAATTGATGAGGTTTACACACAAGTCTGTTTTTAAGCCATTATGAGAACATTGATTTTTAGGCCTTTCTGAGCTCCATCAAGCTCCTGGATCTGAATCTGGATCAATATCGGAGTTTGGACAAATCATCTGTAATTTCATACAAAGAGAAATAGTGTTCCATTTGATTTACCCATCCAGTGGGATCTGAGCCACCAAATTTGGTCACATCCACACGCGGAAGGCATGGGTCACGTTGAAAGTGATGGGGCTGAAAATTATGGGAATGAGAGGAAGTTTCACCTTCAGTATGCAAAGGTGGTTCAGATAAGGGAGGATCTGCAGGGATATGCAGCTTGGTGTAGATCATATTAGTGATAGATTCAATCTAGGTAGTAATGTATTATTTGAGGTCTTGTTTGAGTTCCTCGATTGAGGTGGCGATGGAGGAATGCATGTTTTTATTGATGGTGGAAATATTGGCACTGATTTGTCTCACTTCTTGTTGGGTCTTTGTGAAATTAGAGTGCAAGGTATTGAAGCGAGATGCCAAGTCTTGGCTACGGGTGTGGGCCATGATGATGAGGGAACCGAAAAGGCGTGGGTGGGGTCAAAAAAATGGTGGAAAAATGATAGGTATGAATGTGATCAAGGAGAAGAGATAAATCCAATGGAATAGGTCTCAAATAATGGTGCAAACAAGATCCATACTTTTTTTTTTCTTTACACCTGAGGAGTTATACTCTAATCTGAATAATATTATAGTGATGAAATTTCCAAATTCTTAATCAGGAAGAAATGTGTAGTAATTTGGCAACTTGAATGAAGGAGACACAGTTGCGTGACAATAGATATTGTCTGTTATTTTTTATTTTTTTTGGTTTCCATCCCCAAAGATTAGGTATTCAAGGGTTCTACACATAAAGGTTTTCCTTTTGCTATAGCTCTCTGATATACGTGATGGGTCCAACAGTAGTACTTGGCCCAATATCTTAGGGAACCAACTAAGGAGGCTAGACTGTGCCCTTATCCATACTATTAGGTCTTACATTGGAATTAATCTTTCTTATTTCTAGGCCTTAATAATATTGACCTTTATTACATCAAGATATATTATTCTACCTATGTGAGGGTTTAGGTCCCTAACATTTAGAAAATGACCATCGATTCCATTTAGTGAGAGAGGAGCACCTTCTATAAGAAAGGTATTTTTTTCCTTCTCGTTATTAGTTGTTTACAATGAACATTGTTGAAGAAAACTAAAGGCTTGCAGTAGAAAATCACATAAAGGAAATAAATGAATATAATAGAAATAATTGAAGTAAACTAAAGGATTGCAACGTAAATTGTTGAAGTAAACTACATGATTACAATATAAATTTTTGAAGCGAAGTTCCACACTAATTATGGAGCATCCCATCATATTGAGTGGCAAAGGAAGTGGTGCACACTTCCTCATGGACCAATTCCTCCTTCTTTAGATCTAGAATAATCCCTTCTTCTGCTAGAAAATGATGGAAATTGCGCTGCAATGTTTTTGTAGACATCCATTTGGTATGAGATGTTGTATATCCCTTTAAAACCATAATATATAAAAGATATTGTTGTTGGCGAGTTGTCTTTGTCTTGGAGTTAAGAATTTTATCAACGAGCAAATACAATTGAACATTTGGAATGTTATCCATGGGATGTTGAACTTTTGTTGTTTCTTCAAGGATAATTGGCTCAAACAATTTGATATTGTTAACATTAAGCACATCATGGATGTCGATTTGTGCAGGAAAGTCTAGTTGATACACATTATCTCCAATGTGTTCCAAAACTATGTAGGGGGAATATATGAGTGGATGTAGTGTATGATGTTTCCCTTTGAAGCAGGGCATGTCCAGTAAGAGCCACACACAATATCCTAGTTGAAAGAACAATGGTGTGCATTTCTAATAATGCATCTGTAAGACAATTTCTTTATGAGTATGGTGATGAGCCAATATATGGATAAAATGTTGAGTTGGTTGTTGTTGTTGTTGTTGATGTGAAAATCTATAATGAGAAATAATATCTGAATGGTATGTTGTTAAATGAACTCCCTGTTTAAATACATCCCCATTGAAAAACTCAAATGAACCGTTCAAAATATCCTTCACAATATCAAAGCAATGATGCTTATCTGGAAAAGAGAGAACCCGTGTAGAGAACAATGTGGTCTAAAGTTGAGTGAAGTGCTTCTTAGACTTTCCCAAAATATCTTGAGGTCATGGGAAATGGAGTGCATTGGCCATTGATCCAAAATATATACTTGATATGGATCTGATCGATTCCCTATTGTGTCCATTATGAGTCCCACATGAGGAACTGATGTGTATCCACAATAGGATTTCTTCACCTGAAGTATATGTGTGCATAGTAGCTTGAGGATGTTGTAAATGCTCTGAAGATGTTTTTCCCAAGAATTAATGAATACGAAGATGTCATAAAGATAAATTACCATGCACTCACCGAAATGAATTATTACATTCCTATGGAATTTATTGTAGTCAACAATCAAATTCATCCGCGTGAAGGAATAATCTCCCTATAAGTAGTCCAATAAGTCCTCAATTTGGGGTAGGGGGTAGCGATTTGTAACAATAGATTTATGAATGGAATGATAGGTCATCACTAGGAGCCATTCTAAATTATACTTATTTGGTGTAATAAAGGTCGTGGACACACATGCTGATGATGAAGGGTGAATATGGCCTGAATTCAAATGTTGACCATTTGTGTGTTCCATATCAGTAGTCTCTCGGGGAGCGATGCAATGGAATGTGGTGTTGGGTAAAGAAGTACCAGGAAATGGATCAAGTGTTTTCTCAATAGAGTGAGATATGATCATTTCCATGGGTTTGGTTAAGACATATGGAAATTATTCAAGTGAGGGAGTCATGGAAGGAGGTACAAGAGTATTATGGTTGTATGGATTAATGTGGTGAACTAAGCACAAAGAGATGCATTAGTTGAGACTGACTTGATTAAGGGCTGCTTGGTCAGTAATAGGGTGGGTGGATTTAAGTGAAGAATAAGTAAGCACATGGGTTCATCCCTCATGTTTCAAATGATATTGATGATATTTGGCATGGTACACAACATGTCGAGCCTATTTGTAGGGAAGTCCTAATAACAATTCGACACAATCCATAGGGTAGACATCACATGTGACTGTATCTTGAAATGGACCAATGGAAAATGTGATAGCACAACTCTGAGAAAATGTGAGATAACAACCTCCCTTTTGTACCCAGCCAAGTTGGTAAGGTGTTTGGTGTTGAGTAGTGGGGAGTTGGATGCATTGTACCAAGTCTTGTGAGACAAGGTTCTTCTAGATACCATTGTCCATAATGAGGGTGGTCAATTAATGTTTAACATGGAAATTATGCCTGAATAAGGGGAAAATACATGTTATTGTTTCATTAGCGATCATCAATATGAGGGATGGGTATACTTCGGTAGGATTATTGAAGGATACAACTTCACTAGGTGAAGACAATTCGGGTGGAGCCATATCTGCAAACAATATGTAGAAGAATGTGAATTGGTTTTGTGGAAAGATCACTAGGGTGCATTATGGGATGATACGGGTGAGTTCTAAGGACCATAGGAGGGGATATTAGGTGAATTAACAATATTAGGGGGTCCGACTCGAGCTTGAGGAGAATGACTTCGAGGTACCACTTTATGTTCCATGGCCAAGGATTGAATAAAATCCTTTTCTAAGGAAGGAATTTTGAACAAATCTAATTCATGATCGATACATAAAAATAAACCAAAATTTATTTTGACAATCAATACCTCTTTTGGAATGGTGATACAGAGCTCAATGCATAGTTTGCAAAAGATGTCGATGTATCCCTAGATGGATTGATTGACAATTTTTCATAGTTGCAACCGTTTGGTGAGGAAATTAGGAAAACAATCAGGTGGGTAGAAGCATTCTCTAAGATCCTGGAAAAATCCATCCCATGTCATAATTTGTGGTGTGTGTGTCTCGACCGTGTCGCCTCTATCCATGAAACATGAATAATTCTCTAGTTGAGTGTCCCACCATGTCTGCACAATTCCCTCGTGTTGTAGACTGACAATTTACAATTTGAATCTTCATTTCTCTTGACATCTCAGAACATGTAAGAAAGTACATCGAAAGAGTGTGAAGATGACATTCTCACCAATCATTTGGCCCACAAAATTCATTAGTTTGAAGCATGTGTCAAGTTTCATGGGTGTTGGATCTCTATATTTTTGCACACAAAGTAGCTATTGGAGATCCATTGATAAATATTGAATTGGATCTGTCGCAATGGATGCAAAATCCTTCATAGAAGGCTCTGTTCATGGTGGCATAATTTTAATTCACCACGGATGTGGATCTGTCAATGGATTTTTTGGTGAGAATCACTAAATTCCTGAGTGCACTAAGAAGGCATCTAGTACCCTGAATATGGTGTGTGGAGAATGGTGAAAGATGAACGTGATGGAAGCCCTCAGGAGGGTGCACTAGAAGTACTCAGAAGGACATTTGTTTCTCTCGAAAAAATATTGTTGGATGGCCTCTCTTTTAAATTCCATGGTTGAGTAGAAGTTGGCTTGGATCCATGATTTGATACTAATTTATTTGAAATTCGAATTGAAAATGAACATCAAACAACACAAATATGAAACTAACCTTCATAGATAAATTGAAGAGAAGAAAACAAGAGACATGAGTTTTAAAAAATGACCATTGATTCCATTGAGTGAGAGAGGAGCGCCTTCTATAAGCAAGCCTCTTTTTTCCTTTTCATTATTAGTTGTTTACAATGGAAGATGTTGAAGTAGACTAAAGGCTTTGAGCATAAAATCATGTAAAGGTACTAAATGACTGTAATGGAAATAAATGAAGTAAACTAAAGGCTTGCATCAGAAATTGCTAAAGAAAACTACAAGACTATAATATAAATTTTTGAACTGAATTGCCACACTAACTATGTAGTGCCCCCTCATCCTAAGTGGCCAAGGAAGTATTGCACAATTCTTGTTGGCCCACTTATGAAACCCCAGGCAATTAATTTTCAAGTTTTTTTTCTAGCCATCCAATTTCTCTCCATGTTTACTAAACAATTTTAAGTTAGTTTACTCATTAGTTTTCTTTATAAATATATAATGATTTTCTTTTTGACAGTGATTAAGTTAGAACAATGTTCATTATTACTCTATATGATTATTCTTTCATAATTTTCCTTGTAATTAGTATTGATCTTTCTATTATCCTTAAAATCTATTAAATTATAAAAATACATTGATGAATTATTATTATTATTAACTTTTATTGATTTTAATAACAAACATTTTTTAAATTACAAAAATACTAATTAAAATATTTACTAGGTCTCTAATATCTCTAGGATTGAATAATTTTATTAATCTGAGTGACATATCAATACATTGAGATATGAGCTTTGATTCCATCTTCCAAGATGCTTCATAACTATTCCTATTTACCTATTATTCTTCATATTTACCCTAAGAAATACCAAAAGATTTGGCAACAATCCAATTCCATTTTCTAATTCTTGATCTGAAAATTAATTGGCAGCGACAATAAGTCTTAGTTCTAGAATTACAACCATTTCAAAAGTGATTATATTGACTAATAAAATTGAATTTGAAAAATTACTATTACAACGAATGTATAAAGAACTAAATCCAAATTTTCAATTTACTTTGAAAAGAACCAAAGAAGTTCAACTCAAGAAGCAATTCAATTTTTAAACTACGTCAACTCGATCTAATTAAAAATTTAAAAATAAAATCCAAGGAAGAGATTTCACAAACTCTAATATTCTGGAAATACAAAACAATTGTATTGTTACCCAACGAAACTCAATTATCAGACCTGTAACAAAATAGACATCGACCTTATACATTCTCTAAGTCACCAAATTTCACATAACTAAAGTAACCAAACAATTTCTTAAATTTAGGAACTAGAATTTGAATCTACATAGATCAAATGGCATTCACTAAATCATTTAACCATTTCCTGGTGTGGGGCATGCATGTGGGGAATGAGGGATTGTAGGTTGTCAATTTGAGTTGGCACATGTGAGAGAGTTTTTCCTGTTGTTTAAGATACATCAGCCTGGGTAAGAATTCCTTTATCGGGGTGGAGTTTAGTCCCAACTCGGGGGTGACCCACTGTTGAGAGTTATGAGCAGTGTGGTCTAAGGCTGGGAGGAACGTGGAAGGTATGCACGTAGTTGGTGGTATTTTATCAAAGATAAGTGTCAATTGTTGGTGAAATTACATGCTGCAGCATTATTATTTATACATTTATTTTATGGGTTTTTCCTGTGTGTGTGTGTTGCATGTGTATTTGATTTTATGTTGTATGAATCTTGGCATTTGCAGAGATTCTGTATGTTTAAATATTGTATATAGTTCAAATTTTATTTCATGTGGCATATCATAGTAGTGGGGTGGATGGGGATGCTACAATATGGTATCAGATCTTTGGTTTTCAACAATGAGCCTGGATGGGTGTTGGCCCTTGACCAAGTTTTGAGAGATCTTTGGTCAAGTTTGACATATTTTGGCACTTCAACAACCTGTCGAAGGAGGAGCACAAGACGAAGAAGATATCACAGGATCCCGACCCCTTTTTGGGTCCCTTTTGGGATTTGGGATTATGTAACGAGTATGGGATGTCGGCCCATGGGTTTACCCATGTTTAGGCCTATTTTCTAATTTATATATAGATGTTTAGGCAATGCAAGGATATATAGAGACTACATCTATGTGATGTTAGATAGATGGAAAGTTCTAGATCTATGTGATCGAAGGACTGTAAGAGCTCTGTGCATAATGTGTGAAGCTTGCAGAGCTGAGTGCAAGTGACTATAGAAGGCTTAGTGTTGTAACCTAGCTTGGGGAAGGCGGATCTAGCGAGGTGCGCATAGATCTCTTGTCCTATGCAGAGTAGGATTTTGTGGCTCTATGCATGTAACTGATTGACTGAAGAAAATAAAGAAGAAGAGTTGGTAGACATAGCCCCAGGGTGGGGGTGAACCACATATATGTTGTGTTTCTCTACTTTGTGCGATGTCTTGATGTGCTTATGTATTTACTTGCTAATTTCTTTGATATAGATAGATAGATCTACTTATGCTTTGTGCTAATAATGTATATGGATGTAGATATGACCTATGTGAATGTGCTTAGTGCTTGAATATGCTAGATTTAATCTACCTCTTTATGATAAGTGCTTAGATACATCATATCTGAGTGAATGATGTGATGCTTTGTTTTACCTGTGCAGTAGAATAGTGGTAAAATATTGATGAATTGTCGGTGATAAGTGCTCTGTTAAGTATTACAATCATAGATCTATGTACCAGCTAAGGTTGCAGACACCTGAGTCCTGCAACCACACATGCCTCTACCTCGGGTGGGACTTCATCTTCTTCGCAGGTGTTGCCGAAAGGGCTGATAGTTAGGGATTTGTTGGTGCATTTTTGTAGCGTTGAACCCTGGATCTTCCCCTGTGCCAACAAATGGTTTCATTACCGGGACGTGAAACTGTGATTGTTGGGAACTAAGGAAGAAGAAGCTTTGTGCAAAGATCTGACCTAAAACTATGAAATCTTTGTGCATAGATTTGTCACTCTAGTGTGTAGTATTCTACTTGATTTATAAAGATCTATGCTAAAGAAAAAAGGTCAGATATGAAGAAAAGAGGTCAAATATGAAGAAACAAGGTAAGATCTGAAAGCTTTGTGCTTCGAGAAAGGTAAAAGTAAGAATTTTTTCTTAAAAATGTAAGATCTGCAAGCTCTGTGCTCTGATAAAAGTAAGAATAGTGAAGAGTTCTAGATTTGAAGGCTTTGTTCTTTGTAGAAGTAAGATAAGTGGAAATTTTTGTTTCAAAAGTATGGATCTAGGTATGATTGATAGATCCTATCCTAGCTTGAAAACTAGGGCTCGAATAGATGCAATAAGGTTTGATATGCATAGATATGATAAGAATAGTGAGAGATATTTTATACCTATGCATAGAAAGAATGTTTGGACTAACAAGTGGATGCAGGATCCTAGAAATTATTGTTTTCAGGTTAGCTACTATGATCCTAGTGCATAGTATAGAAAGAGCCGAGGATCATTTAAAAGAAAGAGAGGATTAACCCTCTATTACAGTTGCAGAAAACCAAGACATCTTGCTACAGAATTCCTTGGGAGAATACCTAGTTGTCTTTGCTGCAAAGCTATGCACCATGAAGTATTGGATTGCCCTAGAATGATTGCTAAGATTGAAGGAATGAACATGAGACAAGAAACCCCCAAGGCAGATCCAAAAATGGAAGAACCCCAGAAAGAATCAGAGAAAGCATTGTTGGAGATAAGAGAAGCCCTAAATGAAAACCGACATGTCAGCTTATCAGATGTCCTCAAAGAAAAAGAATGAATTGAAGCAAGAATAAGAGACTTAGACATTGATTGTGTTCTAGATGAGGAAACATAGGTGAATATCATGATAGAAAGAACTCAGGAACTTTTAGGGAAGCCTACTATGACTCCTTCATCAGGAGGAATAGGGCTATTTAGAGGAAGGATGATAAACCTATGTGGAAAGCTCACCAAGATATCTATGAATGCCAATGGAACTTCGACAGAGGAAGATTTTGAGATTATTAAATTTATTGAGAACAACGACCCATTTACCATGTTACTAGGAAAACCTTGGATTGAAAGAGATCAGGTGAGAAGAAAGGAAGAAGAAGAAGTTTTAGAGCAGAAGAAGCAAGAGTTAAAATATTTTATGACTAGAAGGATCACACACTTGATTGAAGAACAAAAGAACAAATCGAATCTATTTAACACCAGAGACTCGGATTTCGAAGTTGCAAGAACACTAGAACACCCACAGAATATTGAAGTACCTATTCCATATAAAGAATAAGTATCACCCTCGAATACTAGGAAAGAATATCAACAATGCGAAGTGACTATGCCAAAAGAATATAGGAATCAAAATGGAAAAATGCATACCGAGACAAAGCTCACTAGAAAGAAAGCTATAAAACTAAGTAGAAAGAGAGCTAAGATCAATAGGTTACATAAGGTTCCAGAGGGAACTTCACATAAGGAAAAGTTGCAAAAGTGGAGCTTCACCGGGATAACAGAAAAACATCACATAGCACTTTGCCATGGCGAAGCAATATAGCCATTGGGAATGATATAACCATTCAACCAACCCTTCGAATGGGTCAAAAGAAATTTATGGTTGGCCGCCAGACCGTTGGACTATGTCGTAACGGAAAGAACAGAGTTAATGAAGGCTTCTTTCTTGTTGTCGCCCGTTGCAAGAGATCCGTTTCCAAGTTATCTATTTATCCTATCGCACCGTGCCCTAAGAACACTTTTTCTAACCATGAATATGAGCCCATAGAATCGCTGATTTTACACAGTGCTCATTGTGCTATTGCCCTCTATCGTATTGCCGTTTCTAAGTTACTCCCTGAACTCAAGATTTTCAATCCCAAGCGCGTATGTCGGCCGAGTTCAGCGCTGCAGAGAAATTTTTTGAAGAAGTTATGATCGACCTCATGAATGAAAGAATCATGTTGATGTCTACATGTATACAAGCTTCATCTGCGAGAATGATGCAATCTTCTCCGTCAACTGCTCGTGGACTAGGACCATCCCGACCATCAACAGAAAAGAGAGCCAAGCATAAAGACGACCTCACGAATGCAAAAATGATTCCAACCATACTTCAAAATTACATCCTACCTATGGCTAGTGTGGTGAACCACAATAGTGTACCACACGATTTCGAGTACACCATAATTAGTGCGTACCTCCCGAAGGGGATACGCTCAGTTCCAGCAGACCAGGAAAAGATTGTAGCACTAACTCTAGCGACTTCAACCTAGGATATTGCAAGATCTATGACATGATTTCCCCATACAAGAACCTAACCATAACTAAAGGAAAGAATTCGAAGATCATTCCCCAGTCGTGGAAAATGAACCTCGCGTAGTCCACCCTGTTGAACGTTATGAAGATCCCACACTTCGAAAGACACCAGGAAGTCAATGCACGTGTCAAGATGCTACTATCGTGTTACCATGGAGGATACTTATGGATTGACCTCCACATTACAGTTGACCCGACACTGATCCATAGGATGGCAGGCTTGAGTCTGCAAGGACCTAGCCTACAGGACTTTTATCCAGGAAAATCCAGAGATCGCGCACTTGCACAGAAGATAAAGGACACTTATGGTGATGATGAGAAGGGAACAAGAGGATACAAGGTATATTCCATTCAGAGTGGCACAGTGTGCCTCACATGTCAACTGATATATGGGAAGTTAGTAAGAAAGAACCGACCTATGCAGGTCTCCGAATTTGTTGTTGACCTCGTAGGGAAATGCGTGGAAGGCCTACAGATGAACTGGGCTAAGTACCTAGTTAACCAGTTGGAACTTGATTGCTGAGAAGACCAGGACTAGGGTTACAAATTCCATTTTAGTTGGCTCCTGGACCTCATTGCATTTATTTCCTGGGAGCTGCTGGAAGGAGAAACCTTCCCAGATATAGAGTCGTTCGAACCGCTTGCCGTGAAGTTTGCTACCCTATGGTATTCAACAGATATGAAAAAACAATGGCAGTCAAATGTTGTGTTTCATACATACTACATTCAATTGAAGCAAGCCATCAAAGTCGAGCCTCGCATGACTCCAAACACACTACAAAGTTTCTGACCACTAAGGAAGTTCAACGCAGATAGGCACTTTATATACATTACAACATGAGTAGATGGACATCAAGAGAAACTCCAGTCATACTATAAGCTTATAGAATAATACCTAGAGAAATCACTAAGGAATGGTCCACTGACCTCCTTATCCCCACCAACCCAGCAGAGATATTTGATATTGACAGCCTAGAGGATGCTCATAAAGAACATAATACACCTGAGAACCAACAGATAGAAGAATACTGAGAGAGTCCAAAACTTAAGAAGCACCTCAGTGAAGACTGCTTCCATGTCACCTAACCAAGGGGGTGGTGATGAAGTCGAAGATGAAAAAAGGGCCAACAAATTAATTCTGCCCATAGATGAGGAGGACCCCTCAAAGAAGAGAAAGGTTTCCCCCCTGAAACCTTCTTCCTGGAAGAAGTCAAAAGCCACCATGACCAAGATGCAGACCGTCCTCACCTCCGATGATTTTGATTTCATCATCGCAACCGTGAATGATGCCTCACTAGAAATAACAGAGAAACATATGGCCAAGTAGGAAGAAATGTATGATAGGATCAAATTCGAACTCCGAGGGGTACAACAGGCCCTTCAGTCCAGTCTCCCAGTCTCTACTGCATCGGGAGAACTAGTGTTGGGAGATGCGCCAGCCCAACTCCATCGACTAGATGATATAGTCGAAGATCACCTTCGACGAGCACAGAAAGAAATTGACCAAGCCACCTAGGCTTTGACACAAGTACAATGAGTACTTTTCAAACAGTTCCGAGTTGTAGACCAGGAAAATATTGATCTCCAAGCGAATTTCGATGAAGAAAAAGGACAGATTCAACAAGGAAAAGAACAGTTGCTCGCAGAGCAACTTGAAGTAAAATAAGCAGTCAATAGATAACTTGACTCTGTGACAATCATCGAAATAAAGGCAAGGGATTGAGTCACATAGCAAGTGGAATAGCTCACAGAAGCTATCCAGCAGTTACAACAATGCATAACAGACTTAGATCTCCACGTAGTGCCCGAGACCCCACAGGATGTAAGGGACCAAAGAGAAGCAACTGCTCGAAGCACAATTGAGAGAATAAAATCCCTTACTATGGAATGTAAGAAACTTACTAATCGCAGTGCCCAAACCTACGAGAAACTCACAGAGAATCCAGAACTAAAGACACTGGAGTCACAACTCCAAGAGGTGAAGTATCAAGCCAAAATGATACAGACACAACTAACTCCTTTGTCGGTTGTGGAAATAATGAAGTGCTCCCAAGAGAAATGCACTACCCAACAACAGATCCACACTATCCAGAGTAGAGTTATGGAAGTAACTTAGAGACTCCAACCTGTACAATATAAGGCCTACCAATTGTTCATAGAGATAGAAGGCTAAGGAGAAGAACTGGAGCAGGTTGCTACTGCCACTGAACAACGCTTGGAGGGGTCTGTGCTTGAGGTAGTCATCCAATATTTCGTTACACAAGAGGCCATGGCACATCAACAAGTCAAAGAATCTCAAGCCAAGATTGAGGCTTTCGAAGCAAAACTACCCAGATCAGAGTGACTCGGGATGAGTCACAAGTGAGTGTTGGGGGCATGTTGGCCCTTGACCAAGTTTTGAGAGATCTTTGGTCAAGTTTGACCTATTTTGGGACTTCTAAAGCCTGTCGAAGGAGGAACGCAAGATGAAGTAGAGATCGCGGGATCTCGCCCCCTTTTTGGGTCCTTTTGGGATTTGGGATTATGTAACGGGTATGGGATGTCGACCCATGGGTTAACCCATGTTTAGGTCTATTTTGTAATGTATATATATATATATATTTCTAGGCAATGCAAGGATATATAGAGACTACATCTATGTGATGTTAGAAAAATGGCTAAGTGTTGGATCTATGTGATCTAAGGATTGTAAGAGATCTGTGCATACTGTGTGAAGCTTGCAGAGCTAAGTGCAAGTGACTGTAGAAGGCTTAGTTCTATAACTTAGCTCGAGGAAGGAGGATATGACGAGGTGCGCTCAGATCTCATGTCCTATGCGGAGTAGGATTTTTTGTCTCTGTGCATGTAATTGATTGACTGAAAACAATAAAGAAGAAGAGTTGGTGGACGTAGCCCCAGGGTGGGGGTGAACCATGTATATGCTGTGTTGCTCTGCTTTGCACGATGTCTTGATGTGTTTATGTATTTACTTGATAAGTGCTTTGATATAGATAGATAAATATGCTTATTCTTTGTGCTAATAATGTATATGGATGTAGATCTGACCTATGTGAATGTGCTTAGTGCTTGAATCTGCTAGATTTAATCTACCTCTTTCTGATAAGTGCTTAGATACATCATATCTGAGTGAATGATGTGATGCTCTATTTTATCTGCATAGTAGAATAGTGGTAAAATATTGATTAACTGTCTATGCTAAGTGCTCTGTTAAGTATTACAATCACAGATCTGTGTCCCAACTAAGGTTGCAGACACCTGATTCCTACAACCACCCCTGCCTCTACCTCGGGTGAGACTTCATTTTCTTCGCAGGTGTTGCCAAAAGGGCCGATAGTTAGGGATTTTTTGTTGCGTTGTTGTAGCGTTGAACCCTGGGTCTTCCCCTATGCCAACAATGGGCCAAGAAAGTTGAAATTAAAGTGGAATTTCATAGAGATTTGAAGTTACAGTGCATCCATGGGTGCCAGGAAGGCACTAAGAGAACACGTTGATAATGTTCAAAATCTCAGGAGGTATAAAATTTTTAGAAACTACAACAATAATTGATTTTGGACTTCAAGATTAGATCTGGGCCATTGGATCAAACCTAGACAAGAGGAGAGAACACGACATAAGAGATCAGATCCCAATCTTTTGATTTGTTCGGGAGAAGTAAAGACCTTGCAAAACCATCATATCAAGGTAAGAAGCACATTCATTAAACCATGACACAAAAACCACAACCTCATGGGATCACGTGACCTCCCAGTCTAGGATTGTTCACACTAAGGAGTCGAATCAACTCTCAGGAACTTGATGAACCCTAAAAAATATGTGCTACAGAGTTTATTTACCTAAGTAAAGAAATCCACATGACCTCGGGTTGAAACCATGGGATGGATTTCAACTTAGCGAAAAATTCGAGACTTCGGGACTCTGGGCTCCGGGAGCTCCAACAACAACACACAATGTTCCTCCTAAATACCGAACCAGTAGACAACTAAGCAAAGGGAGGGATCGACGGTCCTCAACATGTGCTGGGATATATGACTCACAGGTACTTTGGGCCTCCATGCCTCGATAGTTCCACCCACTCCAACATGAAAATAACCCAAACTCACGTAATCCAAAGTCATGAATTGAATGGCTAACACTCACCTCATGTCAATGGTGGGTCTATAATCTATGCTCTAGGCTTCAGAGCCTTTTACAACCCAACACCTTATATCCTATGGAGTGCCAAACTGGAAAAATCACAAAGGGTTTGTGATCAACGATCCACCTATCCTCTTAAATGGATTAATGATATCTACTCTTGCTTTGATATTCTTGAATTATTCAAAAATAAATCCTTTCAAAGTTGTTATTCAAAAAGCTAAATTTCCAATTATGGAAATTCAAATTTAGATTTGTGGAAGTATGTAATTATTATTTTTATGATTGTTGGACAAAGGTTTGACTTTCCAACTGTCCTATTTTGATGGACACATGTATGAGTGTTATCGGACTAATCGGTAAGTATGGACACAAACAAATCTCCCTAACTTCCACAGGAAACTAGAACAAAACAAGATAGAATACATACTTCACCTTAAACTTCATTGTCATATAAACTTAGTTTAGAAAGGTACAAGTGACATACCTTTTAAACGATGCTTGATCCTTGCTAATGTCTTTCTTGTAGCTCCTTCTTTGAGTTTGCAAAATGGTGAGCTTGTCTAAGAAATACAAACCAACAAAGAGGGAAAACAAAGATATATATATTCCAATGAATTCTATGTATAAGATCAAGGAGTTATACAATAAAAGTTAAGATACTTTTATAGGGAAGAAATGTATTGTTGCATTATATTAAATGGAAAGTGGAGAATACAACTCATGCCTTGATGTTGCAAGGTTCCCTTTCAATGGCTCTTTTCTCCAACACACACATTTGCTCCAATGCCTTGGATGAAGAAAATCCACAATCTGACTTGGAGAACTAAAGCAAAGCTCTCAAGCATAATCTGTAGTAGAAACCTTCATGAAAATCTTAGCCTATTCAACCTTAGCCTTTTCCATGAGAGATACCTATTTATATAGTGTGAAATATTGATGGATGAGGAGATTAGGGTGATCCCACTAAATAAGAGAAGTGAGTAAGATCCAAACCGATCAGAGCTCACCTCATCTTCTACAAGATTCCCTTCTAGAACATTCATGAATTTTGACTTTTCCTATGCTTTAAGAATCGTCGCACCCTATGCACAAGCAGCATGCAATGATTTCACAGTCGAGTTTTAGGGCATATTGCAATGATTAGGCATCGTCACACACCATGCATATAGCAGGGTGCAACAACCTTTTTTGTTATTTTTTTTTTAAAAGGAAAGAAAACCACTTTTCTCATGGAGAAAGTCTCTTTTAATATTTTCAGGGAACATGAACACATGTTGTTAGTTGATCACTGAGGTGACCAAAATAATGTGTAACATAATTCCCCCCAAGGTATGAATTTGGAACTCGTGATGGCTCAAATACTTTGTATAATGTGTGTGTGTTGAAATCAAGGAGAACATCGATCGGGAACCTGCAAAAAATCAAGCATATCCATAATAATATTCCATCTTATGAGGTAGGCATTCCCTTGCTCAGACTACAAGTGACTCTAATCATAAGTATCAAGTGAATCATGACCACTAATCATACACTATGGATCCATGTCATCATGATTTAACATAGCCACCAGGAATACACTATGGATCCATGTCATCATGATTCAACATAGCCACCATGAATACACTATGGATCTATGCTCTAAAATAATTCAAATTCAGACATAACCACGAGACATACACAATGGATCTATGTGTCAGTACAAACTTATGAATGCTTCATCACAACCTAGACCAAAATGATGAGATATAGGGTCTTCATTTCTATCGTCTCTAAGTACAAATCTATCCATGTGATTACAGGTGTTGAAGTCGAACATGGTATAAACCACTTGATTACCGGTCATTAATGAAAATCGTTAACAAGTGCGAAGGAAATCACAATTGATGTCAATGAATCCCAAGGTACTCTAGTATAATCTAATAAATGTGAATAAATGAGTTGAATTTGAACACTCAATGCAATCTTCCAATCAGGGGTCAATGATGTGAACCCACTTTTGAAAGCGAAGAAACCTGCCATTGAGGCATGCAGGTTCTAAGGTACTAAATGATTTCTAAATGTTCTTCCTGGATAATGAGTTGAAGACGACAAGAAAAGACTCGTCATAGGAGGTCCTTGATGTATCCTCCATCAATGACACAAAATATGTAACAGATTTTAAGTAGATCAAAATATGAAGTGATTCAGAACTGACTCAGGGAAGGCTGACATGGTATAAAATTTATAACTGCAGATGGCCGACTTGATAGAGGGATTATTTAGGTTGAATTCTCTTGAAAATATGGACGACATGAAAGTTGTCTTGGAAGCATTGATTCAAGTAAAACCCAACATATGAACTTGTCACTACTACATATTGAAAAATTTGCGATGACCACTTGCGACGAAAGTACTCTTTCGTTGCAACATGAAAAAGAAAAAGTTAATTTTTTCTAAATCTACCCTGTATTCATTGCAATCTCGACACCTTCAGTTTGACTGATTTATCATGGTCAATTTTCTTCGAATATTCAACGAACATTGGTTTTTCGTCTCATATTCGAGGAAAGTTGACCATGATAATTTAGTTAAAATTTACCGTTGAAAATGACCTAAAATAAATAGGTGGAAAAACAAAATATATTTTTAGGTCACTGACATTACAATGGTGACGATTGTGACCTAAAATTGGCCTATAAATATTTTTGATGTAAGATCATCCACATTTTCCTTGGCTTCACTCATAATCACACCATCCCTTCATTAAGGGGAAATCAAACAAGCTTTCTTTATATTGACATCTTATTATTCTAAATCCATTTTGGATTTTTATCTTTTTATCCAAGTTGGCCTTTGGGATGATTTCTTTTCTATGCAAATTGACTCATATGTTCTTTTATTCCCCAATATTCTTGGATCTTTGATGGAAATCATTCATTGGATTTAAAGGTATCTACTTCCCATGTACTAACCAACCCCAACATTTGTATCATGCATTTTTAAAAATGGGGTTCCCAGGGCCACATTCAACATTAGTAGCAGGAGAATTTGTTCATATAAATTGTTAGTTAAGGTACCTAAATTTGTTTTTGAATTTAGTTGAAGAATGTTTGATTTTTTATTTGGAAAATGGAAAGTTGAATGTTCTATGATGTCATTTGTAGTGCAGGTGATGTTGCTTGTAGTTGCAACTATGATTCCATTTTTTTAAGAGGGCCTTAAGATGATTCCTTTGAATTTTTTTATCATAAAAGTACATTAATCCTTGGTATATTAATTTTGATGTAAATGTTTTGTCAATTCCTACATCATCATCATAATCTTAATCATAATCATCATAATCATTCATCAACATCAAATAAACAAGTACTTCAATTCATAGAACATGTTCCATGAAATTTGGTCCTGTAAAATAAGAGAGTGCCCCAAACAAGCGCCTCAAATTGTCTAATAAAGTCAAACCAGTGACCAAGTAGGACCAAGGGGAAGAGGAGAGGAAAAAAAAGGGGAACCCTACCTAAGCCCTAAACATCATCATCAACAAAATCAACATATTCATCATCATAATCAACATTGTCATCCTCCTCCTCCTCATCATCGTCATCATCATCAATGTCATTGTCATTATTTCCATAGTCATCGTTGTCATCTTCGTCATCATCATCATCCTCCTCCTCATCATTTTCATCACCGTAATCAACATTTTCCTCCTCCTCCTCCTCCTCATCGTCATCGTCGTTTTCATCATAATCATCATCATCATCATTATCATCATCATCATCATCATTATCATCATCGACATTGTCATTGTCATCGTCATCGTCATCATCATCATTATTATTTCTGTCATTGTTGTCATACTATAACTATAACCCCTTACCATTTTAACATTATCACCCTTACTATATAACCCTTTACCCTTTTAAGATTTTCACCCTTAACCTCCCTTACCTTATAACTATTACCAATGTAACCTGTCACTTATGTATATTAATTATATAATATATAATAATATATTAATTATGTGTTATATATAATATAATTAATATATTTATATTAATTATATTATATATAACACAAAATATAATAAGAAATGATAAATATAACAAATGTAATAAATATAATAATTATATAATATTTAAAACAAAATATTAATACGAAATAACCAAAAAAACAAACAAACAAACAACTCGCGTATGAAGACAACCCTACAATCCTGTGACAACCATTCAACCCCACCCAAGATAATAAGGAGACAACCATGCAACCCCTGCAAACTATGTATGCATTTGAAAATCCATAGATCCCACCCAACTGTGAATGCAACCCCTGTGAACTGTGAATTCATTTGATAGTCCATCGATCTCGCCCAACTGTGAATGCAACCCTTGCGAACTGGAGCACAATAAACTGTGAAGATAATCAATCGATCCCTCCTGAGACAAGAAGGGGACAATGCGAGCTGACTAGCCAGGAGGTTGTAGCCCACAACAAGGGGGCCCTAGCCACCAACAATGCCACCAAAATTGGTGAGCACCTCTGATTTTTACATTTTGTAGGATTATTTTTTATTTCAAAATGGTTTATTTATGCCCAAGATTGAACCTACGACTTCATGAATTTATGTCCATGAGCCTTGATCCTCTTGCAACCTGGCCAGGCTTTTATTTTGGGAAGGAAATCAAGATTTTCCAGTTATATTGGCATCATGTCAATCTGATGGTCGAATGTAGTTTGAGGATAAAAATTTGGCATTAAGAGAAGGTCCTACAACTTTTCCAAATAAGGTGGGAAGACAACAAGGAGACAACAATGCAACCCCTGCAAAATGTGTATGCATTTGACAGTCCATCGATCCCTCCCAACTATGAATGCAACCCCTACAAACTGTGAATTTATTCGATAGTCCATCGTTCTTGCCCAACTATGAATGCAACCCCTGCGAACTGGAGCACAATAAACAGTGAAGATAATCAATCGATCCCTCCTGAGATAAGAAGGGGACAATGCGAGCCGACTAGCAAGGAGGTTGTAGCCCACAACAAGGAGGCCCTAGCCACCAACAATGCCACCAAAATCGGTGAGAACCTTTGAATTTTACATTTTGTAGGGTTATTTTTTCTTTAAAAATGGTTTATTTATGCCCAGGATTGAACCTACGACTTCATGACTTTATGCCCATGATATGAAAAAATATGTGAATGGTTTATTTATTCCCAAAATATGCAAAAATATGTGAGGGCATGTATGTGTAGCTATCATGTGTGGGTTCTCAGAATGTACTAAGATTGAAAAACTAATAAACCCTGATATATATCGTTTTTGTAATGCAAAATGTCTATGTAGCATACAAAACCAATTCATATAGAATAAAAAATATTCATACAAAAAGAATGTAATCCAGAAGTCATACACAAATCACCATATGATCTTCATTCATTCCTTATCATTCACAACCCCCAACTTACAACTCCTAGTGCTCAAATGATCTCACTAGCCATGGCACGAGTCCCTCTACTAATACTAATATTTTATGTGTCACTATCATGGAATGGTGTTACAACTTATCACATGGGAATGGCCCCAACCATTATTTTTTGGCTCAAAATTTAGAACATGGAACTCCTTATCATCATATTAGGAAATTGTCTTTTTTTTAGATAGGGGTGTGAAAAAACTCCAATTGGGGGGTAGTGATGGGCCTTCAATTTGTCACTTTCCATGGCCCACATTATGTCCAAATTTGATACTTTTTTCCTCATAAGACAAGACCTTCCTGGAAAATATTATCACTTTTGATGACCGATGTAGATACTATGACTCATTCTTATATAATAAAATGTGATATTACTTAATCTAAATATTAATGTGATATATGCTTTATATTAAGTGTTTTTATGGTTTTGTGTGATTTGAATAGTTAAGTTAATATGGTTCGCAAGTAGGAAATAATGCAACTATGGGGAAAGGATTTGACCCACATGACAAGTTTATCTCCTTCATTCATTGGCATAGACCACTTTTTTTAATGGTTGACAAATTTAAGGGATATTGTCCCTTCACAACCTTCAAAGCTTCT
>JZKD02S0601283.1:0-47095 GCA_000966675.3 Picea glauca | reverse complement strand
CTAGTTCCATATCTACTCAGTTGCAGGAGGATTCTACATCAGTTTCATGTGCAGATAGAGAGAGGGTGCACCAGTTCATCCTGTGATTTAGTAAAACTCAGATCTAGGGAGATCCTCTTGAGATATGAGTTCGAAACTTCTCCCATGGGATTCTCATAGCCCGATCTATATTCTTGGATATTTTTAGAGCATTTGGAGGCCTCCTTCATCAGGGCCAAACCAGCTAGGGTTTCAGTGATCTAGTGGGGCACCCCATTCAGTGGGAAATTCCGATCTACGGAGATCGAGAGGGATCTTGGAGATTCAGGCACCTGGGTTATTCTTACCATCGCCCGATCTATATTCTTGGAGAGTTTCAGGGCATTTGGAGGCCACCTTCATCAGGGCCAAACCAGCTAGGGTTTCAATCATCCAGTGGGGCACCCCATTCAGTGGGAAACTTAGATCTACGGAGATTGAGAGGGATCTTGGAGATTCAGGCACCTGGGTTATTCTTACCATCACCTGATCTATCAATTGGAATATTTCTTGGGGTGATTGGACACTTTTGGCAGCTGGGTCGAGTTATTGAGGGTTTCAACCTTCTATTGGAGCATGGCATTCTTCAGCTGGAGAGTTTGGCATTCAGATCTGCTTGTATTGATCTCGATTTCTCATTCAGCCTTTGGAGGCATCTTTTGTATTAGTGGGAGCATTTTGTAGCAGCTCTTATCTATTGTCTATCTTCTTGGCCATCTGTTGAGCATTCCATATTGGTATCTCATTGTAGCAGGTTTCTCTATTTTATGAATAAAGAATAATTAAGATGTTTTGGCTTGTCTATCTTATTGCATATGGTTGAGGTATGTTCCATGGTTATCTCTTTCTATTATTTGCTGCATACACAAATATAAACACATCTAAAAGGTAGATCAACAAAGTGTTTGACGAAATACCTCACTTAGAAAAAGTTTTAAAAAGACACCAAAACAGTGATGATCCTTGCATAATGTCTTGGGATCATTACAATCCTAGATAAATTTGATAAATCCAAAGTAGCAAGAAATGGCAACTATATGTTCACTTGAGGAAACTGGTAGTTTTGAGGAGGTAGTCCTGTAGGTATACCAGTAGGACCATAAACAATCTGTAGATAGTTAGAAAGTCCTAACAAATTCAGTGGTGGAGGATTTTGAGTCAAATAGTGAACATGAGTTGGTTGATTAGGTAAGTTTCCTTGGAAAGGAGAATTATACTGAAAATTTTGAGCCCAAATAGGATTAGGGGGTACAAAATATTTAACTTAAGGATGTTTCTCCCCAGAAGGTTGTTGATTCTATTGGAAAGGAAAATTACAAGGTTGAGATTGTAATCCAGGTATACTTTGTCCATAAACTGGGTTATGGCCTCCAACTTGAGGTTGACCTCCAACAAGAATCTGAAAACCAAAAGTGGCAAAATGACTGGTGCCTCCAACTTGATTGGAGCTACTAGGGCCAGGATGATTAGATCCTCCAGGCGAAGGTGGAGGAGGAATGTAAGGCCCCTAAGAGAGAAACTGGGTAGGTATAGGAACAAAATTACTAGCGACATTATACCCAAGAGGAACAAAAATATTAGACCCTTTGGATGGATTCTAGGTAGGATTAACAATGGAAGTATTCAAAGAATTATACCCAGGGGGAAGTGACAGATTTGATTTAAGAAAAAGTGATGTTCCAATAGGAGATTGAGTGATAACTGTATTTACAATAGAAATAGGCATATATTGTGGGACCATGGTAGAGTTAGCAAGCTGGAGAGAAAGAATCGAGTGAGAACCAACCAACAATTGGTCTGAAACTGTGACGAAATTATTGGTTGTGTCATAAATGATCTATAGTTACTATATAAGTAGTGGAATTCATACATGTTTTTGATGCCATAGGTTAATTAGGACTCATTTCTATTTTATCAAAAATATTGTGTCCCGAAGAGGTCCTCCAAAAAGAATAGATAGGGACAGAGCTAGGATTAAAAGTTCCAATAGTATGAACCAGAGTTTTAAATGACTCACTTTGAAAAAGAAAATTGTTTACACCGGAATCTGCATGAGGTCCAGTAGATATTTCAATATATTCTTTAGCAGCAACTTCTCTCGATGAATTTATCCAGAGCAAATGTGGATCTTGTACAACACTCAATAACAAATTTATGGGAAGTATTGACTCCTCCAATGGAGTAGAACTTTGAATCTTAGAGGCTATGTAGTTATTGATTTCTCCTTCAGGAGAACCCTCTAGTGAGTTAGGAATCAAAGGAACGTAATATTCCAGATCTTCCGGAGGTAACCCTTGCATCCTACGTGAATGGAGAGGGCCAATGTTGGATGCACCAAATAAAGAACGAAACAAATATATGACCAACTAGAGAAACAAACAATGCTCACTAATAAAATCTAGAAATCAAAAACACAAACAAACCTTATTATTTCGAAGTCACTATTTGGTGATGAAATCCAATGTCGCAAAATCAAAACAAGAATGGCTTGGGATAAAGTGGGTGGCAAATTTATGTTCATGAACAGCTTAACAGACTTACACCCTGGTGCAAGCCCCCACACATAATCATGGGTATACCCTCCAAGGAGCCTGAGTGAGTTTGGCCAACGTCGATTCTAGGTACCATGAAGACTATAGGCCACTAAGGTTACCAATTACTACAATGACGTTTGGGGAAATAGTCGAAAGTCTGATCCATGTGCAAAGGCAGGGTATATAAGCCCAAAATAAACTCGAAAAGGTCCCACATGATTTTCTTCTCAAGTGACCCCCAGTGATACGTGCAATCTCTACACTAAGACCAACAAAGCAGGGTGAGTAACTATGCTAGTCCTAATACGACCTCATGATTGACCCTTGTGTTAGAAGAGCTTCCCAGGACAAAATGTAACAAGTGGATTTGAACTCTCCCTATCACAAGATACTATTATGTGTTTTGATTCTTTGGAGAGTGTTCCTTACAACCTATTCCTAAGTGCTATCCTAGCTAATGTTGGTGTAGAGAAGTTCTATAAATTAAAAGTTACTAATAAATTTTAAAATTGCATTGTATTTTAAAGGTTGTTGCTTACTCAAAAGGGAAACATAAATGAAACTGTTGATGTATTTGACCTTGACCTAATAAAATTCAAGAAGATATGATATTCAATCTTTTAATTCAATGAAATATAATTACAATAGGGAGAAGGTGTCTCTTTTTGGAATAAAAAATCCATGAGACACAATTTCTCAATTTTTGAATGAAAAAAATACCAAATAATAAAAAACTACTAAATTTTCTAATTTTCTCTTTTCACAAAATTTTGAATGCAACAATTTTCTTGTAAAAGACTACTAAAAACAAGAACGAATTCAGTCCTTTCTTTCTCAAATCAGATCAGAGATGTAATGAATAAAATAAAGCATAATCCAAGAAAATTAACGCAAAACTTCTCACTGAAACTTCAGACCCAGGGAGTCAAGATGGATCACCCACAGATTCAGAGAATGAAATTAACCAAAAGAAGGCAGGCTAAAAGAAAATAAGAGGAAAAGAACAAAAGAAAAGGTCGTATCCCCAGTATGGTCTCCAATTTTGTTATCGTACTAATAGGTAAGTGCAGACACAAACAAATCTCCCTAACTTCTATAGGAAACTAGAACAAAACAAGGCATAATACATACTTCACCTTAAAATTCATTGTCATATAAACTTAGTTTAGAAAGGTACACGTGACATACCTTTTAAACGACGCTTGATGCTCACTAATGTCGTTCTTGTATATCCTTCTTTGAGTTTGCAGAATGGTGATCCTGTCTAATAATTACAAACCAACAAAGAGGGAAAACAAAGATATATATATTCCAATGAATTCGATGTATAAGATCAAGGAGTTATACAATAAAAGTTAAGATATTTTTATAGGGAAGAAAAGTATTTTTTCATTTTATTAAATGGAAAGTGGAGAATACAACCCATGCCTTGATGTTGCAAGGTCCCCTTTCAATGGCTCTTTTATCCAACACACACACCTTTTCTCTAATGTCTTGGATGAAGAAGATCCACAATCTGACTTGGAGAACTAAATCAAAGCTCCCAAGCATAATCTGTAGTAGAACCCTTCATGCAAATCTTAGCCTATTCAACCTTAGCCTTTTCCATGAGAGATCCCTCTTTATATAGTGTTAAATATAGATCGATGAGGAGATTAGAATGATCCCATTGAATCAGAGAATCGAGTAATATCCAAACCGATTGGAGGCCACCTCATCTTGTATAATATTCACTTCTATGACATTCATGAATTTTGACTTTTCCTATGCTTTAAGCATCGTCGCACCCTATGCACAAGAAACATGCAACGAAGTCATAGTCGAGGTTTAAGGAAGAGTGCGATGATTAGGCATCATTGCACCCCATGCATATAGCAGGGTGTGAAGACATTTCTTGTTATGGTTTTTGAAAAAGGAAAGAAAACCACTTTTCTCATGGAGAAAGTCTCTTTTAATATTTTCAGGGAACATGAACACATGTTGTCAGTTGATCACTGAGTTGACCAAAATAATGTGTAACAATGAGATTTTTTTCTTAATAAATTTAATGCTAGAAGACAAATTGAACAACTAGGTTAAAAATAGTTGAATATGACTCCATGAGTGGGGAACAGGTTTGAGTTAAGTCAGAGTTGATTTTTACAAGTGTCAGAAGTTGAGTTCTGTCACTAGTAGCCCCTAAAAATCAAGGATTTGTAAAGATTTGAATTTCCCAAGGAGGGAAAAGGAATGGAAATACCTAGGCATGAGATATATAAAACATGTGCGTGAGGCAAGACATTGCTTAGTATGTTGGGAAAGAAAAAAGTTTTGATGTTATGAACACATCTGGTGTTAGGAAACAATTTTCTGAACTGTTAAGAGAGACAAGAGCTAATGGGTGATGCTCAGTTCGCCCTTATGAAGTGATGGTCAGGCTAGGGGATGATCATGACAAGTAAAGCGTGGTTTTTCTGTATCTATATTTGGGTGGAACACAGTTGCTCCATTTGTTTTCCCAACATCGATTGTTCATATATGTATCTTAACTATGTGCTTTCATTTCTTGAAGTGTTAGATGGTTGATGTTATATATATATATATATATATATATATATATATATATATATGATAATCTATATAAGTGTTCCTCATGGCCACAATATATTTATTAATTTATATACTATTGAAATTATCGCACACAAATGAACCACTTCAGAAAAGAACAAGAGAAAACCAGCGTAAATCAGACTGTATCGAAGAAAAATAAGTAAACGATGTTATTTCTTTATATATATTTAAAAATAGTGGAGTAAGGAATGACTCATGCGATCTTAATGGAGTAACAAAACTCATGAAATATAATGGAAGGTTATGCATGTGTTCCAAACCTTTAAAAGAACTCAGGAAAAAAAATAATAGACTGTAAAATCCTTTTAGAGGAAAAAGAAAAGAACACTCTACCAGAACCTCATTTGAACAAAGTAGCATTGCTCAATAAATTACCTGTATAAATCAAGGGACACCAATACGTATAGTCTCCATGGCTCACAATTACCTCAATGGTTCTACAGAGAAAAGTAGTTACCAAGTTAGCGATGAGGATGGGAAAACTTAGCAGAAAAGCGTAAGGGAGAGTTGTTTCCCTTGAGCGATTATGGTCCTCGAGCCCATCACTCGTAATGGAGAAATGACAAAGTATGTTTTCCAGTGACCATGTGAAGACCGTGAAGTGGAGGGCCGACAGTGGCCAAGTGTTTAAGGCATCAGAACTCACAAGTACTAAGGAAGTACGTAGTAGGTGACATGTATTACTACACCTTTAATTCATTAACGTTGATTGCCTTGTATCCTAGTTCTAGGTCTTAGATGTCTGCCACCCCATGCCTTTGAAAGTAACCATAACATTGCGTCGTGGTTTTTGTATTATAGTTTTTGTTAAATAGTCGATTATCACATGCATGAAAATGAAATCCTAGTGCTACCTACAACATGGAATCTCATGTAAATCCTTCTTAGGTATTTTTCTTGATGTAAATTATTATGGGGAGAACCTTTATTTACATTATTATTAAATTAAAGAGATATGAGAATATATCATTAAGTGTAGGGTTCTCCTAGTCTAGGAATAAACGAATATGGAAGAATTCTTAAAGTGCTACAAAATAGTATGGTAACGACATGTGAAGGTAACATTATGGTTAGCATATTATACCTTTCATCTAGATAAATTGTTTAGCAAAGTTTGTGAATTGAAAATCATAGTAGTGAGTAGAGTAATGAATGATTGAAGATGGTCAAGCAATGAATGTTTGAAACTTGGGACAAAATTAAAATGTTATGGATAGGCACTGTGGAATAGCTTAAATGTTATATGTTATGATTATGGTTTTTCTTTTAGTTTTTAGGAATAAAACTATTATGGAGAAAAATCATCATGGTACCACAGGAATAAGGTATGAATGTTTTGTAAGAGTACCATCATAGTGTGAGTAATAAATTCCTCTCTTTGTTTAAATATCTAAAGAAAGTTTTCAAGTTGAATCAAAGAGTTGTGTCAAGTAGTGAATGTTTGAAAACAATAAAGAAATGAATGGTTAAAATCATTATAAAGAATCATAATTTTGTTGACAACAAGACTCATAGTTGTTTTCCTCTATATAAAAAAAATGTAGTTAAATTTTGGGGTACATTACACCATTCTTCGAGACTTCGAGAATTCTCGACCCAAACAAACTCACACTCAATTTCCTGTGAAGTTCCAGATCTATGGATTCCAAGATCTGTTGACAAGTGGATCTTTGTGCCAATGGCTAGGATCTGTTCTAGGTTTCGAAACTTCAGGAATTTCTCGTGCTCTCACTTCAACACTTAAAACCTACAGGATAGTTGGAATTCTGAACAACCATTAGATATGTGGGAATGTGTCCTCACAAATGGATGGTCCAGATTCACTTTAGATACAGGGACTTCGGTAAATCCATCTCCTCCATGATACTTACTCAAAAATATCTAAACACATGAAGCACAAAAAACTTCAAGGGTTGTCACCCGCATTGCTTTCCTGTATCTGACGGCTAGGAAAAACTTAAGTCCTCCTCGGGTGGATCTCGTCCAGTCGACCTTGAAAATAAAAGGGGTCATCCTCCAAGGAATTTTACCTATAGTTTCTCCAGAGATTTATCACTCAAAGTGACCTAGACCTCTGACACACACCTTGTGCTTCACTAAAAACTTGATACTTGAAGATTTTTATAAAATATTCCCGTGCACTCCTTGCACTCGTCTTCCTTGAGACTCTTTCAACACTTGACCAAGTGTTGGATTCATGCATTCTTTTCACAGGTATTCTTGAGCTTCTATAATCCATTGAGTATACGTGCACTCATTGCACTCACTTTGCACAATTAACATTATCTCTCATGATATATTGAGTCTGGAAATGATTATGCCTTCACACTTCTTGCATGGCCATTGTGCACTCCTTGCACTAGTATTTCAGAAGAGAAACAATTGAAAATTATATAACATTACAAGCCCATTCAATTAACCACAAGATGGAAACACATGCATAAAAACATAGAAATAAAATAGCATAACATTGCCCAATGAATTCATAGATAAGCAAACCCAGAGATTTGAAGCAAATCTCCTCTATTATATTCATTCATAAAATATTTACACTATGTTCTTTGCAACTCTCCACTTCACTTCTTCAGCAAGATGAACTCTAGCAAGAATTACAATTTTATTCAACAATGATAACAATAAGATCAAAAGCCTCTTTTGTGCATATATTACACATATTTATACACAAGTGGCTTCTCGAGCCTTCCCTCCAGATTATTCTAGTTCTTTCATATCACAATTAAAGCATTCTACCACTAAGGAATTTTACAATTTAATGAGCATTTACAAAATAGATACAAGTCGATACTCGAAATACATACAATCCCTTAGTAATTAAATATATTACAATCCCCTGCAATCTCATATGATGTCTCAAGCCTCAAAACATTAAAATCCCTTTAATTACAATGCTTTCAAAACAATAAATGATGCGCTCCCCTTGGGATCCAATTTTTTTTTGAATGCCTGCAATGGATGTTGAGTTATCCTCCACTCAACTTGTTGAATATTGATAATGATGCTCCTTCATCAAACTCTCAAGTCCTTCAGACTTCACCTCTTCAGTTGTTTTAAGTCATTTGTCGTGAAAGAGGAAAAATCCACGAAGCTTCGAAGTCCTAGAGTGAATCTAGATTGTAGACCATAGGGAGAAGTGCTAGGCATTGGATTGGCCACAAACCTATTTCAGCCATTGACTCAAGCCCAGACTACAAGGAGAAGTAATGTGGAGAAGATCATATCCCAACCGTCAAATCTCCGCATAGGCGAGCGTGAGTTTTAGATATCATGACACTTGAGAGGTTCATCACTCTGAGAGAAATGGGTTATTTTGTTTCTAGGATGAAAATATCCCAAAGTCCCTAACTACAGAGTAAATTGAGATCGTTGGTCATCTGGGACATGTGTCAAGATATTTTGTAACCTTCAAAAGTTTGGACATTAAGAGGACTGTGAATAAATGGTGTGCTAGCGTGAAAAGTCCAGAAGCTTAGAGTCAATCCAAGTCATCCATTGATGGGGAAACGAGAACCATGGATCTTCACTCTTCAGTAGTTTGACATTCAAAAATTTGGGAGGTAGCATGAATTGGATTTTCAGAACTCTCGAAGCCCGAAGTCCCAGATTTCCTATTCACTATAGATCTCAATAGGGAGCATAGGATTTTGATTGTTGAACCCTTCATGGGTTCACCACTTTGGAGTTTGGAGGAAGTGGAGTGTTGTGCGGTAAGATCCTCTGAAGCCCGAAGCTCCAGAGATGGAGAGAGCTTAAGTATTTCACCAATTTTATGTTCGGGTGAATTTTGATGTTGTATTCAGAAATATTTCGATGCCCGAAGATCTGAAGCACTAGATTAATGAAGCTTGTTTGAATAGATGGGCAGACCTAGGGTTCAACGATTCAACAATGCACCAACAAAACGCTAACTACCAACCCTTTTGGCAACACCTACGAAGCAGATGAAGTCTCACCTGAGGTAGAGGCAGGGGGGATTGAAGGACTCAAGTGTCTACAACCTAGCTGAGACACAGATCTATGATTACAACACTTAACAGAGCACTTAGCCAATTAATATGCATTAGTTCATAAGTCCTTTTCACATCATAGATTAAACCCTAATTATAGATCAATGTAGTAGGAACCAAGAACAAGTACTTTTGATCATGTAGCACATAAGATTTACTCAGATCTAACAATAAAATATCATAAATCACTAAGAATCCAAACTGTTATTGGATAAATGCGTAAGTGCGGACACAAACCGATCTCCCTAGATCCACCTAGATCTAGAAAAAAGCAAGACAGAATAATACTCTTTCCCTAGATTTCGACTATTGAATGAAATAGGAGGCGAGAATCATGAACATACCTTATGATCACTTCCTTTGGTCTTTGTTGTTCCAGCTTCACTCCAATTCTCTTGTGCCGTCAAGACCATGACAACTCAAACCAATTGAAGTAAAAAAAACTCAATATATTCAACAGTTAATCTATGTATATGATCAAGGAGTTATACAATAAAGTGACATTAGCTTTATGGGAAAGGGACATATTACTGTATTATATTGATGGAAAGCAAAGATTGCAACCTGAGACTTGATGTTGCAAACCTCCTTTCGATGGCCCTTGGCTCTAACACACACACTTGCTCACTTGCATGAAGAAGATCAACCACTTTTGATAACCTTGCTGGAGTTCTTAGCTACTGTAGCATCAGTCCTTCACACAATCTTTCATTAATTCTTCAATGTCTCTTGCTAGTTTGCTTCTAACCTTTTCCATGAGAATCCCCTCAATATATAATAGAGAATGATCCCAAAATATCAGGAAATCCAGTACTTAGATAACCATTCGAATGCCATCTCATCCTTCTAGAAGATTCCCTTCTAGAAGCTTCGAGAATTCATCCTTTTCCCTTCTTTAGAAAGTGTTCGCACCCTAGTAGTTAGACATAGTGCGAACTTCTCGCACCCTGTCTTAAGGCAGCCTGCGAGAATCATGCATTCTCGCAGGCAAATGTATTGGTAGCCTGAGAACCTTCCTCAAAAATGTGATTTCTGAAAAGAGATGAAGGTAACTTTTCTTTGGAGAAATTTCTAATGAAGAGCCTGAGTACACCATAATCAATACATCATCATGACGACCAAAATCATGGGTAACAGAATGCTCCCCAAAGTCTGATATTGGAACTAGTGACAATCGATAGACTTTGTAATCTACATCTGTGTGTCGAGAACTAGGAACACATCTAATCGGAAACCTGCGAACAATCAAGCATCTGCAGAGTATCATATATATCAATTATGAGGTAGGCATTCCCATACTCAGATCACAGACTGACACCATTATAGACATGGGTCATGGCCACCAATCATACACTGTGGATCCATGCCATCAAAATATAGCATAGCCATCGGAATACACCGTGGATCTATGCGAGAAATTTCAAATCAAAACGACATAGCCACGAAACATACACAGTGGATCTATGTGTCACAAATTATACATACTCCATCGCAACCTGGATCACAAAGAGAATATCCAGGGTCTTCAATCTTGTTGCCCAAAGTACGAATCTAACCATGTGATTACATGTATTGAAGTCGAACATGGTAGAAACCACTTGATTACCGGTCATTGATGTAATAGTTAACAAGTGCGAGGGAAATCACCATTGATGTCAATGACTCCCAAGGTACCATAGTACAATCCATCGAATGTGAATAAATGAGTTGATGTCGAACATCCAACGGAATCTTTCAATCAAAGGTCAATAATATAAACCCATTGTCGAAAGCAAGGAAACTTGCCATTGAGGCATGCAAGCTTCAAGGTACTAAATAATTTCTAAGTCTTGATTCCGGATAATGAGTTGAAGTCGACGGAACAAAAATTGTCACAGGAGGGCCTTGATGTATCCCCCATCAATGACACGAAATGAGTAACAGAGTTTGAAAGTGAAACATAGCATTTTGCAAATTGGACTGGACACAGGGAAGGTCGACACAGAGAGAATGGATAACTGCAGATGGCCGACTCAATATAGGTTTCAGACAGACTTCTCTTGAACATATGAATGACACGACCAATGATTTGGCAGCATTGACTCAAACACGACACATGGAATGACCCTGTAATCAATCGAAAGAGAGACAAATGGATTTCCCAAACCGGCTTCAAAAGATGAATTGGGGGTGTCATGTTCAAGAGCGACACTTACTGCCAATCAATACAAAGATGAAACATATCCCTTTCCCAAATTTTCCCCCACCATTTCTAGCAAGTACCTCTTTATTTTTACGCAAGATTAAAGAGGATCGCATATGCTTGTTGATATAATCTCATCCTTCAGGTGAGTCCCTCGGAGTATTTTTAACGAACCCTAAGAAGGAGTGGTTCGGTCCCATCACGGGTCTGTCAATGTTTGTTTAACGAGTCCAGAGATAGTAAACTAGAAGGTTTTTAAAGATTATAGAGTTTGGAAAAACACTTAAAAGAGAACTCTCTCAGTTCCTTTTTCGTAACATAGTCTAGATGAGACTAAAAAAGAGAGAAATTATTGCTCACCAGATGCGTACTTCAAATACTTTATCGAGCGTGAACATAGCAAGGTCGCTCGACAATCTTTTCATGTTTAGAGAGTCTGAAAAGAGCTTAAAGAGGACTCCAAGGGGGTTCCTTTTTCGTATAACCTTGTTGAGCCTGAAAAAGTGATAAAACTATGCTCGGTCACGTTCTCATATATTTACAAGCGTAAGAACGAACAAAAACGACGCTCGAGGTTTTATGTAAAAACCATGAAAAACAATAAAAAACACACCATAACGAAGAAAAATATGTCCATATCCCTGTATGTAATTATCAACGTCAACACACCTGTAATTCATTACACTCATCTTGATATTAGGGATTAGGTTTAAACAATAGATAAGCATAAAACCCAAAAATGACATAGTAAAAATTAATTTAAATGAGTAAATAAACATTTTTACTATACCATTTCATATTTCCACTATTGAGTTCCAAAAACCCCCTTTTTACCCTCCGAATTCGGCGTCGATTTTCGGGAGCTACAAGAGATCATTTGACAAGCCGTTTGTAGCATTTAGGTAAGCTCTTCATTCTTGGCATTTTCATGGTTTAAATTTTGAATTTCCTTGGTTAATTTTTTAGTTTCAAGTTGTTTTTTGAACTCTACTTGTGCATTGGCATTCTCGTAGGCAGCCCATACGGGACCTGTGAGAAAGATGCATTCTCGTAGGTGAGCCTTGAGCCACCTGCAAGGTGTTCGCACTGTGTAAATGAGTCACCTGCGAGAACCGCAGAACTCAATTTTTTTTTTAAATATTTAGCCAATGAAAAATATCTATATCATGAATAAAATCATTAATCCTCTTTTTATGTTCCTTGTGCAGATAAATAGCCACAAATATGGTGCTTGAGTGGCGAGAACGAGAACATGAAGAGGATAATGCAAATGCTAAGAATCATCCTCCCACCATAGCTACATTGAGAGATTGTGGGCTCTTAAAATACTTTCGCATACCGGGCATGAGGGCCCAAGTCAGACTACTGGAGTATCTAGTCCGTATGTGGGACCCAGACCAACAGGTTTTCAATGTAGGAGCTCACACATTTTCCATAGACATTGAGGACATATAATTTTTGACTGGACTGTCCAGGCGAGGGTATTATGTCAGTCTGACCGGTAGCATAGGTGGCGGGTTGAAAATGAGTGAATACTGCAATCAATACTGTGTACCTGAGGCTGAGAGGAAAAAAGGAAAAGTGGCTATCTGGGGGGTACAAGACTTGACCCTCTGCACTATCCTCTTTACTATAGCTTGGATGGTGGGGAGTTCTTCTCCTCATATGGAATTACAGAGCTACTTCCAGTACGCCATCGAGTGTACTGAGCCTCGAGTATTCAACTGGGCGGATGCTGTGCTTCGTAGTATCAAAAGGAAATTAACTAAATGCAGGTGAGGTGAATTGAAATAATTTGGATATGGATCTTTGTTAGTGTATTTATTCCTTGAGAGGGTCCCCGTATTTAGACTATAGGTTGAGTGGGATTTCTTGGGTCCTAGGGATCCAAAAATGTTGAGATGGTGTCGGCTCATGGCCTGGTACGTGGCAGGACCAATCGTCAAGTACGACGACACTTTCTTCGACTGGGTTCAAAACCAGATGTTGATGGTCGATGACTACGCTTATACCGGGTTGGATTTCCAAGGAGATCCAGATCTAGCACTGCCCAAGGACGCTCAGTGGGGAGACCTCGGTAAGAAGTACATGCATTTTCTCTTTTTAAATATTTTTGAATTTTTTAGCATATTTAAATGTTTTTGTTTTATATGTTTATCCGAAGACTAACACAAAATGTTTGTTGATGACATAAATTTTGGACCGTATAGACCTCCTATCACCTCTCCTATCCAGCGACGAGGAGAAGTAGCACCAACAACACCACAGTATGCCGAAGATTATCAGATGGTGGAACCGAATTTAGAAGGCCTGACAATAGACATTCCAGATATGACTCTGGAAGAGATTCCATGATGCGATCAACGTCACACTGTAGGGATATCAACAACTATGGGTCGATTTCTCCGTAGGGTTTCTAGGGAAGTCGTGTGTTACCGTGAACGTCATCCGTGAAGTTACTTTGTAGAATCTATAAGCTTCAAATTTTGATATTTTGGTCTTCGAATAAAATTTTGTAAAAATAAGCTCTTTTGATCGTTATATACAGATGGCTTCTACCAGTTTACTTTATATTGTACGAATTTTAATGTGTTTGATTTATAAATGGTTCAAATGTCCGTCTAATACATAATTAGCCAATGCATCTGTTAATGTATTAAGACATCTAGGAATATGTTGATATTCAATGTGATCAAAATATCGTTCCAAGAGGCGAATTCGCAAATATACCCGTAACAAAGTAGAACTTCAAATAGAGTAGATATTACTTAGCTATAGTACTACAAGCTGCGATTCGAGTCGCACAACCAAATGATGAATTCCGAGCGAGATAGCATCAACCAATAATTCAATAACGACGCTATACTCTGCAATGTTGTTGGTTGCATGGCCAAGACATACACCGCGTAAAGATATAAGTTCATTTGTTGGGGCATAGATTGCCCACGTAGCGGAAGCTAAGTTCTGAGTACTACGACTAGCACCATCAGGGAAGCCAATATAGGGTAGCGAAGACTCCGACATCTGGCAATCAAACACAACGTCACATAAGGGCAGAGACCAGATAACGTCAAAAGCAAACTAAAGTAACACACACAAAGTATGATACATAAAATACAAGTACTTGTGCACAAATGACTTATGCATAATACTTCTTCAAGTACAACCCATTCCTGGGTTCACTCAAAGGGATACCATCGTAATCGACCAGCTCATATGCTCCTTTTTCCAAAACTCGACGAACAATGTAAGGACCTCGCCACATTGGTTCAAATTTCCCAGCTCCTAAGACATCTCGATCCTATTCATAGAGAAGAACAAGATCGCCTTCAGAGAAAACATGAGGCTTGACATGCTTGTCATACTGTGCCTTGACACATTTCTTCTGGGCTTCCATAACTAGAGTGGCGTCACGTTGAGTTTCGTCTAATCGCATTAGATACAATATACGTTCTTCTTCAGCAGAAGTATTGGGTAAGAGTTCGACAACTAGTTTCAGAGAAGGTGTCTCACATTGTATAGGAATAATGGATTCCACACCATAGACCAATCGAAAAGTCATAAACCCCGTAGCGGATTTAACAGATGTCCGATATGCCCACAATGCCAAAAACAACATCGTGTGCCAACTTGTTTTATGAATTCCTATCATCCGTCGAAGCATAGTTATAAGAACTTTGTTGATTGCTTCAACCTAGCCATTAGCTTGCGGATAATAGGGTGTTGAGTTATCATTATGAAGACCCAACTTTCCCGTAAGTTCAGACATCATAAAATTCCTAAAATGACTACCGTGATCAGTAATGATAGCTTGGGGAACACCAAAATGAGCTATGACATGGTTAAAAAGAAATAATGCTGCAGTATTTCCAGTATTATCGAATGTCGGCATCGCCTCGTCCCATTTTTTAAAGTAATCAACAGCTACAATGATGTAACCATGCCCCCCGTCCGAGTGAGGGTGACATGTCATGAAATTAATGCCCCATTTTGCAAAAGGACCAACTGAGACCATAGGATGAAGAGGAGCAGGATGTGACCGAATTTTCTGATTGTAGGAGTGGCAGTCATTCAGGGCTTTCTCATCTTTGTCAAAAGTCAAACAACATTGAAAAACAGAGTCAATGCCCTGACGGTAAAGAGTATCCCTGAGGATAATGTATTGACGAGCTGGATAACGGATGCGACATCGTTCAGTACTAGACAAATCAGGCCGGAAAGTCTGGGTTTGGAGATATACAATGATATCTCCATACCAAAGATCGTCAATGAAAATAAGGAAAAGAGATTCATCAGGTAATGAATCTCTTGCTACCTTTTCCATGGTAGAGTGAGGAAAATCGCATATTAACTCAGCAAAAACTAAGGATCTCTTAGACGTGGCACGATCAAATTCCAAGTCAAACACCTAGAGTATGAAAATCCATTTGGAGTACTTTCCCCCTAGAAATTGACATGTCAAAATGTGTTGCATAGGGTTGCAATGAGAAATCACTGTAGTTTTCCTTGAGAGAATATAATGCCAAAAGCATTGAACAGTTTGAACGGTAGCCAAGGCTAGTTTTTCAACATGTTGATACTTGATTTCAGTTGATGTGAGACTTCGACTCAAGTAATAAATAACATGTTCATTGTGTGCATCATCCTCTTGGACGAGAACCATGCCAATGGTATACTCTAAGGCAACAAGATAAAGAAAATAGTCACGACTATAATTAGGAGGAAAGAGAAGTGGAGCTTGCGTGAGGTATAACTTCAAAGGCTCAAAAGCATTGTTGGCCACGGTATCCCAAACGAGCTCAGAATCTTTCTTTAGTAGCAACGTAAAACCACGATTAATCTCGACGTAATTAGGGATGAAACGACGAAGAAAGTTTGCTTTCCCTTGCAAACTTTACAACTGGTGCAGTGTAGAAGGAGGAGGGAGATTAAGAATCGCCTCAACCTTAATAGGATCTACCCAGATCCCTTGGCGTGAAACGATGAAACCTAGAAGGCAACCGGATTCTACGCAAAAAACACATTTATGAGGATTTAGACAAATACGATAGAACCAACAACGAACGAAAATGGATCGGAGATGAGTGGGGTGATCGACTCGGCGCAAAGAATGAGCTGGTAAATCGTCCAAATAGGGTTGAATGATATGCTTTATATAGTGAAAAGAATAAGACATAGCACGTTGAAACATCGCGCCAGTGTTCTTAAGAACGAAGGGAAGTTTCCTATAGGAAAAAGTACCCCAAGGAGAAATAAAAGCGGTTTTATGTTGGTCTCCGGGAGTGATGTTAATTTGATTATAACCGGAGAAACCATCCATGAGAGAGAAGATTTCGCTTCTGGCACAGTCATCAACAATCTGGTTGACGAAAGGGGTTGGAAAGTTGTCTTTTGGACAGGCTTTGTTAATATCCCTATAATCAACACATAAATGAATACTGCCCCCTTTCTTATCAATCAGTACAGGGTTGGAAACCCATTCTGTCAAAGCCACGGGATAAATAAAGCCGACTTTGAGAAGTTTTTCAACCTCGAGTTTGATAGCCGCCGCTTTACGTGGGTGGATTGGACGAAGGTGCTGCCGTACTAGTTTAGCTCCGGGGTATGTCTTTATCTCATGTACAACAATAGAAAGGTCGATACCGGGCATCTCTTCGTAACTCCAAGTGAAGATATCACGAAATTCTTTGAACATAGATGTATAGGTGACAATTTCGTCTGGAGAACACAAAGCTCCAATATGAACATTTTCAACTATCCCAGGTTTAACGGATATATCAATGGGAATCGTGGGAGAGATGTTACTGAGGTTCCCTTCGGAAAACACATCATGTGTAGATACGGGAACAGACGATATGACAACAACGGTCGACGGAGTCGAAATCCATTGATAATTATTGAGAGTGTGCTGTTCTAGAAAGAGTATGGAACGATGATGTCCATTGTCCCAAGGGGTGGCCGCCATGATGGACATGATCATCTCGTCAGTGGGAAAGATTACATGGAAAGGATCGGGAGACAAATCATCAAGAGAGGATGTAGAAGGTGTTTTCGATTGAATGGCGTTATAAGCAGACTCAACCGGGCTTAACGACATAACATCGCCGAAACGAGTGTGATCTCCAAGGTCATGGACTATCCAAGGGTCGGAAGACACAGGAAGTTCATGAGGTATGGTGGAGATCATGTTAATAGAAGAAACTGACGGGCGTGGAACATCGGGCGGTGGTGGAATGGGGAAAGTACCCATTAACGAAGAGTCTTTTAAAAGGCCTACACCAACATTCTCGTAACCCGGCGGGGTTTTAGCTATAAACAACATGTTGCCTGTATGAGTATCGGAATTAAAGAAGGCAAGTTGGTCAACTGTAACAACTTTTCCTTGATGAGGAAAATGTACTACACAGAAAAGTGTTGACACAACAACGCACATGGAATCAATCCAGCTATGACCAAGAAGAAGATTATAATCAAGGGGAGCATTGAAGACTTCCACTTAAACTTAGACTATCTTACCTTCTAGAGTAATGGGCAACGATGGAAGAACACCGTAAGGCTTAAAACCAGAGCCATTAAAGGCTTTCAAAGTATTTTGTGATTCATTTAAAGGAGGAGAGCCAATAGCTTTCCAACAAGCAAAAGACATTACACACATAGAGGCACCCTCATCGATAACAGTGCGACAAATGTTCTTGTCAGAGACAACAACTTGAATTTGAAACACAAGCTGAGGGGGTAACCTTGGAATATGATCTTCCAAGTAAAAGACTATTAAATTCGTATCTGTTGGGTCAATTCCACCTATAGCTTTAAACAAAGCCTTTCGTTGTGCAGGACAAGACTGAAGGACTTCAAGGGCTGACATCGTTGAAGGTGCCTGGGCCAGATCTTCCACAATGTTGTAGTTCTAGGCTGCACGAGCATGAGGATTGAAAGCCGATATCCTAACAACACCTTTGGGGGGTGGTCGTAGAACTGTATCAATATTCGATTTTTCGAGGTGAAGAGGACCGTTGGTAGGTGGAGTCGGTGGAGAGGGTTGTACCAAGGCAGGAGGTAAATCATCAACCTTCTCCTTAGACAGACTATAATCTTTGGCTCTAGTCGTGAGTGCAATGTTGTTGGGCTTGGAATTACCAGTACACATCAAAACATAAGATGTGGTAGAAGTAGATGGTTGGTCATGGATAACCAACTAAGCCTGTTGTTGAGACGGGAAAGGTTGGGACAAGACTGCCAGCGTAGTGGGTTTTGGCGTCCCTTGAAGGAACTTAGTAACCTCGACACTTCGTGGACAATCCTTCGTGTAGTGATCGTTACCACAGATAAGGAAAGGGTATCGTGGTTTGCGCTTATCTTGATCTTCAATAGGGGTATTTTTAGGCTGCTCTGTTTGATTATTAATTTTACCCTCCTTATTCTTGCCTCTCCCTTTTTTTGATTTATTTTTACCGGTCAGGGTAGATTGAACAGCGTTCACCTTAGAAGTTTTACCGGCGGGAGTGGCAGGAGACAGAGAATTTTGAACATTAGAAGATGTAGATTTAGGGGTTGTACTTGAAACAAAATGTGAGTGGGCATGGGTAGTACCAATCACACCATCAGCTGCATGTGAGGCAACTGGAGCAGTTGAAGTGCTGGAAGTACCAGGACGAGGTAATTCAGGTAGCAAATCGTAAAGTGTTCCCATTTGTGAATAAACAAGATCAAGATATTGAGCATGACTGATAGCCTTCTCCTCCATAACAAGACCACCCATGGCAATGTCTTTACCAATTTTGTTCACAAAGGATTTTGTAAACCATTCTTCCAGTAACTGATCAGGGAGTTCAAGTTTAATGAGACGTCGTCTCCTTCGCCACTCATGGATATGATCCGATATATGAGTGGCTTTAGTCTATTTGAAAGAAGTCAAAATCTTAGTCCCAGTATCATAATGGATCGGTAACTGGTAATGTGTAATAAAATCCATAGCTAGGGTGTTGAAATCAGAAAAGAAACCTCATGGAAATTCAATATACCACTTCGCAGCAGAACCAGTAAGGGTTCGTTGAAAAAGACATAGACGAATAGAATCATCCATCAACAAGTTCGATGAACACCATAGATGAAAATTCATAACATGATTGTTCGGGTCCTCTCCCACTTTGCCATCAAATTTAGGAATATCTGATGGAAGCTTGGTGGGAATAGCAGGCCATTGGGGAGAGTGACGAATAGGATCATTGAGAATCCTAGACAAATCGGGAAAATCCAAAGTAGCAAGAAAAGGTAACTGTCTATTCACCTGTGGGTACTGGTGACTTTGGGGTGGAAGCCCTGTTGGCAAACCAGTAGGCCCATACGCAGTCTACCCACAGTAGGAAGACCCTGGCTGATTCTATGGTGGTTGGAGAGGATAGTAATTCCAAGGATGGTAACCTTGAGTTTGAGCAGGGACCTGAGATTGAGAATTTTGACCCTGACCCCAAATAGGATTAGGTATACCTAGATATGGTGCGCCTATAGTAGGGACAGGTTGTTTCCCCCCAGTCATTTGAGGAAGATTTTGTAACATATGATTCCAATATTGGGCCAAAGCAGGAGGTATATTTTGTCCAAAAGGCGAGGTTGATCCCCCTATCGTAGGTAAAGTTCCAACCAGAAGTTGTGTACCAATCGTAGGTTGTGTAGTAATTGTACTGTGTCTGGGAAAAGGAAAAGGAATCATACCACCTTGTCCAATTGACAACTAGACATCCTAATATTTCCATGTTACATGATCAAATAGTCAATTGACAACTAGACATCCTAAGATTTCCAATGGTACTTTCATATCTTCATTTAGAGCTCGGGAAGGTAGTCAAAAGTTCCCCACAAGATGAGGCATCATTTTCAGAAATTTTCCAAAATGTATTATTTTGGTCAAAAGGTCAAATTTGACTTGGTTGAGTTTATTAAGGAGCATATGATTATGACTAATCATATATATTATCAAGTATCATTCATGAGTGCAAGTAGCACTTCATTTGATCAATATAAATATTCTAGAGATCAAATCCTAAAATGTAGGAATATGACTAGATTTGGAAATCTCGATTTTCTTGTTTTAGTCACCTTCTTGGGATACCGATTCTGATCATCTAGAAGAGTAGTTTTCGAAACCAAAGGACATGTTTCATACGGATGGGCATATATTCAATAATATCTCTCATTTTTCCAATATCTATTATGATTTGTGAAATATAGATCAATCTTTGAGCACCATATTTCCAGAAATTAAATACTCTGTTTTCCCTGTTTTAGTCACTGTCTTTAAGGACATATTCTTATGAATTGGAATACTATTTTTAGAAACTGAAGGAGGTATTTCATAAGAACAGTCTGCTATTCAATAAACACTATAAGTTTCCCAATATCTATTATGATTTGGAGGATATAGGTGAATCTTGGAGCAACATTTTTCCAAAAAATTCTATCTTTTCCAACCACCTCACAATTTCGAATTTGAGATAAGAAAAGAGGTTATCAGATCCTTCTTTTGAAGAGCTTGAAAATAATTTGTAAATATTATTTAATCTCATATATGTAAGAGGTAAGTGGGAGGGGAAACAGTCTGAGGGTTGTGGTTCATTTCCTTGAAGACTTGTATTTTTATCCTTTGGAAATAATCATGAGTATATCTTGACATCAAGCTTCTTTCACTTTGTATGTTCAACTTTCATTTCCTTTCTTTCCAAGTCTGTGTATACTCAATGACAGAAGGTTGTCATTCCATCTCTTCATTGGTATATCTGACTTCATACTTTGCTTCTGATGTTTGTCTCAATGCTAGATAGCTGTCATCCTATTGGTGCATTCATAAACTTAAGTTGCAAGTATTTATTTGTTATATCTGGTCATATGATTTATGTAATCTTATATATGTTTTTGCTGGTGTGAAGAGTATCATACATATCATTACTAGCCATTCACATGTGATGTTGTATAAGTATGTCTACTAGTATAACGGGTTTTCTCCATCTTTCCACAATTTTATTTAAATCTTCTGAGCAACTTAGTTGAAAGCCTTGGTCTTTTGAGTGAATTATGTATTTCTAAATGGAGGTGAATTTATAATGTCATCCGATATGATCCTTTTTCCTTCCATATTATTGATATTTTAAGTTACCAAGATTACACCCTTCTATAGTCAGGGAGTGAATCCTTGGAGTGATAACAAATGGCACTGTTTTTGGGGAATGAAAGTGAAAGCAGAGTTTCCCTAGGAGAACGAGATAGATATGATTCTTGATGGCATACAAGAGACAGACATAAAATTCGACTGTAATCATTTTCCTGGTGACTCCACATTAAAGACTCCACTAGGGAGGATTCAGTTGACAGAATATGAAGAGGTTGAATCCTAAATCAAGGTATCAATTCATAAGTCTTCTTCATGAATTGTTACTTTTCTTTATTAACTCCTTCATGCTTTTTCCTTTGCATGTCAAGAGAATTATTTTCTGTTTTGTATATTTACAAAATCATCATTCCTCTTATATATATCCATCTTTAGAACAAGATTTGTAGCCTGATTACATTGTATATGTTGAATCAGTCTTATTATCTCAGCCTATCCATATAAATGACCACCATATTTCAATTCCTTTACAATCTGATCAGCCATGTGATCTTGAAGAAATTGAAACTGATTCAAAACCTATACAGAGCTCAACACTTGTTACCATAACCTCTAAAACTTGTCAACAAATTGCTATTCCTCATGATCAGCCCATGGCCTTTCAAATCAAAATCAGGATGAAGATTTTTAAGACATTAAAGATTCCCTCTCACCTTCACCCTTATCCTCTTGACTGTTATGAATGTCTTCCTTGGTTTTCTGGAGAGAATCAAGATTCAACTGAGAGACACTTGGATTTTTTTTGGGATTTTGTTGATCATTTTTTAGATTGTTCATGAAGATGTGATCATGAGATATTTTTCAACATCTTTGATCAAAGATGCCACTCTTTGGTTTAAGTGTTTAAGAGATGACTCCATTGGCTCTTCAATAGAAATTTTCTGATGTTTTTATGAAGTATTGGGGTGAACATAATTCAACAGATTCTTACCTTGTTGATTTCTATGCTTTGAAGAAAGAACATAATGAAACTTTGCTTGTCTTGAATCAAAGATTTTGCAACATCTACTATGGTCTTCCTTTGGATATCCGACCGACAGAGAAAACCGCCATGATATACTATGTTAAAGGTACTCATTCAAAAATTTCCCTTCTATTATTAGAAATAAATTCTTCATCTTTGAGCAGATTGTTTGAATATGCTCTAGAAGTGGATGAAAACATTTATGCTTCTAGGAGGATCCAAAAGCAGTATGATTTTGAAAATCAACATGTACTTGAACCAACAGAAGGTCAGTGTGTTTCAGAATTTAAACTTGAAGATAATGGATGTAAAAAAGTTTTGGAACAACAACAAGAACATGACAGAGGAGAAGATATACATGAACAACGAGATTATAACTATGAGGCAATTTCAAAACAACAACAAGCAACTGAAATTGTTTCAGATTGTAAATCAAATTATTCAACTTGGGCAAAGTTTTCCAGAGACAAGTATTCATATAAATTTTATGATCAGTTTACAAAGCATGTTGAATCTATGATAACTTATGATGGTATAGACAACTACATTTTTAGAGCTGATCATGATCTTTGTCAATCAAACACTACTCTATCATCATCTTTTGAAAATTATTCTGAAGAAAAAAATATAGTGTTTGATGATTATGAGGTAATCACAAAAGAACAAGAAAGTCATCAACCTCCTGGCACAGAAGAAGTCATTGAGGAGCAATTTTTTCCTAAAGACCAACAGGTTCTTAACATCAGTTTTAAAGATCCAGTAGCAGATTTCATAGAATCTTACATTTCAGAAAACTTGAAAGTTTCAGATTTCGTAAGCTTCCACATATTTCCTATTGAATTTGGTTTTGCGAAAGAGTTTTATTCATTGCTGTTTCATTTCAAAAATCAGTTATTAATAAGTAAGAATGATGAGGACATTTTAGTATTCAAATTGTTTGGATGGATGTTATGGAAATCATCCTTAACCAAATTGCAGAGATGGTTATGATAGAGTAGAATAGGAAATAAGCTCACTTCCCGAGTATTTATTTTCTTTCATTTTGTAGCAGCAGTATAAGATACTTTGTATGAATAAATATAGTCTGAAGCATGTGCAGAGGTCATCCACACAAATTATGGGAAAACTTTAGAAAGAAGTGAGATAGTTGACTCCATGCCCAATGGAATACTGATTCCATGCCCAATGCAACACTACACATTTTGTTCAGATTTTTATTTTCCAGGAAAGACATTAGATTTGTGGTTCTTGAAAACTGTGCAGGAAGGTCTCCATCCCAATTCGAGCCAGATGTTAGCGATAAAAAATGCCTTGCAATTTATTTTGATATCATATCATAAGATGATAATAAGGTAAAGATTTATTTATAAATATTTAAGTTTTAAAGTATATAAGATTGGCTTTAAATCTTATTTTCCAATGAAAAAATGATGTGGCATCTGAAAATATACCAAAAAGAAAATTTTAGCTTTCACCGGCTAAATGACTTTTTCATAGTGTAGTAAGACGGTGAAAGTCTCCCTTTTCACCGGCTAAATGATTGTTTTCACAGTGTAGTGAGCCAGTGAAAGTGCAGGTTTTTCAGCTGATAAACTGCCTTGGGAAAAATCTATTTTCTAAGCCATGGAGAGTCCATTTTACATTCTCAAATATTTGATTGACAACTAGACATCCTAATATTTCCAATGGTACCTTAAGATCTTCATTTAGATCTCAGGAAGGCAGTCAAAACTTCCCCACAAGATGAGGCATCATTTTTAGAAATTTTCCAAAATGTATTATTTTGGTCAAAAGGTCAAATTCGACTTGGTTGAGTTTATTAAGGAGTAGATGATGATGAATAAACATATATATTATCAAATATCATTAATGGGTTCAATTGGAACTTCATTTGATCAATATAAATATTCTAGAGATCAAGTCCTAAAATGTAGGAATATGACTAGATTTGGAAATCTGGATTTTCCTGTTTTAGTCACCTTCATGGGAGACAAATTATGATCATCTAGAAGAGTATTTTTTGAAACCAAAGGAGATATTTCATAAGCACGGGAGTATATTCAATGAACTCTCTCATATTTTCATTATCTATTGTGATTTGTGAAATATAGGTCAATCTTTGAGCACCATATTTCCAGAAATTAAATACTTTGTTTTTCCTGTTTTAGTCACCGTCTTTAAGGACAAATTTTGATGAGTTGGAATACTATTTTTAGAAAATGAAGGAGGTATTTCATAAGAATATACTGATATTCAATAACCTCTCTCAGTTTCCCAATATCTATTGTGATTTGGAGGATATAGGTGAATCTTGGAGCAACATTTTTCCAGAAATTTCTATCTTTTGCAGCCACCTCACAATTTCGAATTTGAGATAAGAAAAGAGGTTATCAGATCCATCTTTTGAGAAGATTGAAAATAATTTGTAAATATTATTTAATCTCATAGATGTAAGAGTCAAGTGGGAGGGGAAACAATCTGAGGACTTTGTTTCATTTCCTTGAAGACTTGTATTTTTATCCTTTGGAAATAATCATGAGTATATCTTGACATCAAGATTCTTTCACTTTGCATGTTCAGCTTTCATTTCCTTTCTTTCCAAGTCTGTGTATACTCAATGACAGAAGGATGTCATTCCATCTCTTTGTTGGTATATTTGACTTCATACTTTACTTCTGATGTTTGTCTCAATGCCAGATAGTTGTCATCCTATTGGTGCATTCATAAACTTAAGTTGCAAGTATTTATTTGTTATATCCGGTCATATGCTTTATGTAATCTTATATATGTTTCTGCTGGTGTGAAGAGTATCTTACATATCATTACTATCCATTCACATGTGATGTTGTATAAGTATGTCTACTAGTATAATGGGTTTTCTCCATCTTTCCACAATTTGATTTAAATCTTCTGAGCAACTTAGTTGAAAGCCTTGGTCTTTCGAGTGAATTATGTATTTGTAAATGGAGGTGGATTTATAATGTCATCCGATTTGATCATCTTTCCTTCCATATTATTGATATTTTAAGTTACCGATCTTACACCCTTCTACAGTCAGGGAGTGATTCCTTGGAGTGATAACAAATGGCATCGTTGCCGGGGAATGAAAGTGAAAGTAGAGTTTCCCTGGGAGAACGACATAGATCTGATTCTTGATGGAAGACAAGAGACAGACATAAAATTTGACTGTAATCATTTGCCTAGTGACTCTAGATTAAAGAATCCACTAGTGAGGATTGGGTTGAAAAAAGATGAAGAGGTTGAATCCTAAATCAAGGTATCAATTCATAAGTCGTCTTCATGAATTGTTACTTTTCTTTATTAACTCCTTCATTCTTTTTCCTTTGCATGTCAAGAGAATTATTTTTTGTTTTGTATATTCAGAAAATCATCATTCCTTTTATATATATCCATCTTTAGAAGGAGATTTGCAGCCTGATTACATTGTAGATGTTGAATCAGTCTTATTACCTCGGCCTGTCCATATAAATGACCACTGTATTTCAATTCCTTTACAATTTGATCAGCCATGTGATCTTGAAGAAATTGAAATTGATTCAAAACCTATACATAGCTCAACACTTGTTACCATAACCTCTGAAACTTGTCAACAAATTGCTATTCATCATGATCAACCCACTCATCTTCCTTGAAACTCTTTCAACACTTGAGCAAGTGTTGGATTCGTGAATGCTTTTCACGGGTATTCTTGAGCTTCTATAATCCACTGAGTATACGTGCACTCATTGCACTCACTTTGAAAAATTAACATTATCTCTTCTGAGATATTGAGTCTGAAAACGATTATGCCTTCCCACTTCTTGCATGGCCATTGTGCATTCCTTGCACTAGTATTTCAGAAGAGAAACAATTGAAAATTATATAACATTACAAGCCCATTCAATTAACCATGAAATGGAAACATGTGCATAACAAAATAGAAAGAAAATAGCATAACATTACCCAATGAATTCATAGATAAGCAAACCCAAACATTTGAAGCAAATCTCCTCTATTATATTCATTCATAAAATATTTACACTGTGTTCTTTGAAACTCTCCACTTCACTTCTCCAGCAAGATGAACTCTAGAAAGAATTACAATATTATTCAACAATGATAACAATAAGCTCAAAAGCCTCTTTTGTGCATATATTACACATATTTATACACAAGGGGCTTCTCGAGCCTTCCCCCCAGATTATTCTAGTTCTTTCATATCACAATTAAAGCATTCTACCACTAAGGAATTTTACAATTTAATGAGCATTTACAAAATAGATACGCGTTGATACTCGAAATATGTACAATCCATTAGGAATTAAATAAATTACAATCCCCTGCAATCTCGTATGATGGCTCAAGCCTCAAAACATTAAAATCCCTTTAATTACAATGCTTTCAAAATAGTAAATGATGCGCTCCCCTTGGGATCCAAAACATTTTTGAACGCATGCATTGGATGTTGAGTTGTCCTCCACTCATCTTGTTGAATATTGATAACAATGCTCCTGCATCAAACTTTCAAGTTCTTCAGACTTCACCGCTTAGTTTGTTTTAAGTCATTTGTCGTGAAAGAGGAAAAATCCCTGAAGCTTCGAATTCCTAGAGTGAATCTACATTGTAGACCACAGGGAAAAGTGCCAACCATTGGACTAGCCACGAACATATTTTGGCTGTTGACTCAAGCCCAAACCAGGAGGATAAGTAATGTGGAGAAGATCATACGCCAACCGTTAGATCTCCGCATAGGTGAGTGTGAGTTTTAGATATCATGACAGTTGAGAGGTTCATCACTCTGAGAGAAACAGGTTCTTGTGTTTTCAGGATGAAAATATCCCAAAGTCCCTAACTCTAGATTAAATTGAGATTGTTTGTCATCAGGGACATGTGTCAAGATATTTTGTAACCTTCAAAAGTTTGGACATCGGGAGGACTGTGGATAAATTGTGTGTTGGCGTGAAAAGTCCAGAAGCTCAGAGTCAATCCAGGTCATCCGTTGATGGGGACATGAGAACCTTGGATCTTCACTCTTTGGTAGTTTGACATTCATAAATTTGGGAGGTAGCATGAATTGGAGTTTCATAACTCTCAAAACCCGAAGTCCCAGATTTCCTATTCACTGTAGATCTCAACAGGGAGCATAGAATGTTGATTCTTGAAACCTTCATGGGTTCACCACTTTGGAGTTTGGAGGAAGTGGAGTGTTGTGTGGTAAGATCCTCTGAAGCCCAAAGCTCCAAATATAGAGAGAGCTCGAGTACTTCACCAATTCGATGTTTGGGTGAATTTTGATTTTATTTTCAGAATATTTCAAAGCCCGAAGATCCGAAGCACCAGATTAATGAAGCTTGTTGGAATAGAAGGGCATACCCAGGGTTCAACGCTTCAACAATGCACCAACAAAACGCTAACTACTAACCCTTTCGGTAACACCTGCGAAGAAGATGAAGTCTCATCTGAGGTAGAGGCAGGGGGGGTTGCATGACTCAGGTGTCTATAACCTAGCTGGGACACAGATCTGTGATTACAACACTTAACATAGAACTTAGCCAATCAATATGCATTAGTTCATAAGTCTTTTTCACATCGCATATTAAACCCTAATTACATATCAACGCAGTAGCAACCAAGAACAAGTACTTTCGATCACCTAGCACATAGAATTTACTCAGATCTAACAATAAAATATCATAAAGCACTAAGCATCCAAAAATATATCTATCATACATCAAGATCAATGAACTAAGTAGATAAACACATAAACAACATGAGAAATATTGCACAAAGCACATTAGAACAAAATATATATGTGGTTCACCACAGTGTGGGGCTACTTCCACCAACTTCTTCTTCTTCTTCTTTATTAGTCTGCAATATCTTACATGCATCTACTTCTATGCATAGAGCCACATATCCAAGCCTCGCACTGGACAAATGATATGCGCACAACACACTAGATCCACCTTCCTCAAAATTAGGTCAAGGCACAGAGCCAACTCCTTAGTAGCACAAAGCCTCTTAAAATCACTTTCACTCAGCTTTGCAAGTCTTAACAGACAATATGCACAAAAGACAACAATTGTTCTTCACACTTAGCAACCTTTACATATTCTTGCATGAAGCCAACTTAGACCAAATTCTCTCTAATTCCTATCTACTTATTTATACATTACAAAAAGGCCTAAGCATGGGTAAAACCATGCGCCGACATCTTGTACCTGTTACATAAACCCTAAAATCCCAAAAAGTCCACAAAATAGGTGATATCCCGGGATCTTAGCTATGCCTGGGTGCTCCATCTTCGACCAACCTGTTGAAGTCCCAAAAATGGTCAAACACAAACAATGTTTCCTAGAAACTTGGTCGAGGGCCAACAGACACCCAACACTCACTTGTGACTCGCCCCAAGTCACTTAGATCTAGGAAAGGCCACTTTGAAGGCCTCGAGCTTAGCTTGAGCTGCCTCGACTTGCTGCTTCACTAGAGCCTCTTTCTCAGTGAAATCCTGAATGACTTGCGTGGTGATAGGCCCTTCCAGGAATTATTACACTATCACAACCAGTTGGTCTAGCTGCGAGCCATGTCCTTCAACTTCTTCAAAAATCATACAGGATTCATCCTGCACCAATTGGAGTCTCTGTGTCTCTTCCATAAACTTTCTCTGGATGGCAGTAACCTACTAGTGGACTGCACCCTACTCCTGCGACCTCTTCATCTTCTCAACGACAGTAAACAACTTCATTTGTTCTTGTACGATGGACACTTGTTGCTTCACCTCCTAGATTTGTGCCTCCAGTTTCCTCAGCTCTAGATCTTTTTTCAGGTTCTCATTAGCGATAAAAAATCCCTTGAAATTTATTTTGATATCATATCATAAGATGATAATAAGGTAAAGATTTATTTATAAATCTTTAAGTTTTAAAGTATATAAGATTGGCTTTAAATCTTATTTTCCAATGAAAAAATGATGTGACATCTCAAAATATACCAAAAATAAAATTTTAGCTTTCATCGGCTAAATGATTTTTTCACAGTGTAGTAAGCTGGTGAAATTCTCCCTTTTCACCAGCTAAATGACTGTTTTCATAGTGTAGTGAGCGGTGAAAGTGCAGGTTTTTCAGTTGATAAACTGCCATGGGAAAAATCTGTTTTCTGAGCCGTGGAGAGTCTGTTTTACATGGTCAAATAGTCGATAGACAACTATGCATCCTAATATTTCCAATGGTACTTTCACATATTCATTTAGAGCTCAGGAAGGCAGTCAAAAGTTACCCACAAGATGAGGCATCATTTTCAAAAATTTTCCAAAATGTATTATTTTGGTCAAAAGGTCAAATTCTACTTGGTTGAGTTTATTAAGGAGTTTATATGAATAATCATATATATTATAAAATATCATTCATGATTGTAGGTGGAACTTCATTTGATCAATAGAAATATTCTAGAGATCAAATCCTAAAATGTAGGAATATGACTAGATTTGGAAATTTGGATTTTCCTGTTTTATTCACCTTCTTGGGAGACATATTTTGATCATCTAGAAGAGTATTTTTTGAAACCAAAGGAGGTATTTCATACGAACGGGTGGATATTCAATAACCTCTCTCATTTTTCCAATATGTATTGTTATTTGTGAAATATAGGTCAATCTTTGAGTACCATATTTCCAGAAATTAAATACTTTGTTTTTTCTGTTTTAGTCACTGTCTTTAAGGACAAATTTTGATGATTTGGAATACTATTTTTAGAAACTGAAGGAGTTATTTCATAAGAACATACTTATATTCAATAATTTCTCTCATTTTCTGAATATCTATTGTTATTTGGAGGATATAGGTGAATCTTGGACCAACATGTTTCCATAAATTTCTATCTTTTCCAGCCACCTCACAATTTCGAATTTGAGATAAGAAAAGAGGTTATCATATCCATCTTTTGAGGAGATTGAAAATACTTTTTAAAGGTTATTTAAGCTCATATATGTAAAAGGCAAGTGGGAGGGGAAATAGTCTGAGGACTATGGTTCATTTCCTTGAAGACTTGTATTTTTATCCTTTGGAAATAATCATGAGTATATCTTGACATCAAGCTTCTTTCGCTTTGTATGTGCAGCTTTCATTTCCTTTCTTTCCAAGTCTGTGTATACTCAATGAAATAAGGTTTTCATTCCATATCTTCATTGATGTATATGACTTCATAATTTTCTTCTGATGTTTGTCTCAATGCCAGATAGCTGTCATCCTATTGGCGCATTCATAAACTTAAGTTACAAGTATTTATTTGTTATATCTGGTCATATGATTTATGTAATCTTATATATGTTTCTGTTGGTGTGAAGAGTATCATACATATCATTATTGGCCATTCACATGTTATGTTGTATAAGTATGTCTACTGGTATAATGGGTTTTCTCCATCTTTCCACAATTTGATTTAAATCTTCTGAGCAACTTAGTTGAAAGCCTTGGTTTTTCGAGTGAATTATGTATTTCTAAATGGAGGTGGATTTATAATGTCATCCGATTTGATCCTTTTTCCTTCCATATTATTGATATTTTAAGTTACCAATCTTACACCCTTCTACATTCAGGGAGTGATTCCCTGGAGTCATCACTTTCTATGTCCTACACTTCCTCCTTTTTCTTATTTTTCTTCGTGCTAGTCTGCCCATAATACTTAGTCCGAGTGACCGAAGGAATTCCGATGATGTCAGGGTCAGAGAGTTTGGCATCTTTGACTGGTACAAGGAATTCTGATGGCCATTCCTTAGTGATCTCTTCCATGTCTTCCTTGGTTAAATTATAGTAAGACTACAACTCCTCCTTACTTTCATCCTTGCAGATGGTGATGTAGATGAAGTGTCGGTGTGTGTGGAACTTCACGAATGGTTTGTACTCATGGAGTTTATTCAGTGTCATTTAGGGGAGTGATTCAATGGCACACTTCAGCTATAGTTAGTAAGTATGGAAGACAACATTTGATTGCCACTGCTTCTCCATATCATTCATGTATGACAAGGTTGAGAACCTTACGACCAACGTCTCCAATGGCTCAACTTATGGGAGGGATACTCCTTCTGGAATTTGTCAAGCAAAAATTGCGATCAACACCAATAGCCAACTAAATTGAAACTCATACCCTTGATCTTGTGCTTCACAACAGTATTTTTCTAGATCATTAACGAGGTAGCTCACCCAGTTCATCTGCATTCCTTCTACACACTTCCCTGTGAGGTCAACTACAAACCCTGTGACTTGTTTCAATAGGTTCTTTATGGAAATCTTGCCAGCGATCAACTGGAAATAAAGGCACACTGTGCCATCCTGTATGGAGGCTACCTTGTAGCCTCACTTCCCCTTCTCTACATCTCCATAATCTTTATTTATACGCTGGGCTAAGGAGTGATCTGACGTCTTCCCTGGGTAGAACTGGTGAGGGTCTGGTCCCTGCATGCTTAGTCCTGTGATCAAGTGGATCAACGTTGGATCCACAGTGATGCACCTATATAACCAAATATAACCTCCATGATATCATGATAGGAGGAGTTTAACACAATCATTAACCTCCTAATGTCGTCCAAAGTGGGGGATCTTCATCACATTCAAGATCGTGGATCGTGCGAGCTCCTTAATCCATGACTAGGGAAATATATTGGGATTCTTCAGAGTTGTCTTCATCAAATACCACATCACATCATTCTTCTTGTATCCAAGGTTGAATTCACTGATCTTGAGAGTTGGGATCAATCCCAACTGGGGTCCAACTGTGCATATCCCCTTCAGGAGGTACACAATGATTAATGTGTATTCTAAATCACATGGGACAATTTCACGGTTAACCATGTCACTCAAAGGTCGGATGTAGTCCAGCAAGATTGATGGGATCTGCTCCACATTAGCCATATCATTGTGGTGTTTTCTTTGTTTCTCAACAACATGGCCAAAATGTTGTCCAGTTGATTGGGATGCTTGCAATATGGAAGTCAACGATGTCTATATTCCTACAGACATGACTTTATCAGCCATGAGGTCTATCAAAATCTCCTCCACATACTTCTCTAATGCACTATGCTGGCCCAACATTCACACTTGTAATCAAGGATATCAGGTAGGCGAACAGATAAACAAGGTAATCAAACAGATGGTGAGGTCTAGACAACACAATGGGGTATGAAATCAATTATCTGCTAGCTCGTATATCTCAGTTTGCAAAAAGTGGTCCCAACACAACATCTGATGGGTTAAATATGCAATGCTATAACATATTCCTCCAATGGGCAGGAATGCCTCAATCAATACGAATCTGACCGTTATGGTGCGGTCTCAACAGTCCAATGATGGTATTTTTGGCAATAACTGTGTTTCTAACCATTCTAGAGTGTCATTGTAATGGCCAGGGTGCCTCCAACGGTCATATATCTTCGCCATGGAGAAGTCCCATTCTGTGTGGTTCTTCTATTCCGACGAGGTTCAAGTTCTTCCAGACTTCCTTCTGCGAAGTCTTCTATGGAAATTCCTGCAGTTTTTCTAACTTTTCTTTCTTCTTACTGAGATTTCTTGCCCTCTTTCCTGTGATTTGAGTCTCTGGATTCCTCTTTTCATTCTTATTCTTATCTTCTCTTAGCATAGTAACTTCTCACTACCGATGTTCTTTCAAAGGGTTCAAAGGTAATACCTCTTCTCTTACGATTTCCGTGGTGGATGCACTTCTTTCCTGCATGGAAATGTTCTTTAATAATTCTTGTGTTCTTTCAACTTCGACAGCTAATTCTCTGGCCCTTTGTTGATTTGACTTATCCTCTTGTTCTTCTATTAGTCACTCTATTTTTCTATCTATCAGGTTCCTTAATTCTTGCTTCCTCTGTTCTGTAGCTTCCTCCTCTTCTTTCCTTCAGATCTGATCTTTCTCAATCCAAGTCTTTCCTACTAAAAGACGGAAAAGGCTATTGCTCTCAACAAACTTAGTGACTTCAAATTCTTCTTCGATCAATGTTACATGAGCAATCATAGGTACATTAGTAACTCTTCCACATAGGGTTATCATCTTTCCTTTAAATAATCCTATCCTTCCCAATGAAGGAACCATAGTAGGCTTTCCCGAAATTTCCCAAGTGCTTTTTGGCATGATATTCACCTGTGTTTCCTCATCCAAGACAAAGTCTATGTTGAAGTCTCCTATCCTTGTTTCTCTTTTAAGATATTTAGTAAACTAATGTCTATGTGATCATTCATTGGTACTTTCAGTTGTAATAACATAATCTCTGACTCTTTCTGGTTCCTTAACATATCCTTAGTCCCTTGACCTTCTTCATATATTTCTAGTCTCATGTTCATCTTTTCAACTTTGGCAACCATTCTAGGGAAATTCTCAACTTCATGGCCAATAGATTTACAACAAAGACAAATACAACCTATACCAGGGCATTCCTTAGCAATATGTCCTAATCTTTTGCAATTATAACACAGTGTCAGTCCTCTCTTTATTTTAAACGATCCCCAACCTTTACTATACTACACACTGGGATCACAGTGATGGACCTACAATCTACAAAAAATCTTTCTAGGTTCTTGCATCCACTTGTTAGTCCAAAAAATATTTCTATGCATAGGAATAACATATCTTTCTCTATTTCTATAAATCTATTCAGATCAACTCTTTCCTCTAACTGTGACCTAGTTTTCAGAATAGGAAAAAATATATCAAACATACCTAGATTCATACTTTCGAAGAAAAAATTTCCACTTATCTTACCTTTATCAGAGAAAAAATATTTAAGATGTTACCTCTTTTCTTTAGATCCGGTTCCTTTCTTAGCACAGGGCTTCACAAGTCAAGTAGAATACTGTGCACTGTAACAACATATCTATGCATAGATATTTCAATTTTCTTCAATTCCCAACAATCACAGTTTCAAGTTCTAGAAACATAACCATTTGTTGGCAGAGAGGGGAAGACATAGGGTTCAACGCTTCAACAATGCACCAAAAAAACCCTAACTACCGACCCTTTCGGTAACACCTGCGAAGAAGATGAAGTCTCACTCGAGGTAGAGGCAAGGGGAGTTGCAGGACTCAGGTGTCTACAATCTAGCTGGGACACATATATGTGATTACAACACTTAACAGAGCACTTAGCCAATCAATATGCATTAGTTCAGAATTCTCGTTCACATCACATATTAAACCCTAATTACAAATCAACGCAGTAGAAACCAAGATCAAGTACTTTCGATCACCTAGAACATAACATTTACTTAGATCTAACAATCAAATATCATAAAGCAGTAAGCATCCACAAATCTATCTATCATACATCAAGATCAGTGCACTAAGCATATAAACACATAAACAACTTGAGCAATATTGTACAAAGCACATCAGAACACAGGATATATGTGGCTCACCACAGTGTGGGGCTACGTCCACCAACTTCTTCTTCTTGTTTATTATTCTACAATCTCTTACATGAGTCTACTCTTGTGCACAGAGCCATAGAGCCAAGACTTGCAGTGGACATGTGATCTATGCACAACACACTAGATCCACCTTCCTCAAAATCAGGTCAAGGAACAGAGCCAACTCCTTGGTAGCACAAAGCCTCTGACAATCACTTTCACTCAACTATGCAATTCTTAACACACAATATGCAAAAAATCCAACAATTGTTCTTCTCACTTAGCAACCTTTACATATTCTTGCACGAAGCCAACTTAGACCGACTTCTCTCTAAGTCCTATCTACTTGTTTATACATTACAAAAAAGCCTAAACATGGGTAAACCCATGGGCCGAGATCCCATACCCATTACAAAAACCCTAAAATCCCAAAAATTCCACAAAATAGGTGAGATCCTGCGGTCTTAGTTCCGCCTGGGCGCTCCATCTTCGACCAGCCTATCGAAGTCCCAAAAATGTTCAAACACGACCAATGTGTTGGACAACTGAGAGGGGGGGTGAATCAATTGTTATTGTGCTTAAACAATTATACCCATTTTTAAACTCTTCATAGAACACTCAATGAAGATCTCAATCATGCAGGGAAGTAAGCAATAGAATATTAAACATCAATCACACACATGAAATACATAGATACAAACATTTCCTAAGGAAACCTATAAAGGGAAAAACCTCTTATTCTTGATATGATAATTATTTTCTGTACATTATCATTCTTATGAGCACTAACTCATAATGTGGCTACCACCTTTGTTTTGCAAGATGCTACTAGCTGAGAACACCAACTCTTTGGTTTCTCTAGCACCAACTAGAAGGAAGCACCAACTCCCTGAGTGTTCCACCACCAACTGGATGGAAGCACCAACTTCCAGTCACACAGGCACCAACCTATATATAAGAGAACCAATGTTCTCCCTTGTACCACCCTACCACCCTGGTTTCTCTGGTTGCAACCAGATAGAATCTACAACTCCCTTTTTTCAATAACCCACTTGAAACTCAAAGGACAACAATCCTCCCTAGCACCTCCCTTCCACCCCGATTAGAAAAAATTCATTACTGAATCTTATTACAGTGATACAGTTTTTATCTATAGCTTACCAGTCTCATCATTGTTCTGTTGCACTGCTATGATATGCCTACATCAATGTCTTCCTGCTCACATTATTCTTTAAGCTTTCTATTCTTCTGCTCTATCTCTGCACGTTCACCTCGGCTTCCTCTGTCTCTCTCAGACATTCATTTCTATTCTAAGCACTATGCCTCTTCTGTGTGTTTCAGCTGCTGCACAAAGATTTCTTTTCCTCACATGAATAATTCACTATTGAAGCCCCCTTCTCCTCTCTATTTAGAACATATTTATCATACCTAGTCCTTTTCAGATTGTCCATGCAAACCATCATCGTCTTCAGTGGTTACACTGAGTCTCTTCGTCATCATTGTCTTATCCTGAAATTCTTTGCCTTCTCTGGCAGTGTGACTCTTCATCTTCTCTATCATAGTCGAGATTTATCCTCTCTGTAGCAGTTACAGACTTTGACACTTTTCCATCTGTCAATTTTCTCTCTTATCAGTCTTCATTCCACTACTAGTTACCTCGAAGCTCTTCAGATCCTCTGGAGATCACGCTAAAACTCCTGTAGTTCTCTGGCCGATTTCATCATTGCATTATGGAAATTATAGCCAACCAATTATGGCTTCTTCGACTTATAGCCTCTTCCTTCACATGACCATCAATGGTGACCGTATGCCTAACCAATAGTCATTTCGCGATTTATCATTTTGGGTGATCAACTGTGAGTCACCTTGGTTTTCTTGATTTGCGAAACTTTGAAATGGATCCTAGCACCACTAGCTCCTTCCCTTCTCTTTCGCTGATGTGACCATTGGCTATGACCAGAGGCCTAATCAAAATGCGCTTCGCAATTTTACATTTCGCGAGTTTTGCTGCGAGTCACTCTGACTCTTCCAACTACCGATCATGAAATGGAGCCTAGCAACTTGCAAGCTCCTTCCTTCATGTGACCACCAATGGTGATCACTGGTTACGCCAACAGGTGCTTTACGATTTCTCACTTTGGGACATTGCGAAATTTGTGAATTCTCTCACCTATCTTCTCCAAATTCCTGATCTCCGAATCGATGAATTCCTTGAGACCAGATCTATGGTCCTTGATTCCCTTGCAATCAAAAACTCAGATCAACTTCATGAATTCGAATTTCAGATATTTTGCAATGAGTTGTCTCCAAACTCCCGATATGCGAAACTCGGAAATGGCTTCATATCAGATCAACGGTTGAGGTCTCGTCCTCTGATCAACGACTATGATTAAATCATGATTTCCTACTATGAGTTTCCTCAAATGTCTCAACTCACAAAACTTTGAAATGCTTCATATCAGATCAACGGTTGAGATTTCTCGGTGATCCGATGGCTATGCTCCACCCTAGGAATTCATCCTTCGGGACTTTGGGGGAGTGTTTATGGTAAAAATCTTGAAGCAAAACTCCCAGAGTGACATAACTCTTGCATCACTCGATGACGTGTCATGAGCCGAGGAACTGCCACATCTCACTTGGATTTGTGATTTCCATGTACCTGAAATGCCGAATCAACTTGACACTTGTTATTATATGATTATGCCATGTGTCCTCACTGACGTAGTCTCCCACCTTTCCTTGTTGATGTGGTCTGCCATGATCTAACGGTCATATCTCTCTGGCCATCCAATGTCTGAGATCAAATCATGATTTCGCATTTCACGACTTCATGAGTTCTCACAACTCTGCCTTTGAATTTCCCAATTCACGAGTCAGTGAAATGTTGATCTCTTTCCACATGTCTTGCCTCAATGGAAGGCCAGAATTCCTTCATAGATTTGGAGTGTTGAATGACTCATGGGCTTATCCTTATTTCAACTTGTATGAATCTCACAATGCACGACTATTGACGTTTCTCCCTCCAAGGATTTCTACGGTCCGTCTAAGTTCCTGAGAACGCTATCCTCCACGCAAATCCACGTTATTCCTCTTGAGATTCTCAATATTTCTCTTCTGTTTCTTCACTGTTGTTCTTTCCATGCATACCCTTCCTGTAAACCTATCAACATCTGTTGTTCTTTCCATCAATGAAAAGCACATTCTTCCTGTAAACATGCCAACAATCTCCCCCTTTGGTATTGATGGTAACCCTAAACGGCTGCACTATTCAGCTTAGACCTCCAACTTTATCATCCACACCTTTTCTCCCCCTTTGACATCAATGTCAAAGAAAACATGCTCCCCCTGAGCTATTGCAGTATTTTTCATAGGTATCATATATTCAATCAACACATATTCCCCTTGATAGGATGGACTCTCTTAGGTTGATAAAGGGGTCATGCCCAACTTCTAGCATAGATACTCAAATTGAGCTTATGCAAGTGGTTTAGTGAAGATATCAGGAATCTGATCTTTGGATGGAATATAATGCACAGAAACCACAGAGTTGGTTACCTATTCCCTCAAGAAATGATACTTGATGGGTGTATGCTTGGTCTTGGAGTGAAATACAGGATTCTTTGACACACTAGTTGCACTGGTATTATCACAATGAATTGGGATCGGTGAAATATATTTTACCTCCAAGTCTGCAAGTGTTTGAATCATCCACAATACTTGGGTACAACAAGTGGCAGCTGCAATGTATTCAACTTCTTTAGTTTATAAGGAAATGGAACCTTGCTTCTTTCTCAACCATGATACAAGGAAATGTCCTAAGAAGAATGCACCTCCACTTGTGATTTTCCTTTCATCCACGCAGTTAGCCCAATCAATATCTGAATAGATTGATAGTTGAAAATTATGATTCCTAGGATACCATAGGCCATAGTCCATTGTTACTTTCAAGTATCTGAATATTATTTTAACAAGTAACAAATGACTATGTTTAGGTGCGTCTTGATACCTTCCTACCAATCCAACAACATGCATTATGTCTAGACAAGATGCTGTGATGTATAGTAGGTTTCCTATCATATACCTATACGAACTCTGATCAAAATCAGGTGAGTCATCATTCTTTCTTAACTTACATCTAGTGACCATAGGTGTGCTCATAGGTTTAGAATCTTCCATTTGAAACCTTTTCAACATTTCTCTTAGATATTTTTCTTGATAAAGAAATATTCCTTCAGAATTCTGATTAATTTGTAGGCCAAGAAAAAATGTGAGTTCCCCTATCATAGACATTTCAAATTCATACTAGATGGTAGAAGAAAACCATTTTACCAGTGAAGCATTATTACTACCAAAGATGATGTCATCTACATAGACAAACACAATGAGAAAATAATTACCCTATGTTTTGATATATAGATTGTTGTCAATTGTTCCTCTCTTAAACCCTTTGTCTTGAAGATATGTATCCAGTCTATGATACCAGACATGAGGAGCTTGTTTCAACCCATATAAGGCTTTCTTTAGCTTGCAGAGAAAGTCAGGGTTATCTGACAGTTGGAATCCCTCTGGTTGTTCCATATAGACTTCTTCTTTTAGATCTCCATTTAGAAAAGCTGACTTGACATCCATTTGATAGACTTTAAACTTCTTATGACAATCATATGCAAGGAACATTCTAATAGCTTCTAATATTTCTACAAGCACAAATGTTTCATCAAAGTCCAGTCCTTCTATTTGAGTATATCCTTTGTAGACCAGTCTAGATTTATTTCTTACATTATTTCCTTGCTCATTCATCTTATTTTTGGAGACCCATTTTTATCCTATTACATTTTTATCTATTGGCCTAGGAACGAGTTCCCAAGTATCATTCTTTTCAATCTGGTCCAGTTCCTCATTCATTGATTTTAACCAATTTATGTCTTTACTGGCCTCATTGATGTTATTGGTTTCCGCCATGGATATGAAGGCTATATGTGATTGCTCAGTTTTTTTGATTATCCTTCTCCTGGTTTGTACACCTTTGTCATTTTTACCAATTATCTGACTTGCAGGATGATTCTTTTGAGTAATTCTGGAGGAAGAATTTGATGTTGTCTGTTGATTTGAGTCTTCTTGAGTATTTGCATATTCATCAGAATCATATTCTTCTTGTTCCGATTCTTGGACATGCTCAACTTCAACTTCATACATATCCTCTGTTGTTGATTTAGTATTGTTCACCTCTCTACTGTGATTCCTTCATCAACTTTTATGCCAATAAAGTCAACCAATTCATGCATCTTCTTAATATAGCATTTGTATCTTTTACTGTTTGTAGCATACCCTAAGAATATGCCTTCATCATCCCTATCATCATACTTGCCAAGGTTATCATTATTATTCTTTATTTAACACTTACTCCCAAAGACTTTGAAGTGTTTGATTGAAGCAAGTCTCCCATACCATAGTTCATAAGGTGTCTTGTCACTGTGTGTTCTGAGGTGGGCTTTATTAAGAACATGGAATGTTGTGTGTATTTCTTCTACCCAGTAGGTTTTTCTAATGTTCTTCTCATTCATCATTGACTTGGCCATTTTTTGCACTATTCTTTTTTGCCTCTCAACTACTCCATTTTGCTATGGAGTTCCTAGGATTGTGTATTCTCTCTTGATCCCATTTTTATCAAAGAATTCCTTAAAATCACTTGACATAAATTCTCCTCCTCTATTTGATCTTACTGCCTTTAACCTCTTACCTGTTTGATTCTCAGTTAAAGTCTTAAATATTTTAAATTTCTCAAATGCTTCATCTTTTTCTTTGAGAAAAGCAACCCGGGTGAGTCTGAAGTAGTCATCAATGACCAACATAAAGTAGTTTTCCTTCCTTGTGCCATCCTATCTTGATGGTCCACATAAATCCATATGAACTAATTGAAGTGGCTTCTCTGTTGAAGTGGAGCTCATGGATTTAAACTGTGTCCTGGTTAGCTTTCTTACTTGGTAGGGTTTACACACAGAATCTTGTGGCTTTGATATTATTGGAAGATGTTTTATTTCCTCAAGCTCTTTGCTCTTGATTAAGTGGTCAAAGTTTAGATGTCCAAGTCTTCTATGCCATAACCAACTTTCATCATGTTTTCTTAGATGACACTCTTCTCTATCTTCTTTCAACACATATACATTATTATCTATCCTTATGCCTTTAGCCACCACTTGTCCTGAGTTTACAAACTTTATCTTGCAATCCTTGGAAGTGAACACCACTTCACATCCTCTGTCACACATTTGACTTACATTGGGAAAATCATGTTTAATCCCATATACAAGAAGAACATCCTAAGATTTTCCTTTTCCATTACTTAAACTCACCATCCCTTTACCCTTGATTTTACCTGAAGCATCATTTCTAAAGGTTAAACTTCCTAATTTGCTTTCACTTAGAGATAGAAACTTACCTTTGTCTCCCGTGATATGTTTGGAGCAACCATTATCAATATACCAGGGGTTCTTTTGTATTTGAGATGAAAACACTAGTCCACACTTGTCATTTTCTTTCTTCTTCCAAACCTTGACATTTTCAGTAGAAGGATTCAAATCTAGTTCATAGTTCCTTAAGTGATAGTCTGCAGCTTTATGTCCATAATTATGGTATGTGTAACATTCTGGTTCATTGAATAAAGGATCATAACGATTTTTATGCTTCACCTATGTCCTTTTCCCAGCCATCACATGATTTGCAGTATGTGGTTGTTTGTTACTTGGTTTTCTCATTCTTTGTTGCGACATATATCTATTCCTTGAGTATCTTGATTGCTCATATCTAAATTTTAAGGAGCAGTTTACAACTTTGTGACCAAATTTAGAACAATAAAAACAATATCCATAGAAAAATCCTTTGTACTTGGAAAATGTTTGTCTTCTTTGAGCAGGTCGATTTCTTCTATGCTGATGATTTATTTGAGTAAAGGGTATATTATTTCTTTGTTCTACAGTTTCAGTTCTAGTAATTTTTCCTTCGCTCTTCCTTGGTGGCTAATTATCTTCCTTTGTTTCTCCATATTTATTGTTGTCAATACATGTAGATTTGACAAACTTAATGGATTCTTTGTTGCTTGGATGACCATTATTTGATCCTTCTTCATAGCCCAAACTAGTTTTCAAATTTGTATTCCTTTGTTGATTCATAATGGTGCCTAATCCTTTTGAGGCTTGAATACTTGGAATATTTTGGAGATACAATGCTTTAAACTTCTTCATCTCTTTTCTGGATTTTACTACCTCTTCTTCCAAGGCTTCACATCTTGCCTTCTTTTCTAATAAGTGTTGTTTTAGAATGTCCTCTATTTTCTTTGCCTCTTCTAATTCCACTTTTAGTAGGGAAAAGTCTTCATCAGGTTATTTATTGTCTTTCTCGAACTGTATTGACAATTGTTTTTGTTTTTTCTTCTTAGATCTGAGTCTAGCAATTTCTTCTAGAGAATTGATCAGTTCTCCTTCCAAGTCAACCACAACTTCTTCATCGTCAACATCACTTTCTGTGATTTTATTTTCATAATCCTCTTTGTCCACAAGCATAAAGTCATTAATATTATCTTCACATGAAGAATCATTATCTATGTATTCTGAAGAGTCATCATTGTTTACACATAAACTTTTCTTTTTACCAAATCTCTTGGGTTTGTACTTCTTTTTACTTTTAGAATTCTAATCTTGTTTCTTGTGTGGACATTTAGATGCAAAGTGACCTATATTTCCACAGTTAAAACATTTGAAGGGAAACTTACCTTGGTACTTTCCTGATCCTTTCTTTAGTCTTCTCACAAATTTTTCTTCAATTTCATCAGGCTTGGAATCCTCATTATTGTCTTCTTTAAATGATGCTTCTCTAGAGGTGGGTTTATATTTAACTATCCTCATTTCATATGTAGTCAACGTTCCTAGAAGTTGATCAAAAGACAAAACTTTTAGATCATTAAGTTCTTCTATAGTTGAGACCTTTGGGTTGAACCTATCTGGCAGAGATCTAAAAATTTTCTGAACTAAAGAGGGTTCCTCAATTTTTTCACCAAGTGATTTCATTGTATTTACTAGTTCTTCAACTTTCAGAAAGAACTTACCAATAGTTTCATCTTCTTTCATCTGTAGTTGTTCAAACTGTACTTTGTTGGTTTGAATATTGGCATCTTTTACCTTCTCATTACCTTCATAACTGCTAATGAGTTTGTCCCACATGTCTTTGGCAATTTCTAAATGCATAACTTTTACAAATTTTGTTTATGCAAGCCCACTCAGAATAACATTCATGGCCTTAGCGTTGAAGCTGTATTACAACTTGTCATCCTTATTATCTAGTACAACTGGCTTTACGTAACTAGTCTCTACCACATCCCATACATCTGAACCGAACGCCATTATGTAGGTTCTCATTCTAACTTTCCAAAAAGAAAAGTTTGTTCCATTGAACAAAGGGGCCTTGTTTGTTGAAGTTCCTTCATGTCTTGACATGTTTAAGATTACTGATCTACCTTTAAATAAAAGGAACTGGCTTTGATACCAATTGTTGGACAACTGAAAAGGGAGGTGAATCAGTTGTTATCGTGCTTAAACAATTATACCCATTTTTAAACTCTTCATGAAACACTCAATGAAAATCTCAATGATGCAGGGAAGTAAGAAATAGAATATTAAACATCAATCACACACATGAAATAAAAAGAGACAAATATTTCCTAAGGAAACCCATAAAGGGAAAAGCCTCTTCTTCCTGATATGATAACTATTTTATGTACATTATCATTATTATGAGCACCAACTCATAATGAGGCTACCACCTCTATTTTTCAAACTGCTACTTGTTGAGAGCACCAACTCTCTGGTTTCTCTAGCACCCACTAGAAGGAAGCACCAACTCCCTGAGTGTTCTAGCACCAAATGGATGGAAGCACCAATTTCCAGTCACACAAGCACAAACCTGTATATTAGAGAACCGATGTTCTCCCTTGCACCACCCTGGCACTCTAGTTTCTCTGGTTGCAACAAGATGGAAGATACAATTCCCCGTGTTCAAGAAACCACTTGAAACTCAAAGGACAATAGTCCTCCCTAGCACCTCCCTTCCACCCTAATTATAAAAAATTCATTACTGAATCTTATTACAATGATACAATGTTTATCTATAACTTACTAGTCTCATCACCGTTCTACTGCACTGCTATGCTCTGCCTACATCAATGTCTTCCTGCTCACATTCTTCTTTGAGCTTTATGTTCTTCTTCTCTGTCTCTACACACACACCTCATCTTCCTTTGTCTCTCTCTCTCAGATATTAATTTCTATTCTATGCGCTACGCCTCTTCTGTGTGTTTCATATGTTGCACACAACCTGCTTTTCCTCACATGAATAATTCATCGTTGAAGCCCCCATATCCTCTCTATTTATCGCATATTTATCATACCCAGTCCTTTTCAGATCATCCATGAAACCCATCATATTATTTGGTGGTTACACTGAGTTTTTTCATCATCATTGGCTTATCTTGAGATTCTTTGCCTTCTCTGGCAGTGCGACTCTTCGTCTTCTCTCTCACAGTCGAGCTTTATCCTCTCTTTTGTAGTTACAGACTTCGACACTTTTCCATCTATCAATTTTCTCTTTGATCAGTCTTCATTCCACTGGTAGTTACCTCGAAGCTCTTCATATCCTTTGGCAATCACCCTGCAACTCTTCTAGTTCTCTGGCCGATTTCATCACTACGTTCTGGAAATTACAACTAGTCAATTATGGCTTCTTCGACTTATAGCCTCTTCCTTCACATGACCATAGGTGGTGACCGTATGCCTAACCAATAGTCATTTCATGATTTCACATTTCGGGTGATTAATTATGAGTCACCTTCGTTTTCCTGATTCGTGAAACTCTGAAATGGAGCCTAGCACCACTAGCTCTTTTCCTTCTCTTTTGTTGATGTGAGCACTCACTGTGACCACATGCCTAGTCAAAAGGCGCTTCTTTTTCATTTCATGATTTTTGCTGTGAGTCACTCTGACTCTTCCAACTCCCGATCACGAAATGGATCCTAGCGAAATTCTAGCTCCTTCCTTCATGTGACCACTGGCGGTGATCACCAGCCACGCCAACATGTGCTTCACGATTTAGCACTTTGGGATAGTGAAAAATTTTTGAATTCTCTCACCTATCTTCTCCAAATTCCTGATCCCTGAATCGGTGAAATCCTTGAGACCAGATCTATGGTTCTCGATTCCCTTACAATCAATGGCTCATATCAACTTCACGACTTCACATTTCGGAGATTCTGCAACGATTTGTCTCCAAAATCCCGATACGTGAAACTCCGAAATGGCTTCATATTAGATCAATGGTTGAGGTCTCTCCCTGTAATCAATGACTTTGATTAAATCATGATTTCACATTTCGCGATTTCTTGTTGTGAGTTGCCTCAAATCTCTCAACTCGTGAAACTCCGAAATGCTTCATATCAGATCAACAGTCGATATTTCTCAGTGATTTCACGGGTATCCTCTGCCCTGGGACTTCATCCTTCGAGACTTTGGGGGAGTGTTTATGGTAAAAATCCCGAAGAAAAACTCCCGGAGTGACGTAACTCTTGCATCAATCGATGACGTGTCATGAGTTGAGAAACTGCCATGTGTCACTTGGATTTTTGATTTCCACATACTGAAATGTTGAATCAACTTGATACTTGTCATTGTTTGATCGTGCCACGTGTCGCTCTTTATGTAGTCTCCCACCTGTCCTTGCTGACATGATCTGCCACGATCTAATGGTCATATCTCTCCATCCATCCAACGACTGAGATCAAATTGTGATTTCTCATTTCATGACTTCGTGACTTCTTGCAACTCTGCCTTTGACTTTCCCAGTTTGCGAGTCAGAAAAATGTTGATCTCTCACCATGTGTCCTGCCTCAATGGAAGGCCATGATAACTTTGTATCTTTGGAGTGTTGAATGACTCCTAGGCTTATCCTTCTTGCATCTTGTGTGAATATAGTGGTGCACGGCTATCGGTGTTTCTCCCTCTAAATATTTATGTGGTCCTTCTAAGTTCTTGAGATTGCTATCCTCCATGCAACTCCACTCTATTCCTCTTGATCTTCTCAAGCTTTCTCTTCTGTGTCTTCGCTGTTGTTCTTGCCATGCACACTCTACCTGTAAACTTGCCAACATTTGTTGTTCTTTCCATCAATGAAAAGAACATTATACCTATAAAAATGCCAACACAATGTTTCCTCATAACTTGGTCAAGGGACAACAAAGCTCCAGAGAAGCCCCTGTTCGAGGGTTTTCCACTTTGGTGTTTGGGGGGAATGTTGTGTTATGTTATCAAAACCTATGAAGCCTGAGGCTCTGAAGTGCCAAAGTCTCAAAGCTCTCGAGAAGCATATTTTTGGGAGTTCGGGGGATTTGGAATGTGTTAGGGGAGAAATATCCAAATCCCAAAGTTCTGGAGTGCCAGAGTCCCAAATCTCCATAGAAGCGCTTGTTCTGGAGTTTGCCAATTTGAAATTCGGGGGATTTGGAGTGTGTTGAGGGAGAAAGCTCTGAATCCCAAAGTGTCAGAGAATCATAGTACTGAAGCTTTAGATAAGCGCCTTTTAGGTAAGCTCTTGGTTCTTTCCCATGGTCACATGAGTCTTGGGCCAAAGTAAAAGGGCTAGTGCCCGAAAATTAATTTTAAGATAGAATGGAGCTTGGAGATGGGGCCCGCGGGTTTCTTATTTGTATGGATCTGCATTCGAGGGAAATCTTAAAGGCATGTGAACCTTAAAAAATATTCCAACACAAGTCTGAGAGCTAATTTGGCTCCCGAAGAAGTTCACCTGTACAAGGAATTCCCTCACAAAATGGACAATGTTTTTTTAAAATAACCATAACTTTATGGTTAAGACTCAGAATTGAGCATGGAAGTAGGCATTGGAAAGGCCTTGGAAAAAATAATATAATTTTTCACCTAGAAAATTGATCTAGATACTCTATTTCTCCAGAAATTAGAAGAAATAATTCTAATGCAATACTGAGTCAGAATTGTTCATAATTTCACGCAATTAATAAATCAATTATCCTAATAGGTTGTGTTGACTGCACATTTTTCATAGTTAACAACAATTAGATCAGAACATGATCAACATAGATTTCATAGGGATGGAATATACACATGGGGCTTACAACCAAGAATATGTTA
>JZKD02S0601261.1:0-15971 GCA_000966675.3 Picea glauca | reverse complement strand
TGGGTTAAGGGGGGTTTGATGCACATGTTTGGGTAATTTAATTATTGGATGTGATTTACATGCTATGATCCCTGTGACTTATGAACCCTTGGAGGGCGTACTTGTTGTTGCTGCAAGACCTTGCTTGGTGGACAGGTACACATGAGGGAATGATTAGCTCGGACCTTTCGACCTTCATGGGGGTTTAAAGCCCACAGATAGATGTTGCAACCCCAACCAAGGTTAAGAAGAAATTGAATATTTGCACCGAGAAAAAGGATGTTGCCTTTGGAGGCACCCTGGCAGACCTAGACGCAGGGGGACCTTGCTCTTCCACATGGACATTATCCCTTGAGGGCCCTGGACGTCACCATCATGACCCTAGACGTCATCCAGAGCTAGGGTTTTCATTTTGGAGGCATTTATGAGCCTGGTGGTATGTGTGGGCATCATCTGGGGCCTCTAGAGGCCAAACACCCTACATTTTAGGCTCAACGTTCCACCTTTAGGCCTCAACGTCACCCTAGAAGGGCATGACCTCACCCTTGAGGTGTCTTTAGATGCTGATTAATTTTTATTATGTCAAAATTGAATTTTATTGTAAATTGGCCAGGTCAGCCTTATTTTGACCTGAAAATTAATTAAAGGTCAAAATTTTGTACAAATAAACATAAAGTACTCTCATTTTTACATCACAGCTCACCTTTCACAAGAGGGAGGACTGAAATTTTCGCCCTAAAGGTGTTATTGGTTGAAACTACCAAGGCACACTTGCTTGGAGGCTATTTTGGATGCATTTTGGATCATTTCTTGGTGAAATTTTAGCAAATCTAGGGTTTTTGTGCTTGATTATTCTTGGTGAAGTAAGTAAATCTGCAATTTCCATTTCATGATAAATGTCTATGGTATTTTTACTTGTTCATATGTAAGATTATGAAATTGCTTGCTTGAAACCCTAGGAGTCAGAAACATAAGGTGYTTCTTTCTTGCTCTTTATTTTGCTAGTTTTGCTTAAGAAGATCTTGTCTAGACAAACTTCTAGAGCCCTAAAGTGCTAGCACTTTAGAAGCTTTGTCTAGTTTTTATTGCATTAAATATTTTTCAAGGGTCCAAGGATAGGAGAAATCACTAGGGCCTATAAGTGTCTACACCCTAGTTGAACCTTCTCTTTGAAGCTTGGTGCTTGAAAACTTAAGGTACTACTTCTCAAGCTTCCACCATGTTATCTTTTAGACAAGTATAATCATTGTTGTCTCTCCAAGTTAATGTGCTGATATAATTGACTCCATAAACCATAAAGGCACTAGTCTCTTGTCTCTATTTTGTTGGAAGGTTGATCAAACACTATTCTCTTAAGCTATTACTAATTAAATATAACACTAATTTAGCCTAGATCGCTAACTTTCTTGCTGCTGTTATAAATGTTTGCTACAGCCATCTAACTGCAGCAAATTTTCTGCATAATTGGCTTTGAATGCTAGCTAAACACTTCAAAAGTTCCTTATGACATTTTATTAGCATTCTGCTTAGCAAATGCTATCTTTTCACTGTTTTTTCAAGCAATTCCAAAGAGCTTTTTTGCAGCTGTTACAATATATTAATTGCTGTTGTAAACTTGTTCATTGCTGTATTTTTATATCAGCTAGCATATTTTCACTTTGTTTACTGTCTCTTGAAGATTTACTATCATATTTGTACTTGAAACTACCATATATATGCTCTGTTGCCTTGTCTTGGGCAGGTACACTTCATCACTTTCAATTGCTTCATCTTTCTTGGACATAAACCTTGTGACATATTTAACTTAAGTTACCAGTGAGAGGGGGGGTACTTTTATCCTTATCTTTAGCTCATCTAGCCCTTTAGGTCACTGGGGACGCCTCCCTTGGGTTAGACTTCTATCCATCCCTAAAAAGTGGGGATTTCCTATTGAGGTGATAGTGATAGAACAACTTGTTTGTTACACCAATCTCCCTCACTTATTGTGGGCTTTGGGAAAGTACAGATTGTGCGATAACAAGCCCTTCGAAGTGGAGATAGATGCAAGTGGGTATGCCATGGGAGCAATATTGGTGCAGGGAGGAAGACCCGTTTGCTATCATTCTGAAGTATTCCATGGGGAGGTTCTCAACTTCCCTACCTATGACAAGTAACTCTATGCTTTGGTTCAAGCTATCAAGAAGTGGAAGCACTATCTGATGGGCAAGGAGACCATCATCCACATAGATCACCAACCACTCTAGTATTTAAGGCCTAGAGTAAGCTACAACAAACCAAACATTACAAGTAGATGGGGTTTTTACAACAATTTCATCTAGTCATCAAGTATAAGAAGGGAAACAAAAATAAGTTGGCAGACATGCTTTCACGGCCACCCACATCCAAGATTACAGCTTTGGGAACTTTGATGCACATGGAGCCTTTTACCCATGATGCATACAAAGAGGCATACACAGAAGATGGGGACTTTAAGGAGGTGTTTCAACAACTACAGGGCCAAATTCATATAGAAGAAGGTGACGACAATGCTAACTATCATTTCCAAAATGGTTTACTCTACAAGCTTGACAAGCTTTGTGTCCCTAAAGGTGAACAATTGCAGCTTATCAAAGAGGCTCACACCTCCAAGGTTCCAGGACATTTTGGTGTTGGGAAGACAGTTGCCAATTTACAAAGGTATGTTTACTGGCCCAAAATGAAAGAAGATGTAGCATGGTATATTAGAGGATGTATACTTTGTTGTACCAACAAGCCTAGTAACAAGAAGCAAGGTCTATACCATCCCTTACCTATACCCACTCAACCTTGGGAAATCATTTCCATGGACTTTGTGGGAGGGTTACCAACAACCCAAAAGGGACATGCCTATTTATTTGTGGTAGTTGACAGGTTCAACAAGATGTGTATTCTCATGCCTTGTGAAAATACCATAAAGGGATAGGAAGCAACAAATTTGTTCTTTGAACAAGTCTGGGTGCACTTTGAGATACTAAGGAGCATCATCTCAGATAGAGATACTAGATTTCTCAGTGCATTTTGGACTACATTGTGGGAGAAGATGGACACTAAGTTGAAGAGGTCTACAACATTCCATCCACAAACAGATGGGTAGACGAAAGTAGTCAGTTGGACTTTGGTGCAACTTTTGAGGGGTTACAATCAGAAGCATCCGAAGACTTGGGATGAAAATTTGATCTATATACAACACTATTATATCAGAGCAGTCCACACTTCTACTGGTAAGTCACCTTTTGAAACTTGCTTTGGATATTTGCCACCTTCACCCCTAGATGTTGTATATGGACAGGAAGGAGTGAGGGAGGACCTCACAAGAGATGTGTTAAAGGCAGAAAAAATTTGTTGAGAAGATCAAGCAGATCCATTTGCAAGTACAAGAGACATTGAAGAAGTCACAGGAAAAGTACAAGGCTAGACCTGACCAACATAGAATAGAGAGAACATTTAGAGTGGGAGACAGAGTATGGTTACAACTAAATAAGGAAAGGCTATAGGGTCTTGGTAAGAAGATCAAGGCTTTGCGGTATGGTCCTTTTGAGGTATTAGAAAAGGTGGGAGATAATGCCTATAGACTTAGTCTACCCCCATACATGCACATTTACTCAATAGTGAATGTGGAAAATCTCAAACTCTATGAGCCCTCCATGTTGGATCAGGAGGAGGAGCAAGTCCTACCTTCCATAGAGGATTTACCATTAGCTGCTCAGGCAGAATTGGCAGAGGACATAGTTTTGCAGAAGCAGCCCAAAACTACAAGACATGGGCAACATGACCTTTGGCAGATTGGGTTGAAATGACAACTTCCAAGAAAAACAAAGTGGTACTCCAGGGAGAAGGTAGATGAAAAGTTTCCTCACCTTATCCAGTAAAGCTTTTGGGGACCAAAAGCCTCCCTAAATGGGGAGGTATGATCTAGATTGGATCATTATATTATGTGTCATCTATCTTGATGCTTTTAGAGTGGAAAAAATTGGAGGAATCAACTTGCAGGGCCATTTTAGTGGTAGGTCCCAGTTTGGAAAATTGGTGTCCAGAACCTTTCAGAGCCATTTTGAGGCATTAAATGACGTTTTTTGGGGTTTTGGTGTTCAAAACTTGTTCCCACCCTCTTGATGGTGTTCTACACTCCGAGACCATGTTGAAATACATCTTATTTCAGTATACCACTTAGACTTAATGACATTTCAGCCTTCTATAAAGATACAACAACCATACAATTGTTCTTTATGGACATAAACACTCATGGACTAGTTCTGAAATAAAATAGCAGCGGAATAAATTTATGAACAACAGACAATAACCCACATTTGACACAAAAATCTGTGCATAAACACTTGACGAAATATTCAGAAAATGGGACAGATTTTGAGGAGAAAGAATGTTTATTCAGCTTAAGGTAAAATCAGAACTATTGCATCAGCATAAAAACACAGTTATTCTCTTCTTTTAGCAATTTACAACACTATGCAAACAGTCCCAGACTGTGTCTAAGGTAGATAGCCATGGCTGTATGACCTGTATGGCCCAGTACAACCAATAATCTTCCACTAACAGTCAACATCTGCATAGAAATTCGTGCCAAAAGGAAACTGTACGGAATAAAAAGGAAAAACTCAGCAAAATTGCATAGAAATCTGTGCCAACATGCTGTAAACTTACAACATCGATTTCTGTGCCCTCCCTTTGTTGTACGACCAACTTACACAGCTGTAGGACCTCCTCTTCTGCTGTTGTACGGACTGTAATAATGGTTGCAAATGCCCTTGGGTTGCGTGCCAAACCTTCCTTGCTGAAGCTCTTCCTACAAGCCAACACTTTTCCTTGGGATTTGTGTCCCTTCACCTTCCCTCAACCTCTCCTCAAAAGTGCACCCTCCTCCTAATGAACTGCCTTTAAATAATTTTGAAATGTAACTCTCTTAACCCTTGATCTCCTTTGAGTGACTCTTCACTTTCCCTTGAGATCAACGGTCACAACTTAATCATTCGTTGAGGTCACTTAAGTCATTAAAGTGAGTCGAAACATCATAAAGTCACTTTTACATTAAAAACTTAAAAGACCCAACTTTATAACATCACTTTATAAAAACACATTATAAAGTCACTAGGAGAAAATTTGCTTTGTCACTTCCGCATGCTAAGCGCTGCCAATGCAGAAGTACCTCCAAGCTACCAAATTTCAACAGACCTTTCCTATGGTGCAGACCGTGCGTCAATCAAAGCTCGTATGCAAAAGTTATGCCTCCCGCAAGTTGACCTACCGTGTTGACCACCATGGTACGAAATGATGCCACGTCAACCCTCGTTACTCATGCATATGGGGTTAACCATGTATATAATTTCAAGAAGACTCTAGAAGGTTCAAAACCCTATCACAATTGAGGGCTGAGGAAGTCAAAAACCTACCCCTAGATGTCTATCAGGCTATGTTAAATACCAAGCCACTAGGAGGAGAAGGGGTTCCATTATATGATATTGTATTTTGTTCCATAGCAAAGCAAAACAACTGGGAGTGGGAAATTAAAGAGCATAACAGAGGGGGTTAATGTTTTGTAGCAGTGTAACAGGCCACAGGTCTCAGGTAACTCCATAGAGAGTGCCTTCTCCTTTGTACTTGCATTATTTCCATACCAGAGAAAAGAGAGTAGAGCAACCTCACCTTCTAGCTGGGTTTTCTCTTGTAAGGGTTTCCCAGAGTAAATCTTTGTGTTATCTTGTCGATGGTGTGTGATTGTACTTTACTGTTCTCTATTTTCCGCATTTTATCTATTTCATGCATAAGCAGAAAGTCAGTAACCAAATATTCTGGAATCTAAAAGAATTTAACTTTCATAGTGTAGATTTTAGTTTTATTTATCAGATCTGTTGTGATGAACTGTTCTAGTGGAATATCCACAACAGTTTACAGATCCACAATAAACCCAAGAACTGTAATCCTTCATAATATTAGGAAGGTAATTCTTGGACAGATAGAAAATTAAACCATTCCTCTACTTGCATCAATCTTTTTGGATGAGTTCTTACAATTTCTTGTAATTTACTCAGTTGAGAGTAGAATACAAGGATGTTTCTTTGTTAATTTTCATCTATATTGTTATTCCTCATTAATATTTCATTATGTTTTGAAGCACTGGCCATAAACATGTTATTTGAGGGAAGGCATATTTGACTATAATATTTAATGCAGTGAGATAAACCAAACACCTGTCGTGGATCTCTTCAGAGATAATTGATACAATGTTCAGAACAGACTTTTAAATTACAGCAGTTACAAGAACAGTCATCCTTCATTACATAAGGTAAGTCTTGGAAGGGTATAAAATCAAACCATCTTTACTGATGTTACCTTAATAATGGGAGTTCCAGACATGGTCTCAGAGTTAAGTATAGACATAAGTGTTAAGCTGACTGGCCAAACTAATTACCACTACTTTGCCAACAATAAGTGACAGGTGATACATAACATATAACTTCTTAAATCGCAGTCTGTGAAAATAAACCCCTGAACTTTGAAGCCAGATTTATTATATTTCTGGTAAGTGTATACTGTAGTAGAAACTGAGCTTAATATGATTTCATAGTTACAGGAATTCGGGTTTTCTCTGACCATTTTGGGTGTAGAGATTTATTTGATATTGTTTCTTTGGCCATTCATTTTCTTATATTCAAGATCAATCTTATTTGTTTTGCTTAAGTACTTTAAATGTTAGTGTTGTCACTCATTAATGGGTGGCCACATATTTTTTTCCATCAATCATTTCATTCCTTCTCCAGTCATAGTTGCTTGGGTTGATGATGCTGTCATTTGCCACTTCTTTAGCGACATTGCCACATTACCACCTTAAATTGCTACACAACATTGTCTCACATAATACTTTCCACAGGCTTCCAATTAGATGTCACCCCTACCATGAAGTGATATGAGCCACATTTATATACTCGGAGGGGTCGTCGTCTTGTTTTAGAGGGAAATACAAGCTGTAAATATTGTAGAAGAATGTTTGACATGTTTCTTTGAGAGTGTCGAAAGCTCATAGCTTTTGACTTCATTAGAAGCTAATATTACAAAAGCACGAAGCTTAAAGATTTTGGAAGAAATAGCTTGACACAAAATAGTATAGCCGCGTTTATTAAGTGTCAAGGTTTCTGTTAGCTACAGGGAAATATCATCATCAAAATCCGTTGTGCTATTAATAGTTGTTTATTAATATCAATAGCTGTTTGTTACATAATTAACCACGCTTTATTTGGTAGAAGAAAATGAAATTCTAATTATAAGAATTTGCAATGTTCATACATTGTTGTTACCCTCTATTAACAAAATGACAGAGAATTACTTGAAGCAACAAAGAGCCTAAGATTTTACAAAAAGGCAAGTCTGAAAGGAGGTGGCTTTGGACCAAGATATTGACAAACCACTAAGATTACAAAACTTTTGGTAGACTGTATAAACATTTCTCAAATTGTTTTGTAAGGAACCAACAATCTGATATTGAACAGTGAAGGGAGGGCTCGTAAAAAACTGAGACTAAGAATGCCAGGAGTGCACTGGCAGTGGGTCAGTCTGCTTATTTAGCTTTGTTTTGTTGTCCCTATCTATTTGAAAGCCAATTAGCATGTTCTTAGTGGAGATATTCATTTCTGCAACCAGTCCAAACAAGTTTCCTTGAGTTCCAGTTTGATAATTGTCACCTACCTGTATCAAGCCTTTTTAAATTGTCATAACTAAAGCATTTGAGGACCTCTTAAGGCCTTCATGTGACTTACGACCTTCATTCTCTGCATTTTGAATGATTTCTAATTCATAATTGACGAATGAATCTTCAGTTTTATAAGTAATTGTCTCTCTAACTACCACCTCATCAAACGACTTCCGCCCTCTACATCCCTTGTTTTTTACAAAAAAGAGTTTTATTTACTACAGAATTTATGATATTTCTTTTCAAGTGGAAAAAGTCTACTATTTTAATTTATTAAAAGGAGTACCTATGTACAGTAAATTCAGGATGTTTCTCATAGTTTTACCATGGTTCTGATGATTGTCCAATTAGATCAATATTATTTTCAAAACTGTTCAATGAGGACAGTTCAAGTGTGATCTGTCCATCTCAACCTAAGAAGCAAAATTTTACTACAGAAAAATAGAAAGGGATAACTGTTTAACTAAGGAGTTTTCCCATTCATGATAGTTCAAAACAGTTGTTGGGTATGGTAAGAGATGCTACCCTCCACCCTATGATCTGTCCTGAGTGCTCCAGGGTTCAGTTGGGCAGCCTCCTTTGCGAGTTGAACAGCCTCCTTTGCGAGTGGAACAGCCTCCATGTTCAGCTCTTGGTAAATATGGGAGATGGAGAATCTGTTGAACAATTGTATCTTCTCCTTTAAATTTCTCATGCTCACTTAATGGTGGATGCTGTTTGAGTGCAGGGTTCCATTGAGCCATCCCACAATTATCTTGGAGTCTATAGGTTCGGGTCCTTTACTCCATGCTCTCGTGCCATATCAATCAGTGTGCTGGCTGCTGCTAAGTTGGCTTTGTTGTTTGTGGCTGCTCCCAATCCTAGCTTGAAGGAATGCTTCTCTTAATTTGGAAGTAGAAGCCACCCCCTTACACCATTGAGGCCTTGGTTACCTTTTGAGGCTCCATCAAAGTAACCTCCGGGTCTAGAGGGGTCATGGTTCCTGCTCGTTTTCAACTTGTAGAATATCCTGTAGAGACAAGCCTTTTTCCCTTGGAAGATGCTTTCGTTCTTGGCAAGCTAGATTGATCACATTGCCTCTGTGGCCAAAGCTTAATTTGCTTCAATGTTTGGATGATCCAATTATGAAGTGCTGCAGATAATGTCTCTCCTTTCCATGTTCTTGGGGGGCGGGGTGTGGTGGGACATTCCAAATCTTGGTCCACTACCAAAGACATGTATCGAGGTGTGGCATAATGCACTGTATAACATATCCAAGTTTGACACTATAGGATCCCATAGTTGGGTTTGTCCCCCATCTTAAGTTTTCATCCTCTTCTCTCACTTTGATACTTTTTTCCAGGTTACAAAGCTTGGGGAAAACCCCCAAGTACTTCCTCTAATTTCAAGGATGGTACCCAGGGTAAACCCTAGATTCTTCAGGCACAAGGTCAATCAACAACAAGGTGCGAAGCCATTTACAAGAATATACTCATTAAGAGCTCAACATGTCTCTTACAAGAATTGAACTTGGGTGGGGAGGATAACAAACATTCCTCCCATCCACCCAAGCTAAACCCAATTGGCACTCTCACTTTGATACTTTCCCAAAGGAGTCCACCAATAAATTCTTGCCATTGTGCGCATTCAATGCCCTATGATGCGATATCATGGGAGTGATCCGTTGCTGATTTCTCAATAGTGGGGTGATTGCAACTTGATTCAAAGTTGTCAATTGCAAGTTCCTAAGGGCATCCCTCAATTGATTTGGCATTTTTGTATTGTGGGTCTTGGTTTGCACACTTTTCTACTCTCAGTTTAAGCTTTGTTCCATCCCCACGTGGTAGCATAGATGGTCGGTTATGATGTGTGCTATAGTAGTAATGGCCTTCCAGAAACTTTGTCCTCCTTGGTGAGGTTTGTTGGGTTTTAAATCCAATTCCTCTAAGGTTGTTGGTGCTATGTATTTCTGTAGCAACACTTCTTGCCAAAGCCCCTTGTTATTTATGAAATTCCAAGTGCCTTTGGTAGCAAGTCTTGTGGCAAATTTTCCCATATGCTTTATGCCCCATCCTCCATGATCTTTTGGTCACGAGGGTTTTTCCAGGAAACCAAGGAAGGCCCCCATTTTCTTTGTTGCCCCCCTAGATGTAAATGAAGCAAATCTGTGTGATTTTTGATAGTACCTTTTTGGGGGGAAGACCAATGATAACCAATAGATTGAGACCACATGCAATGCACTTTTTACAAACACAATTCTCCTTGTGTGGGATACCCATTTGTGGGTCTAGTGAGATATTCAAGCTTTTAGTCTGTCCAATAGCTAGTTCCAGTCTTTGCCCAAGTAGTGATTTGGCTAGAGGTGGAATCCATGGTAGGTCAGTTTGTCATCAAGCTCATGTAATGAGAAGGGTAAGAATTTGAGAATAATGTTTAAGTGGAGTTGAGGAATGAGGTTACATCTGGTGTAGAATTTGTCTTTGTTGATTTTCATGTCAATGGCGAGGCAAACATAGGTCAAATATTATGGCATTGATTTTGGCTTCAGATATGAATCCATTCCCAAAGAGGAGATCATCTACAAACATGATATGGGTGATATGTAACTTGTTAGCTATCTTAATACCTATTAAATTCCCCCACTTAATTCAACTCTAATTAGTTTGTTGAGGCCTTCAATGATTGAAAGGAAAAGTAGTGGGGAGAGTGGGAAATACTACTGGATGCCTCGATAGGAGGGGAAGAATTGAGATTTAGAGCCATGTTAACCCCTAGATTTTCCTATGCAAATGGAGGGTTAAGATCCAACTAGCTTTCATCGAGCTGGTACTCAGAGATAGGTTTCACAGAGATCAGAGACAGGTTCTCCAGGTATTAGAGTTCATTGCATAGGCATAAGCATTTGAAAGGCATATTCATCAGTTTTGGGAAAAATTGCTATTTTTAGCAAGTCTTCATACTTTTTAGGAGCCAGAGTTCAGAGGTCCACATGCCATAGGTGATTACATATTTGGCATCCTTGTGAGCTCATGATGATGATGAGCCTTTTTTGGGCAACATGTGAGACACTACTATTTTTAGCAGTTAGGGTTTTAGGGTTCATATGACGATTCTGAGCACGTATTCAGATTCCTTGTGGAAAATTGAATTTCATGAGGTTGATTTCATTGACATGCGAGAAGTTGCTATTTTTAGTAGTGCCTGTGTTTAGGTGTGCTATACTTGGCAGTGTTCTCCTAATAGTTCTGAACATTTTTCATCTTTCCCTATTTTTTTTAGGACTACTATTTTTATCAATGCTATTATGAGTAGGTGTGGTCACCATGCAGCGTGACATGTGGCAACATGTGAAGGTGCCATGTGGATGACATGTGGAAATGTCTTGAGCAAACCCTAGGTGCTTTGTTGGATAAATTTGGTAGTGGCCTAAAATTTAGCTCCATGCATCAATTCTATTTTCAAGTGGATCACTCATCAACTATTCTTGGTAAAGAAGGGTGCCCTTCTTCTAGATCCATCTTTGTCTAAAGTTGCAAAATTACAAAAAGGGAAAATTATAATTTTAGAATAGGGTGACTTTGCATGAGGAAGTTGGTAATAATAATAATAATAATAATAATCTATTTTAAGGTCACGACGAAGCTAGACACCAAATTGGTGTATGAGACCCCCTTGTTTGTGGGACAAGGGACCCCCTCCACGCAATGATTTGACTGCTAAAGTATATAGAGGTATTATTGGACAACCACTTTATTTTGAGAAAAACTTTAGTTTGAGGTATTATTTTGAGGTTTAATCAACACCACATGGAGAATTGAGATAGGGTCCACGAGCTTAGCTAATTATGGAATAGGGTGACCTTTTTAGTGAGAGTTTGAGGTTTATTCTTGGAAAATGAGGTGGTTGATTTTAGCATTTTTATTTATTTATTACAACCGCTTAATTTTGGAAGTGTTCTTGCATGAGTTAGGCACCTTCTTTAGAGAGCTCAAGGATCTATACTGGAAGGGTGAATGACCATTGTTTGGGAGAGTCTTTTGGAGTGAGCAGTTAGCAGCCATTCTTTTCCATCTTCTCCTCTTCTCTTCTTGCTTCTTGTACTCTACGCAGAGCCATATTGTTATGATTATTCTTGTATTTTGTCTCTATGGTGCAACTAATCTCTTGACTAATACAAAGATAAAGTTTGACTATGTTATATCTCTCAACTTTTTGAACTTGTTGGTGCAATAATATTCTTTTGTGGTGTAGGTTTTTTTCTTACCTCTAATTTGGTTGTATTTATTATTTAGAGCACATATTCTTCTCTATTTTCTTTTCATATATCGATATTGCAAATTGAAATTCTCTCATATTCATTAACTATCAATTTACTTAGGTTTTTGGTTGCTTACTTGCATACCAAGGACCATTTTTAAGTGCTGATTTGTCATACTAACATGCAGATTTCTAAGTGATTTTCAGTGCATGAACACTAGGGATGCCCCCTAGTGATCGGAAAAGTACCAATCCGAATGGAGAAACACTCCACTAGTGACTTAGGGTTGTTTGCTTATCAATTATTACTCAATTTTCTTTGCTGCAGGTCTTGGATTCAAAGTTGTCTTGTGGTGTATTTTTTAGTGATAAAAAACCATGAATAAGTATTGCAAAGGAGGCCATATTGCGGCAAGCTTCAATCCATGCAATGAATGGCCATGATAATCCAACATGGATGAAATCAATTTGAGTTAGAGCCAGTTGAAGTGATTGAATGCTCTGGACAAATCAATTGTTGCCATGAATACCCTTTTGTGGTTCACCTTGACAATATGAAACACCTATTGGGTGGTGCTAATGGCATCTTGGTTGTCCCTAGCATGGAGGAAGCATATTTGTTCTTTGGATATATTATCTGATAAAATGGGTTTTAGTTGACTACCAATGATGTGGGAGATGAACTTATAAATGTAGTTGCAAAATAAAATGGTGTGAAAGTGATCTATGTTTGTGGGGTTGTTTACCTTAGGTATGGTGACGAGGAAGGTTGTATTGAAAACATGGAGTACTTACCTTTAAATTATGGATTCCTCGATGACTTTGAGGAGGTCCCATACTCCACAAAATAATTCAATAGGAAAATCATCTGGCCTTGGCGCTTTGTCGCTTGGCATTTGGTGGATAGTGAATTTAAGTTCCTCCTTCATGGTTGGGGCCATGAGTTGTTCATTAGCTTCCTCATCAACCCATCTGGGAAAGCCCACAAGCAATGTGAGAATGCTTTTGAGTTTCTCATTTGTTGGCTTAGTATATGGATTCTTGAAATGATTTACTCCAGTGGCACTTATGGTGTCAAAGGAGTCACAGGTCTCCACTTTGATTGGTGATATGCCATATGGTGTTGTAGGATTTTCGGGCTATTACTTGTGAAAAAAGTTGTATTTTGGTCATGTAGAGCCATATGGCTCGAATTTTCATCTTCTAACGTGCCTCTTCCTAGGCAAGGAGTCAGTGTCTCTTCATCTTGAGATCCTCTAGTTCTTGATGCCATGTAGGGGTCGGGATAATGAGACTATCTTGAAAGTGAAATGTACCAATTTGTTGGTTCAATGGAGCTAAATCTCGAGGAGGCATCTCCATACTTCTTTGAGTACCATTTGTTTGTAACCCTCATTAAGTTAATCAAATTCCTTTGAAGCCAAGGCATGAAACCCCCATGTTCCTACAAGAGGGAGGTCTAAGAGTTCTTAACTAGTTGAATGTAGTCAAGGTTCTCAAGCCAATGTGGCTTGAATTTAAACAAGGAGTGAACTTTCTGATCAACCTTGCCAAGCTCTAGCATTATGGCCATGTGATTCATGCCTCCATTTGAGACAACCACTAATTTATATCTATTGATTTGTGCCAACAACTAATCTTTTACTGAAATATATCAAGACGCTTCCTTATGAACTCTTCTCTAGATTGATTATTTGTCCAAGTTGTCATAGGGATGGGTGGCTCATTGTCCACTAGGTTAGTCTCAAACACGTTTATAAAGAAGTCAACTAGGGTGTTTGATCAACGTTGTTGCCCCATTTCCCCTCCCTATTCAATATCAAATTGAGGGCCTATTGAGGCCTCAACATCCCCTCCTAATTTTTTCAAATTTGGCGACCCTCCTTTTATTCTTCTGCATAATTGATGGCTTGATTTAAGGTCTTGTTATCCCCCACTTTCAGGGATAACCAGGAGATCATGTCTCGAGGCCCACAGGTCCTAGACATGGAGTATTGAGAGCAGGATTGAATTCAGCATGGCCCTGGAGGGCCCACCTTTTCTCTCTTCCAACATCTTTATCTTGTCAGCAGCAAGAGCCTCCACCACCATCGGCTTGGTCTTGTGTCAGAGAGGGTTCTTGCTTCATGAGGTAATTAGTTCAGGTATCATGGTATGTGTCACTTTGATCATCAAAACCATTAAATGTATGCATCTATTTCCTTTTATTTCTAACAATTGCTTGGATCTTACACTTGCCCACTTGACCATGTCTTGGGGATTGACAAGATGTCCTAGTAAGCCTGTGTCTGTTGGTTTTGGTTAGCCACCGAGGGTCGTCTCTGAAAAGCCCTCGTCTGCTCCCTTCCCAGCTTCACTTTTCCATCTTGCTTCCCGCTCACTCGTCCCATTCCACTTGTCCAGGCATTGGGTTGACCTATTTTTAGGGTTGCACCTTATCTAGTTGGAAGAAGGGGCTAAAGGCCTAGAAGGTAAAAGCAAGCTGCTAAAAGATAAAATCCTAAGAATAAAACCTCGAGATGCTTTGCCTAGGGATCCCCGAGAAAGCAATAAAAAATTTCTCAACAAAAAAACGAGAGGGACCCTAAAAAATAATAAAACAAGACCTAACCAGAGGATAGGGGGTCTCATCACGAGCCAACCTATTAGGTCCATGGGTACCTAGCAGTATGACATTGCCATCAACTAGTTACCATGCTAGGGCAGTGACCTTTGGTTGCATGGCCAAGGGAAAGGGGGTCTCATCACGAGCCAACCTTCTCATTTTTGTGAAAGTGCTTGTGGGTAACACTGTTACCAATGGTCACCATGCCAGGGCAGTGTCCCTTGATTATCTCTTGAGCAGAAAAGAAAAGAAAAAGAAATAAAAGATGAAATAACGAAAAGAATAAAAGGCATGAATGGGCTTGGAAAGAATTGCATCCATGACAAGTACAACTCGCCTTCTACAAAGACACCCATAGATAACATCTTGCATCTTTGACCTGCATTGCACCCACCTGCTTGGACATCCCTTGACCACTTCATCCACTTACATGGCTTGGAAGAGGTCTCTTCCCACTAGCCCAATATGATGCCTTGCCCTTTTACCAGACTTGTATAGTAGGTTTGTGTAACGTCTTTGAGCTATTGACTGATCTATTAAGGGTTTTATGCATACGTTTATTAATATTGATGATGAAATGTGATTCACATTGCTATGATCCCTGTGACTGATGAGCCCATGGAGGGTGTAGCTTTTGATGTGCAGGACCATGCCCGGCGGACAGGTACCATCTTGGACCGATACACATGGGGAGATGATTAGTTCGGATTTCCATGGGGCTGAAGAGCCGATCAGGTGGATGATGAGACCCCATCAGGGGGGAGATACAGGATAGAGATGGATCCAGAGCTTTGCACTATAGGAGAAGAGGAAGTTCCACCAGAGGCACCTCGACAAAGCTTGACCTAGGGGGGATGACCCTTTCTCAGTGGAACGTTGGCCTTGGGAGGCCTAGGATGTCACCATCTTGACCATGACGTCACCCAACATCATGGACGTTTTGGGAGGCAGACTGGACAACAGTGGCACATGTGGCAGGTTGGAGAAGCCCAAGGAGGGCTAACATTTTGCTCCAAGATGCCCCATCTACCCTAAAAGGGGCTAACGTCTCCCTTGGAGGGGATTTTACTGTATTTTCAGCTTGATTTAAGGTTTTAATTTGACAATTTAATGTAAAACAGTATGATTTTGGTATTTTGGCCTTGTCGGCCTTTTACATGACCTAAAAAGTAAAATTAGGTCATGGTATTGTATAAATGGAGGATTTTCTCCATTTTTTGACCACTCATTCACTCCATAAGCAGGTCTGAAATTTGCACCCTCTCTTGGGTATTTGGCTGATTTAGTGAGACACACTTGTTGAAGGAAGACATTTTTGGCATTTTATGGCATTTCTCTTGAAGGAAGGTGTTACAACAAGGGTTTGCATGGTTATTTCTGTTAATGTTTAAGCCATTATTATAGTTCTTTGCATTTCATTAGATAACAATAGCA
>JZKD02S0601239.1:0-15971 GCA_000966675.3 Picea glauca | reverse complement strand
CTAACTCCTTTTATTTCTGACGATTGCTTGGATCTTACATTGACCCACTTGACCATGCTTGGGGAGATTGACTGGGTGCCCTAGCAAGCCTGTGCCCATAGGTTTTGGTCTGCCAAGTCCCGAGGTCTCGCCATGTGGCCTTATCCATTCAACGATCGATGATCTCCGTCAAGCATTCCTTTTTACCACACTATGTGCAAACTCCCAAACTCCCGATATCTTGCCATGTGGCCTTGGCCCTTCGACGGTCGACGTTTGACATTCGATGATCTTCGTCGAGCATTCCTTTTTACCACACTATGTCCAAATTTCGAACTCTTGATATCTCGCAATGTGGCCTTAGCCCTTCAGCGGTCGACGTTTGACATTTTGTGTTGGACGTTCCTATATTGTACCACACCCCACATATTTCGAATTCCCAAAGCTATCGAAACACCCGGAGTCCTAGACACGTCACCAACCATGTAAGCTAGGTGGCGACGGACCAGAAACTGACACGCGACGAGGGTCAAGGGGTGACATCTATCCTCAATAGGGGGTGACACGTGTCATGCTATAACATGCACAATGGGTATGTGAATCTTCTAAAACTGGGTGACATGTGGCACGTGTAATGTGGGTCCACATGACATCGAATGACATCATCAAGCCACGTCATCATAGACTAATAACTGCTTAGTCCTTCAATCTAATGGTTCACAAGGTTCCATGTAGATTCATAGATCTACGATTCTCATTACTTCGCGGCTCTGACTTCAGATCTTACTGAATCCTCTCGACGCTAATCCCCCGAAGAGATAAGTCTTTGGACTCTCAGATCTTGTGCCACATGTCCTCTTCGATCAATGGTCGAGATTTACTTCGGCGTTCCCGACTTCGGCGGTTTTCACTCCCTGAAAACCCTTAGCCAAATTCCTCTGGAGTACGAAGTCTTCAGACCACAGGATCACATGCCACATACCCATTCATCCAACGATCCTCATCACTTCTCCATTCAGGGCTTCGATGTGTATCTCCCGACTTTTCTTCCGGACCACATCGGATCTATTTCGAAGTGTACATAACATCTACGACCATGGTATACTCCGGCTTGCAGACCTTAGGAGAAAACTCATGTGTTTCTAGATCGTTGAACACCCAGACTCTCGGATAACCATGGATTCGTGGACATGTGTCCCTCCATTTCAATGGTCAATATTAAATCCGCGACTCCGACATTCGGGAGTTCCAGCGTTAGACCATTCCTATTCTCCCAAAATAACATTTCGCCAAAGCGCTTAACGCTTCCTTTCCTACGTCCGATCTAACGGCTGAGAGGTATCTATGATGAATCCTTAGATCGACATTCCTCATCGATTCACGACTTTGGCCTTCGACTATTTTCGAGGATTGTGGAATCACAAGTCCTGAAGTCCCAAAGTCAAAGAGATAGCCCCTTTTTGGACTAGTGCAGGGTTCCTAGACCCCGATCACATGGATACTTTGGAAATTCTAGGGGATAAGCTCTAATCCTTTAACAACAATTGGGTTAAGGACATGGGCACGAGCCCTCAGTCAGATGGGTGAATAGTCTGAAGGAAAAACACCCTTCTCCAACACAATTCAGACTTTGACATTCCCGCTAAGGTAAACTTCAAGGGGTTGGTAGGACTTAGACATTTAATTTGATCCTGCCTCGACCCTTTTGCGGATTCCCATCCCATGACTATCTTACAACAAAACTGAGATAAATTGAAAGATCATATAAATATAACAGTTTACAAAAATCACATAGCTTTTCTAACAACTGTTCAAATATCGAAAGACTAAATCATAAACACAGACATTTCATCATCGCATCCAATCTAATACACAAAGTATGAAAATAATTATCAGAACTGGAAAATGTGAAGCAACTGTGGAAAGGGGTGCTTATTTCCTCCCAACCATAGTCACAACCACTCCTGATGAATTTACCACTGGCCACCCCCGAGCTAGACCATGGTTCTCTGAGAGAGATTCTTTCTCCTTGCTCCATAATAGTCAGGGATAGAGGTTACTCTCCTCCTCCCACATGAACTTGGTAATATGTTTTCTCTGCTCCAAGCAAGGAGGTCTGTATGAGTACTTCCTTAGTCAATCATCACCTCTGTTTATCATCTTGTATCCAAACCCTTCCCATGGCTTCTTACAACCAAATCAAGCTGACTTCTTAGTTTTTTTCCTCTCAACTTCAGAGTCGATGTTTGTTCACTACTCTTCTCAGGAGAATGTTTTATCTACTCTGCTATTTCGTAGATCTGTCTCTCTGCCCGAATTACCTCATTCCTTTCCTTCCTCGATAAGGTTGCGTGGATCTAAATCCCAATTCATGGTCAAGCCTGGAAGCCTTACCAATGGGTACCCTGCCCCATCTCCTCATTAACCCTTGAGGATGGCCTTCTAACTACCAACATGACTGATAATTCATTTATGGGTCAGAGGAATCTTGAACAATTAAACCCAATAGGTACCGGTCTGGTGAGGGTCATCTCAACCGTCTTGGTTTCCCTTCACCATCTCTCTCATATCATCCATGGTCGATCTTGGCAAACTTTCCCCCTTTCAGCAGCTGTGAAACACATATTCAAATTCAAATTCTATTAATAACAGAAAATTCATACATTTACCCTTTTATACAAAGGCTCATCAAATCAAACATTCACACATATTTAGTCCACCATAGTTTCTTGGTCAATTATAATTATATTTACAAACTGGGGGAAACATGGGTATTACACCTTATCCAACTTATTTTCAATTCTGTCAAGGATTTTCATTAACTTCATATTAAAGTCTTCATATTGCTCCTTGTCCTTCATAAGCCTCTCATTATCAACCTTGTGGCTCTGGACATCTGTCTGCAATTTTCTTAGGGTCTCAACTAGATTTATGTCTTCCTCCTCCATGTCTATTGGATTTGGTTCCTTCCATACCCAAATGGACATTCATCCCTCTGATTTCATCTTCTTTACTGTAGACTATCTATGTATCATCCATCCCTCTGCACTCTGTGCTGATTCTGATCTGACAACTGTTAATTTTTCAAAAATGTGCAGCTAACAAAACTTTGTTTGGCTAACTGTTGTTAATAATTTCATGAAAACACGAACCATTCTGATTCATTAATATATATAATACTTATTTTCTACTGAAATTAACTTTTCAGATCCAATTTCTGGGTGAACAATTATCTTCTAATGTTCAAGACCTTTCTAATGCCTGCTTCCATGCTCAATTCTGAGTTTTGAGCAGGAAGTTATGATACTTGAACAATTTGTCTTTTCAGTGATGCAATCCCTATACATGGATTCTTCCAACTCATAGTCGAATTGGCTCTTGGATTCGTGATGGATCCTCTTTTCAGGTTTACAGGCTTTCCTTACTTCGTTAGGTGTAGGTTTGTACAAATTAAAAACCCCACGGGCTCCTTCTCTAAGCCCTTCTATGTTTTCAAAAACAATTTTCGGGCACTTAGCCCTTTTTCTTCGGCCCCCCATCTCATGTGACCATAGGCTGTGACCCAGCGCTAACAGATAGGCTCTTATCATATGCTTCGGGCCCGCGGGGCTCCAAAACTTCGGGCTTCATAGGTTTTCCTTTCACCTCACCCCATTTCCTTCGAACGTCGAAGTGGCGAACTTCCAAACAACCGCCTCTTCGGAGCTTTGGAGTTCCGACACTTCAGAAGTTTCGAGGTTCAGAAGATCTTGCTACTTCATGCATTTTTTTTCCCGAATGTTGAACTGGTGAATCCTTGGACAATACATCTTCAGAGCTTCTGCTTCAGAGGTTCTTACATCTTCCACATTGGTTTCTCCCAAACGTCGAACCCATGAACTTCTGGGGATCACTTAGTATGGTGCACACTGGGTGCTACATGTCAGAAAAACAGAGATGACACATGGCCCAATTAGTTGTTGACGCATTTCAAATTCCCATTGGCACAAATAACCTGTCAAACATATGAAATAGATGGACATATGGGATGTGTACAATGGTCCACATCACCCTAGGTGACACCACTTCTGTAATCTGTGACTTCAGAATTTTAGGCTTCGACGTACCTTGCACCCACACACTTCTAATCTCTCAAACACCGAATTTCCAAATACTCGGAGGATGTATGATCGATGGTTCTCATTCATTTTTTATATCTGCGGTCAACAGGAGCTCCGGAACTCCAATATTCGGGAGTTATGAGTCTCCATCATGCACTACCTTCTGAATTGCCGAATGCCAAAACTGTGAAGGTTGGAGATCTATGGTTGACATTCACTTGTCAACAGACGATCAATATTGACTCCAATTTCAAAAAGTAAGAAAACTCGTTGATTTGTTGATCACTTTAAGATCGATGATCCTGGTCAATTGCGGACCTCAAACATGCTCAGGGTTTAACAACAACCCCAACTTCCACAATGGAAAGATGTGCGATGGAGCAGGAATCACATCCACCGTTGATCTTGAACCCTAATGGAGATCTATGATACAGATGGATTCCAGAATGTGAAGTAACGCCATCATTAATTCACCTTTGAATTTCCACAATGAAAGGTGCATGATGGAACGGAGATCAACGTCCACCGTTGATCTTTCATCTTAGCGGAGATCTATGATCCTGATGGATTGTGAAATGTGAAGTAGCTCCTTCATTAATTCTCCTTTGGATTTCCACAATCATTTCTGTCCATTGATCTAGTTAGCAACCACGTGCTAGAGGGGTGCTACATGATAGATCCCAAGAAGTGGACATGTGGCCCAATCCAAGGGGTGATACGTGTCAAGTTCTAATTGGAAAAATCAGTCTTTTAAAAGCACAAAACACACTTACACATGGCATGCATCTTGTGTTCCCACGTCACCCCAAGTGAAATCATCAAGCCACATCACTTTTATGCTTCGTAACTTCGGGACTTCGAGACTCCGAGACTTTGGAGATCTGAAAGTTCTTCCTTCATCATCCATTATTTCCTCCAAACGCCGAATTCCTGGGCCCCTTAACTTTTCTGGGGTCCACGTAGTATTGTTTTCAACATATAAGATGGTGACACGTGGGAGACTTAGGGTAGGTCCACATCACCCTAGGTGACATCATCATGTCACGTCACTTCGACACTCCAGAACTTCAGGGATCTCTTCCTCCCGTGCAACCATAAACCATTTCCTTCAGAGTGTCGAATTGTCAAACTTCTAGATACTTGATAATCCACTAACAAATGTCTCTAATATCAGACGTTCCAGATTGGTTCTGGACTTCAGGACTTAAGGGCTCTGAGATAGTTCCCCACACTACACCACAAATTCCATGAATGACAAATGCCCATATAGGTTATTCTATTGACACTTGTCCTCATACACAAATGATCAAGATTCACTCCGGAGTTCGACACTTCGGGAGGAGGTCCATTCTGCGAACACTTCCACTAATTTCCCCGAACTTCAAACCGCCAAACTACCTAGGAAATCCAACGAATCTCCTCCTCCCGAATGATCTATGGTTGAGAGTCGCTCCGAGACTTCAGAGCTTCGTGCTTTGACTCCTTTCTCAACAAAAACTAAAAAAACTCGTTGAAGTAACGAATTCTGAAGGACTTGATGGTTAATTGTCGTGCACCTTCTCAGGATCTAATAACTGTGAGGGATTTGTCTTCTTTCGAACAGATCCAACAAATGTGGCCCAATACCACAGTTGTCGTGGTTTATCAAACTGCTATACCTCCTGAGATTCTGAACACAACCAAGGTGTTCCCTCTGTGCCCTCCTGACACTTTGTAATTTTACTTCGCTGAAACTTTTGCTTCAAAAACCACTTATATGGCCCAATTCAAGATCAATGTCAAAAGTTGGTCTCTAATAACAATTTGTAACACCCCCAACCTTCTGTTGGGCAATATCACTTGAAATAAATACAAAACAAAACTGCTCACTCTCTTATGATAATCAAAACTATCCATACCCATGCATATACCTGTTGGGCTATGGCAGACATAGCTCTTTATGGAACATCATACATATAACTTAAACAACTAATATGCATTCTACTAATACACAAATTAATGTGGAAATCATAGAAATCTGCTACAACAACTTACACGGGCAATATTATAAATATCATGGCATGCACATAATATACAACATAAAAATTAACATAAATATGGTACTTATCTTTTTATGAAAGTCACCAATTGCGTGCAGACCTTCAACAAACCTCCTAGCCTTAGACCACACTTTTCCAAGCTATCAAAAGTGGGTCACCCCTAAGCTTGGACTAAACTCCACCCAGGGTAAATGGAATCCTAGGCTAGGCCGAGACTACGGAAAGTTGCACAATGCAAGAGGAAGGATTCGCTCCCAGGAGCCTAGTTACACCCACCGCTCACATACTCTCCTTCCTCACATGCCTGTCCCACCCCGGAAATATACACCTTCACTGTTCCACAGTCTATCGATTGCTCCACTTCCCTTCTAGGGCTTCAACAATAGGATGAATCACGAATTCTCGGAGCTATGTAGCTGCTGCTGGACTCCCTCCAGGAGAAATCACTTCCCCAAAAATTTCTCTCACCTGGAGAGAGTTGCTCACAGGCCTGACAATTTGTTTCTTCAATCCACGGGCCTGATAACCTGCCTCTTCAAAACCACATGCCTAACAACCTGCTTCTTCTGTCCAGCTCCTAAGTCAAACGGGTAACCATAGTAGAAAAATTGGGTATGGGTTCTGGTAATGACAACAAGCCGCACCAGTCCAGAGAAAAATGTGGGTAGCAACAACAAAATGTCTAGGGTGCGATATGGCTCAAGCACTGAACATTCGTGCTATGCCTCACATGCAAAATGGGTTAGCTTCATGGGTTTGTAGGTTTCAGAGGTTGCAGAGTTCCACGATGGAGGAAATGGATGGTTGCATGAATGCTCAATTTGAGTGCGTGCATGAGTGGGGAGCATGGCAAGAATGGCGAGTGAACCCCCACAATGACAGATTTCCCCCCATAAAACTGCATGTGCCCAGGTTGACACATGGCTCTCTTGGGAGCTCGTTCCTCTCCACTTGTAGTTCGTTCCTCTCCCCAAAGGAACTTAGGATAACATGGGTTATTTCCCCAAACCTTAGTCTTTTAGGAAATATATTATAATATTCCCTTGGAAATAAACCCTCTAGCTTAGCCCTTTTTCCCAGCCTCTCAACCCCATCCCTTTCCCTACCCAGTGGAGTTTAGTCCCCCATAGCTCTTTCTTTGTGGTCGGTCTACATGCAACAATGTAATTATATTAATGATGTGAGTATTTTCATATACAAAATCAGGCTCACTCGCCTTAACATCTAGGCTCTCCAGCCTAAAAAACACATAATACTTCTAGCTTATAAACAATTGGCTCACTAGCCTATAAACATAATTACAATTCAGCAGGGGCTCGACCTTGGGGTATTACACTAGAAGCATAAGGAAATCCACTTTCGGTGTTAGAACGAAGTCTTGGCCCCCCACCAGACACAAATCCTAATGTGGGTATCAAAACTGAAATGATGGGAATGCTTACACTAGGTACACTCATGGAAGGAAAATAAGTCTCTATCAACATCCCCTAGATGGATAAACCTAATGTACTGGGTAAGGATGGTGTATCTCTTATGTCACTAATAGATGGAAAGGAGGACATCACTGAAATTCCTCCCATGACACTTTTTGATGAGCTTGAAAGCTCGACCATATTCGACGAAACAATTATGCATGACATCATGTGAGGATTACTGAAAAATGAAAAAGGTTCACTAAAGTGTCCCCATACTCTAAGGAGTACAGGGTCGAAAGGACTAGTCAAAGGAGGGTTAAAATTTGGTGGAGGACTTATGTCAACCAATTCAACCTCTATGTGCTCACTCTCCTCAAAATACCCCCTTAACTCTACATTCTCTACGTCATCTATAGTGGACACCAATCATTTTTTACAAGTGGTTGTTCCTCCACCTTAGGAGAAAGTTTGTGTTGTCTATGAGACCGACAAAGCGGTTGGTCAACCACGATGAATAAAATGTGTTATGATAATAAACAACAATTAATCTACGACCCACTAGACACATAACAAAAGAGCACAATCCTAACAAATATAGGATATCAACAAGAAAACCAATGGATAAAGGGCTTTATGAAAACCAACCCTTTAGGGAATTCCAAGTACCTAAAATCTTGGCTAGCAAAGGTGTGAGAGAAAACAATTATGGTAACCCACATGTAACAACCCTTATCGATAAAAGTACCCTCGTGAAGATGCGCACCCTTTGGGGGGACTGAAACAAAGGTTCAATGTCTGCCCCAGGCACTACAAGCACTTCCCACCCATAGTCACCTCTGTAGATACCTTGGAAAGGCCACTATGGTTACCACCTCACAATCAACGATGGGGTGAACTATCGTGGGTTGGGACCACATGTATAGGTAGGGAAACCAATCCCAAAGCTCCAAGAAGTGCTACCTCACAAACAGGTGTGGCACTACCAAAGCCCTCATACATGTAGTAGTCCAATGGACACCAAAACAAGTGGAGAGGGGATATCACTCCACTTACCCTAGTTTGACCTCATGCTTAATGCCTTTATTAGAGGAGCTTCCTGACAAGTGCTTATTGTGACAATGGATTTATGCACTCACTAGTGACTTTTAGGTTTAGTTTGTGGCCTTGAAGAGTTTACTCTCCAACCCTGCACCAAGGCCCTAAATCCTAATATAATGTTGGTTTCCTAGAAAGAAAAGATTCTAATGAATTTTAAATTAAGCGCTTCTGTTTTTAGGTTGTTGATTATTGAAGGGTAGTGGAATGAAACTTTTAATGGTGTTTTTATGACAGTTTCCAATCCAACAAAACATAAAGCATGTATGCAAAGAATGCACCTTTTCTTTTGATGAAATCTATCTAAAGGAAATGAAGGATATTTTTTCATGTTTAGTTTTTATAACCAAAACAACAACCTCACACTCTCTAATCAACCATTCAAAACAACCAAATCAATTTGAATGAAATCCTCAAAGGCTAAACACACCAATGTTGTCTTCAAACAATACACACAAATGGTCTTCCTTATCCTAATTATGCAATGTAAGTTTCCTTTTTAATTTCACTTATGAGACAAATGAAACTGAATATGAAAGGCACAATCAAATCCAAAACATGAAATGCAATTCAGTTTTGACAAGGTCACTATTTGCAAGTAAAAGAAGATGCAATTATATCTAAAGTTTGGGAGTGGAAATTTACAGGGGATATAGTGCACTCTGTATTTACCAGAAACATATCATATAATATGTCAAAATAAATCTTATGAAATCCTCTATCTAATGGATTTGGTCTAGTGGAAATACATGTTCCCTATCGATGTATATCAACCAAACAATCCGCACAACTGTCATGGAAAACAACAAAATAATTGATTTTAAATCAACGATAATTTCACTTTTCGAACACCGATTTGGACAATTTGTTTTTTGAATTAGGCTAAATTTTTGAGAGGAACTCAGATCTACATTTTTTTTTTCATATTCTACATAGAAAGTTACAGAATTTGATATGAAGGTTGCCACACTCTTTTTATGGAAAACTCCTTGAGAACCATGGAAGAAAAAAAAGTTCTCCCCAGTGCAGTCGCCAATTCTGTTAAAGATAATCTCACCTATGGATAAGTAAGATCTCTCACTGACCTTATTTCAGTCAGTGATAGACTACATGATAGACAACAATATGCTTTTCCATTAAATCTAGTGTGGTCGATCCTACTACATGCAATGAGGAGAAACAACTATTACCTTTTTCCAACAGTTGTCCTTGCATAATCTCGGTTGACGTAGCTCTAGCGATCCATATCCATGTCCTAGCACATGCTTCCTACACACAATAAGGCAAAAAATACCAATATCAAGCCTCTTCAAGCAATGGGAATATCAAAAAGCACCTAGATATAATCTCATTTGCTCAAGAAATAATAGATCTGCCATTAACTTGTACATGGAATTTAATACAACAGATAATGGAGGGGAAAACCATATAAATATATATTAACAAATGAAGAACCATTACATCAATCAAGTTTTTACCCCGAGTTCTGGATTGAAGGGTCCTCTTGGATCCAAGCTCCTGATGCTCCTCCCTGGCAACTTCAACATCTCTCTCTATTTCACTAGCTTAACGACTCTCAAACTCTAGCTCTTTATCCTCATGTCTCACTGATTTGGCCTCTTCTTACAGAAACTTAGAAGAGATTGGAGATAGGCTTCATGGCATGTGAATTAGGTGGATACAATTCATGGATAGGCTTGATGGCATGTGAACTAAGCAATTGCAAGTCATAGATAGGCTTGATGTCACATGGGCTAAGAAATTACAAGTCATGTACAAGTTCCATGCTCAATTATGAGCTTTTGCCAACCTATTATGAGTTTTTTTTCTCTATTATGATTTTTTTTCTCAAGTTCCATGCTCAGTGATGAGTTGTTTCCAACTCACTATGAAATTTCTTTTCAATTATGAGTTTTTTTTCTCAATTATGAAATAATTTTTGTTTCATAATTATGAAATTGTGACAAACTAATTATTTCCTTGTGAAATAATTATGAGAATTTTACTCAATTATGTAATTTCAACCTCATAATATCTAATAACATCATTGCAAAACCTATGGTTGCAAATACAAGTATAACAATATGTGTCTTATATTTGGACCCTTGACTTTAGAAATGGTGGCAATGGCATAAGAAATCCCATGGGGGTTATATTGTTTGGACACAATTTATCTCATGCCTCTACGTATGATTTGAAATAGGCACTCATTATTTGGGATGATTTACTAAGCTTAAACAATCTAGCACAATTGGATTTCATATCCTCTTTTGAGCAGTTAGCCATCCACACAAAATGCATGTTAGATACCTTTTTCAATGGATGCTTTATCAATGGTTTGAAAGAAGAGTTTTATGTAAAAATATTAATGACTCATCCCACTACTCAGTTGGAAGCCTCTCAAAGATCCAAGGAAGACCAAAAGGTGGTGAATGCTTAAATAGAAAAGACCATATATATTCTTCATCTTCGTCCCACTATTTCCCCCCCACCAATCCCTTCCTTTCCTCTCCATCTCTTAATATCCACAAGTTAACCCAAGTTGAAATTAAGGAGCATTAACTTAAAGATCTCCATTGCAATTGTGATGAGAAATATTTCCCGAGGCATAAATGCAAGGAGCAAAAAAAGCTAAAGTTGTATCCCTGGAGGTCCTTCATCCATCCACTGATTGATATTTCTGGTCACCAAACCCTCAAATTCATTGTCCAAATCAAACATCACTAATTCATTGTCTTAATTGATAATGGTAGCACCCACAACTTCAATCATCGACATGTAGCCCAACAATCCAACTACTACATCCTTCTTGTGAATAAATTCCAAATCATGATTTTTAATGGAGGTTATATGAAATGTGGTTCTTGTTGTGAAAATGTGAGGCTTCAAATGGGTGACTATTCCCTATAAACCCACATGTTTGCTATTGAAATGGGTGGTTGTGACGCTATCTTGGGTGTTGAATTACAGACAATAGGTCCCATGACCATGGATTTCTATGAATTATACATGAATTTCCAACAAGAGGGGTATATATACACTTTTAAATGAATTACAATCGACTCTCTTGAGATCAGTGACTCCCACCATATGGAAAAGCTTCTTAAAAAGGGGCATCTAGGCATCATCACCCAATTCCATGACTTTCGATCTTTGGAGACACCTTCTCAACTCATTCATTTTGACATGCAGTTAGTGTATGGATAAAATCCCCCATCAATACCATCCTACTTACCAAGAGTCTCTAAGGTGTAGGAGGTAGAAAAAACCCTCACAACTCGAGCCAACATCCTCCACACTTTCAAGGACAATTTGGTCATGGCTCAAAATTAGATGAAGCAACAGGTTGATCAACATCATTCTGAATGCCATTTTGATGAAGGGGATCATGTGTTCCTTTGTTTGTAGACTTGTAAGTAGTCCTCAGTCAAATACAACTACCACCATAATATTTCTCCCAAGTTTTATGACCCTTGCAAGGTCCTCAAATGTATTGGGCTAGCAACTTACAAATTGGAGCTTCCTAGCCACTCTAAAATTCATATAATCTTTCATGTCTCTTTCTTAAACAAACTAATCAGATCTAATTGTCGTATTAAAACTAACCTTCTAGAACTAGACGAAGAAGGCTCCATTTGGTTGCAGCTTGAGGCCATCCTTGAAAAATGAGATCGATGTCTCTGCTAGTGCACTATACAAGAGGTCTTGATATAGTGGAAGGATACATAGCATGAGGATGCCACATGGGAACCAACAAATATCCTTAAGCAATTTCATCATCTCCAACCTTGAAGACACAATTGTTTTATAATAGGGAGAGCATGTTAGGGTCTATCCCCAAACCCCTTAAGTAGATAGATAAGTTTCTATGTATTGAGGCCATCTCTATTAAATAAGGCCCATGTAGTAGATATAGTGTGAAAACAATAATTGTAAAAAGGCTTACTAGAAGGTTCTGCTTATAATAAAGTTCCTAGGAGGTTAGATAGAAATTAAATAAAGAATTAGGAGTAGGTAATGAGATGTCTTGTGAAGCGTATTATAATTGGAGCTCTTCTCAATTGGAGGTTTCCCCTTCGAAGTGACAAGGGAACATTTTTTCATTGACAAAAGTATTGTTCTTCATGGTATTTTTGTTCTTCTACAATTGTCTATTGTTGTTATAATATGTCGCTTATGCTCTAAATCTTTCTATATTCTATTATTTCCACTACGAATCCTCTACTTTGCTAATAAGGAACATTGCATTCTCATAAAATTCTACTTGTATAACATGTTATGTTGCATATTTAGAAGTAAAATAATTAATGTAAAATGAGTTATAAACATTTTTAATCGACAATTCAGTTGATATCCTATATTTAACCCTTGTGGCCTATAGTTGTGGTGTTTCAATTTCCTCTCCTCATTCTTCCCTCTAATGGTGCTCCCTTCCTTCATTAACAAGTTGCTTGGTTTTGGCCTTCCATATTATTTGTTAATATCTACCAATTTATTGCCACTTGTATGTTCTTCTACATGTGTCTTATGTATAAGCCTCCTAAAATTGGAAAAAAAAACAACATAAGACGAAGACAGGTGTTATGTTTAATGAAGAGTCATAGTGGAATGGAAAAAGGAAGAGGACAAAAAATGAGTGAAGAAAAAGAAGAGGAATTCAATATGTAATCAACATTTCATTCTTTTTCCATTTACCACAAAAACTATATCCATTTTTTCTATAAAGTTGGCATGGGATATGGAGTGCTCATATCAACCCGTTCTCATCCAAGAACTAATGGAAATTGACCTGTTCTACTCCACCGTGAAGCCAAACCCTTCAATGAACATCCCATCATGTATGCCTACGTGGATTTAACTGCTACATGTGCAAATTTCACTATAGTGCTACATTGAATTAGCTGTAAAATCAAGTTGTCAATTCTCATTAACGTCCAACCACCACCCCACTATAGTTAAAAATCAAGGAGGGGAAATTACCATGAACTTTGACCTTATTTGATGGCAGATTAGAGGGTGAAGCAAATCTCATATGGAGATCTCGAACATAACAAATATTAGACAACCAAACTACCAAGATACTTCTAGGTATATTCCTCTAAGATCGATTTCATAGATCCTCAATAGAATAATAAGATCCTTGGATTTATCAACTCATCATGAAGTTTTTGTAGTGATATACATTATATGGGGTGAATTCATAGTCTACCCAAATCCAAATGGAAACAAAGGATCATGTTCTTTGTGTCCAATGTTCATGGGTAGCTGATCTACTCCCTTGAACCATATGCTTGGAAAAGCAGCCTCAAATTCGTAGTCACCAAACTTCATGTCACTCATTGCCTATCCCTTTAGGCCTAGTAGCCATGTAGCAACTAAAGTATCCATTTCATTAAGGTAAGGCTCTAGTACAAGTAAGGGTTTTTTTTTTTTTATATCAGAATCACCAAACACTTTGCCTCATTTTAAACATTATGTATAATTTGATTCTACTCAAGAGAATTATTTGATTCTAGTTATAATTGCCATTGATATGCACATATGAAAACTTTGCCACCACCACAATTCCATGAGAAAACAACCCATTGCCATAGAAGAAGACCCAATTAGGAACCTCTTTAAAAACAACTTGATTTCCTTGGTCCCTTGAGTGAAAATCATTTCAAGAATGGGAAATTGAAATTTTCGTTAAATAGAAAAGTCATAAATCTCAAATATGAAATTTATTCGAGTGGAAGGTAAACAACAAAGTAAAATATTCATTATGGTGGTTTTGGGAGAAATTTTATTAACTAGAAAAATTATACATCAAACCATTTCATTTAGGAAACTGGTAACTTCTCCATCATCTCTATCATCTCCCAATGCAGATCTAAGTTTTGATTTAAAGAGTTAATTTTATATCTCTTTTCACGTTTATGAAATTTATTCCGATAAGAAGTAAACAACGAAGCCAAAAAAATGTTATGATGGTTTTCAGTTCAGACAATTTATAGAATGTAAAAATGAAACTTTTGTTAACTCAAAAAGTTTATGTTACATTTTTTAAGAGAGAATTTGTATCTTCTCCATCGTTTACAAGTTGCCCTCTATCCCTTCCTATGCTTATGAAATTTATTTAAACATTGAGCAATTACTCCCATTAATGACAAATCTAAACACAACCTCCCATAAAAACAAACTTGGAACCAAATTCCTTGCTAATGTGCTTAATCATTGTATTGTTGACATACAAATTCATATATGTGTGTGTGTGTGTAGGTATGTAATATGTTTATTTATTTTCGGTGAAAAAAATTCGTTATACTCATTAAAGTAGAATATACATGTTTCTTGTCAAAAATCAGGACCTGAAGTGATATCAACACCTTATAATAGCCTTCCAAAAAGAGGCTTATTCCTCTTGCCACAACATTACACAATTCATTAACATTCGCTACCATAAACTATTTACTATCTATACATGACAAATACTAAATAGTCCAAGTAAAGCTACAGCCAAGACAAATACAAAAAACCCATGAGAGACTGCAACCGAAATTCCATTGATTTTGTTTCCTCATCGTCAAGGAACTCATAGATACCAAAACCACTACTTGGAAGAGTCAACGCTTCTTTAGAGAATTGGTCAACCTTTGCATTTAACTCCCTATAAATATGGATAAATGAATTCCATTCAAAAGGAAGAAGAGTATTGGAGATGTGTCTAAGTAGAGGTTCAAGTCTCACATACGTCACTCTGATTTTCTTGTTTCCCCAGTTGATAACAAGCTTGGAGTCCCCTATAATTTGAATCTTGGGAACTCCCTTTTTTAATGCAATTTCCAAGAGAGTGTGAAACGCTATGAACTCAAATATATTATTAGTGCCCTAGCCTGGAGAGTAACGAACACGAAGGTAATGCTTTCACAAGAGGTTTAAAACTACGCCTACTCCACATGTGCTCGAGTGTGCCTGAGCAACACCGTAAAAGAATCCCCATGAAATACTGAATTCAAGATCAAGCATGGAGGGGAGCCTCAGATCCTTGAATTTCATATCTGTCATAAATTCATTGGAAAGATTCAAAATGATACTTGAAGTTACCTCAGGTGGACTATCTTTATCCTTAAATATGCTTGAGTTACATGCCCACTGTTGACACTCAGAACTGAAAATGGGTTGCATGCAAATCAATCCCGAGGCAACCTCGTACCACTTTGGATTGGAAGCTACCCTCCCCCAACCCGAGAGGGATCTCTCGAACAATGTCACAATATGATCTTCAGTAAGCATAAAATGGTGGGCAAATTTATGGGTAAATGATAGTTTCGGATTTTTGAGGTTTGGGGGTTGGACCAGGG
>JZKD02S0601228.1:0-15972 GCA_000966675.3 Picea glauca | reverse complement strand
GGGCATACTGAGCAGCAGAGAGAGGCCGAACTCAAGCCACATTCAGCAGATTTCAGGAGGTCGATTCCAGGGCGCTTTGAGCAGGGAGGAAGAGGCCAAATCAAGGCCGAATTTACTCAGTCAGCCAAAGGCCGTACACATGTCGTACCAGCCAACTAACAGAGCGGCCATACAGGCCAAGTTTGTACAAGCCGTACGCAGACTGTATAGGCAGGGCCATACATGGTGTGAGTGAGCTGGGTCGTACAACAGTTTTGCTGGGTTGTTTTTGCTGAGGGAGAAGAGGAAACTTGCTAAGGAAATATCTGTAAGAAATTTTTTATTTTCTGTTGTTAATTCTCTTGAAAGCCCATAATAGAAGCCCCTCTTTGTTGGTTTTCCCCACACTAGGGTTTCCAGGGTATTTCTAGTGTTGTCCATTTTTATGTGCTTAGTTTCTGTTAGCTTCTGCTTCTGCTGTGTAATGTTGGTTAAATAACTCAGCTGTAGGTTATTTGCATAATTTCTGAATTTATATCAGCAAATATAATTTCTGGGTTAAAGTAAATTATTGGCAATAACTTCATGAACTAGGTTATAGGAAATTAACAATGTTCTGTATAGAAAATAGATGGATAGTAGAGCCTCTTTTTGGACTCAATTTAGATGTAATTTTGAGCAGCAGCCCCGGCACAGCCACACTTTATAATATATAAAAAATATTTTCTGTTTTGATTAAAAAAAAACAATATCAATTAAAATAAACACTTTGTATATTCCGCACTACATTGCTCATCTTCAAATTCACTATGAATTGATTAACATTTTCCTACAGAACATAATCTCCTTTCTTCAAATTAGAAAAATAACACCAGCATAGATCCATCTTAATCCTAAATCTATTGAGTATGGAGAGGGATCAAATCCCTCGAAAACCTTGCCTCAAATTTTTGCACCTCAAGGGATTTGATCCCTCTCAGCAGTCAATAGATCCAGATTAAGATGGAGGTATGCTGGTGCCAGCACTGATAAGGTTCCATTCCTACTGTGGTCTACTCCATCTGTATAACATGAGTTTCAAATGAAAAAGGTTGGGTGCAAGTCTTCGAGATTTTGGAGACCAGATAAGGGGGTACATGCTGGCTGCGGTCTGTTGCATCCATATGGCATAAGTTTCAGAGGGATGAGGCCACGTGTGAGTCTAGGGAAATTATAGCAGAATAGATGCCCCTTGGGGTGTGTCTTGAACCACTTTCAAAATACAAATAAACAAAATTACAAATTAAATAACAAAAACAAGATTTCAGTGAGAATTCAGAAGGGAGGGGAAAAAACGGACCTGGCATTGCAAGCGAGTCTTCACGACATCAAGGGGCGTGGTGACAGCGCTGGCGAGAGCCCCCGCCGCCCCGCCGGCGGTCACATGGACAAACAGACGCTCCTCGCTAGCCTTCTCGGGGGAGGACATCCCTGACAATATCTTCTTGGCCGCCTCGTAGGTGGAAAAGTAAACAGCGGTGAAGGGCGCATTCATGACTACAGTGGTCCTGTAAGATGCATAAAAGGCACCCAACCCCTCCTCCCTTGCCATCCTTTTCATGCAATCCGCCACCCCAATGTAGGGGCTGCTCCTGAGCTGCAACCGTTGCTTGACCACGTCCATGGGGGTGAGCACCGCATCGCTCGCCACGGTCGCCGCCACGCCGGCGGCGGCGTGGGCAAGGGGGCGGTGGCCCGCAGCGTTGCCCCCGAGCTTCTCCTTGCAGACCTCGTAGACGGAGAAGTAGACAGCATGGGCGGGTCCGGCCCCGAGACTCATGGCAGCGATGCCCCTGTAAAACCCCAGCGGGCCCTCGCTCTTCATCATGGAGATGAAAGTCCTCCCCACGGCTGTGTGGAGGGAGCCCCCGGTAGACGCCGCAACCTGCATACGGGTCTTCAAGGTATCCNGAAGTAGACAGCATGGGCGGGTCCGGCCCCGAGACTCATGGCAGCGATGCCCCTGTAAAATCCCAGCGGGCCCTCGCTCTTCATCATGGAGATGAAAGTCCTCCCCACGGCTGTGTGGAGGGAGCCCCCGGTAGACGCCGCAACCTGCATACGGGTTTTCAAGGTATCCACGGGGAACATGGCCATGTGCTCCGCCATGCCAGCCACAGAGCCCGCCGCCATGAATTGCCAGAAGCTCGGCCCCTCGAGTAACCGGCGAGGCGATTCGATCGGCGGCGGCGACCCCTCGTAATAGGCCGCCGTTGAAGAAACCGGGCGTTGAAGGCCGCCTTCTGCCATGGTAATGGTAAGGAAGGGTATAGGGTTTCACGAGATTTCAGCGTTGCAGAGGGGTCTCAGAAGCCATTCGCGGCTGTAATCAACGGGAGTACGATTTGGCGTCAGTTGACAGGGGATTTGCATCGGGAGATTTCAAATGGAGGAGGGAACGGACATTTTAAAATGTGGATTTCACCGTCAACAAAATAGATAAATATAGAGTGGCCCTTCCATCTTTTCAATGTTCCAATGAACGAATCTCATTCTGGGCTGTAATATGTAACACTCTGTAAATGTTGAAAGATGAAATTTCTTCTGGATTTGTAACAATCTGTAAATGTTGAAAGATCAAATTTATTCATGCACAAACATTTTTTATGATATAAAAATATGAAGTAAAGTTTTCGTCTCAATCAATTTGATTTTCTTGATAAATCATAGTTGTGCAGTGAATATAAATTTACAATGGTTTTATTGTTTTTTAATCAATTTGAATTATCAAATTTACATTGGTTTTAATGTTTTTTAATCAATTTGATTTTCTTGATAATTCATAGGTGTGCACTGAATATAAATTTACATTGGTTTTATTGTTATCTAATTGTAATAGAGAATTTCTTGATAATTCATAGTTGTGCAGTGAATATAAATTTACATTGGTTTTATTGTTTTTTAATCAATTTGAATTATCAAATTTACATTGGTTTTATTGTTTTTTAATCAATTTGATTTTCTTGATAATTCATTTTCTTGATAATTCATAGTTGTGCAGTGAATATAAATTTACATTGGTTTTATTGTTATCTAATTGTAATAGAGAAGAGTGTAGAATATTGTTAATAGCTCAATAAGCTATTTAGAGTGGAATATCATAAATTCTTTATTTAAAAGATATTGTTATTTATGTTAGTTATATGAGTTACACTCTTAGTAGGTTGTAAAACGTACCTCTGGTCACAATTATTTAATTTTATTATTAGAGTATAAAGTTTCTTAACAACTAATAACTAATAATAATTGCTCATTTTTATTAAACAACAAATAAATTATTGTTAAACTTGAATGTGATGCTTACGAAGACATGCATTGTAAATTATTGTTAAACTTTAATGTAATACTTACGAAGACATGCATTATATAATTAGAATAATATTTTTGTTATGTAAATTATTGTTAAACTTAAATGTAATATTTACGAAGACATTCATTGTAAATTATTATTAAACTTAAATGTAATATTTATGAAGACATGCATTATATAATTAGAGTAACATTTTTGTTATGATTTATTAGAGTAATATTTTTGTTATGATTTATAGGAGTAAGGTGTTATTATACCTACCAATAGGCATGGTATATAGTTTTGAGTTAGGTTTGACTTTCTATTAATTCATGGTTGACCATAAAATACACACCCCTTTATCCAAAGTTTTAAAAAATAATTATTTATTTTAAATTTTAAATCTCATTTATCTGATATCTTTTTGGCCAAAAACTTTGAAGTCTTATTGTTGCCTTCACTTCCCCCAATGTTATTGTAATAAATATTTCTTGTTTTTTTATATATACTATCAAAAGTTGGGGCCCATCTTGTAGAATTCGTACTAAAAAATTCAGGCTCTTATGTTATGGCTATCAAACTTCATACGACAGTAGGTATTGTGCATGCCAAGGCCATGCGTACTGGTAAAGGTATACGAGAGGTTGAGCATGGGGAGGTAAGGGAGATTTTATAGTTGTAGTAGTTATTCTAAGATGCTACATGGTAGTTATATAGCACTATTATTTCACATGTGGAGTTGTTTAGCATTTTAGATGTGTTAAGTAGCAATAGTGTAATTGTGAATTTTGAAAATAAATGTTTCGGATTTGCTCAATAAATAATCAATGATGTCATTAAAATGCTTTCCACATAAAAATATATAACAACGATGTATTGGCATTTGTGTGCATCACGCATGTATGAATTAATTACATTTTTATTGTGAAGCTTATGTCCATGATGGGACGTTTGCTTCACAATAGGTTTTCAATGGGCATGGGACAACAATCGGTGTCCTCTAGACCATCCTTCCCAAATTGCTTGACATTGAGTTGAAACCATTCAATCTAAATGTGTGACCCTCTATCATTAATTGGTGTTGAAGGATGTGTCTCTATATCACTCTCCAAGATTAGTCTGCGACATTTTTGACATCTTAAATTGCCCGAACATAGCTTAACAACATAGATCCTTAGTATTAAGTTGAATGGAAAAAGTCAAGGTCACCTTCCTTCGCATGCTTTGACTAGGTGCTTCCTAGTGGTATTATTCCTTCTTCCCCAATGTTGTGTGTTTGAATGTCAGTCCATCACAACACAGTTGTTACATCCCCAAGTCTTTGTCCAAAGTTGGTCCTATTTCAATAAAAAATAGACAAAATTTCAATCATTTAACAAGATTGTCTCAATGGTACACCGTCATATTTGAGACAAAGAAATACTTCAACATTGATCTCTATTAAGAATTATAGCTCAGACAGGAACTTCCACACAGGTTCAATGTGAACATGCAAGAAACAGTTCAAGATATTTTCAAAAAGTAAATCTATTTGTAATTCACTTTAGTAAAAAAAGTGAAAAGTCTTATTTTTAATAGTTGAGTCTAAAAAGTGTATTTCATGCATGCATGACTTAGACTAGGAGTAATCTCGAAAATATATTACGGTTTTGGTCTCAACTAAAAGTATAAAGACAAGACAACATAGAAGGTTTAGACACACTTGAATAGTTGAGAAAGTTGAGCAACTAAGAGATAGAGAGAAAGTAACCAGTAGGAAATAAGCATTACAGCATAGCGTGTACAAGTCATACAATTCCATACAGTGCTTGGATAGGCTCATATGGGTCTATACAATCGTATGGATCATATCATCATATTCATAATGATGTCTGTATAGTCATATGAATAGAGGTCGTACAATCCATATAGTCAGATCGTACAATCGTACAACAAGATGTACTTCTTAGGCAGGTGTTCCACTCAGTTCATGGCCATTTTTAGTAACCATGCAATTGTTGATTCTAAACATCTTGTGGAGGTTTCCTTGTAAGTTTTTCAAAGGAATGAAAACTCAAGTTTGAAGGAGTGATTACCTTCGTATGTGTGAAATTAATTTTATCCTTCCACTATTTAATTTCCAACTATTGTGTGATTGATTTTATGGTTTGAATTTAATTTCAACATTAATTAAATTCAAAAATTGCTTGTTTAATTAAGATCATAAGGACTTTAGTCACCTAGGCTGGGATTTTTCACATGGTATAAAAGCTAGATCTCTTATTGAGATTCTCAGAGATTTGCAGCAAGAAATCTATTATAGGGGAGAAGGACTAGTAGATATAGGGTTTCAAAGTATTATTTTCAGAGTTGGGAATTTGTGCAGTGGATCTCAAAGATGGTAGTAGTTAGCCTCAACTTTGAGGACAAATTGGACAGTGCCTCGAATTTATTATCATGGAAGGTGAGTGTTACACTCTTACTAGAAGAGAATGATCTCTAGGATATTGTTAAGGATGTTGTGACTTCACTTACAAATCCACGACAGTTGGTAGCTCACAACAAGGTGGAAGTGAAGGACAATCAGATAATCTTTGATGCCACAAAGGATCATTTTGGAATACCCTTGTTTCCTCCAATTTGTAAATATAACTATAACTGACCAAGAGACTATGGCATACTAGATATGTGTGAATATTTGATTTGATGAACCTTTGTATAAAAGGGTCAATGTATGTATTTTCTATTATAAGTAGAAAATGGATATGTGTTGCACAACTGCTGAAAGGGGGAGTTTGCCAAGATAGACCATGGATGTTATGAGAGAGAAGGTGAGGGAAACCAAGAAATGGTTGAGATGACCCTCACCAAACCAATACCTACTAGATGTAATTTCTCAATAGTCCTCTAACCCATAAATGAATTACTAGTCAAACTAGTAGTTGGAAGACCCTCCTCAAGAGTTAATGAGGAGATGGGGCAGGGTACCCATCTGTAAGGCTTCCAGGTTTGACCACGATTTGGGGATTCGGACCCACACAACCTTGTTGAGGAAGGCAAGAAAGGAAGTAATTCAAGGGACAGAGGTAGATCTGCAAGGAAGGAGAGTGGAAGAAACGATCTTCAGAAGAGAAGAGAGTGTTCTTCAACTCAGGAACGGAGAGGAAAACTGAGAAGCAATCTCGTTCTGGCTGTAAGAGGCCATGGGCAGGGTTTTTGCTACAAGTTGATAAACGAGGCTGACAAATGACTATGGGAGTACTCGGGCAAACCTCCTTGTTTGGTATAGAGAAAATCGGTTGCCAAGATCTTGTGGGAGGAGGAGAGTGACCTTTGTCCCTGACTGTCATTGAGCAAGGAGAAAGAGTCTCTCTCAGAGTGTCGTGGTCTAGCTCGGGGGTGGCCAACAGTAAATCTGTCAAGAGTGGTTGTGCCTATGGTTGGGTGGAAACATGCAACCCTTTCAGTAGTCGCTTCACGTTTTCCAGTTCTGATAAGTATTTTCATACTCTGTGTAATACAGTGGATGCGATGATTGAATGTATGTGTTTATGGTTAAGTTTTACAATGTTTGAACAATTGTTAGAAATGCTCATTTGCTTCTGTAAACTGTTATATTTACCTGGCCTTCTATTTACCTTAGCCTAGTCACTAGAGAGTTATGGGATGTGAGTCTATTGAAGAGTCAGGGTAGGATTAACTGAAATGTTTAAGTCCTGTCGAACTTTTGAGTCTACCTTAGCAGGAATGTCAAGTTCAAACTCTGCGGAAGAAGGGCACTTCCTTTGGACCTTTCACCCGTGTGACCAAGGGCTCATACCCACGACCTTAATCAAATTTCGGCTAAAAGTCGAGTGTAGCCCCTGAAACTCGATATGATCTCATATGACCCAAGGTTGGAAACTCCTCGCTAAGCCTTAAAGGAGTGAAGCAACTCTAGCTTCGGAACTCCGGGAATCCGGAGCTCCAGGACCTATGACTTCACAACCCTCGAAAACAGTTGAAGGTCAGAGTCACAAATTGATAAGGGTCGTGGATTTGGGAATCCATTGGGGATCTCTCTCAGTCGTTCGATCAAACCTAGTGAGGGGGTAGCATCGAGTACTTCAGCGAAGTCCCACTTCAAGAGAATAGGGTGGTCTAACGCTAAAACTCTCGAATGTCGGAGTCACGAAGTTAATCTGGACCGTCGAGAGTAGAGGGACGTGTGTCCACATATCAACGGCTATCTAGAAGTCCGATTATTCAGCAATATCAAAGTGTAAAAACAAGAACACGCGAGTTTCCCCGAAGCTCTGCAAGCCGGAGTAAATCTTGGTTACGAAAGTTAGGTGCACGTGGCGATATATTGGGCATGGTTCAGAGTTCGGAGCTCCGGGAGGAAGCTGGAAGTTACACGCCAAACTCCCGAATGTCAAATTTACGAAGTGACATGGACCATCGTTCCTCGGATCCTTCGGGATCCTTCTCAATCGTCAATCTAAGGACTCTGTTAAGAACCCCTCCTCATTTCCCAACCAACCAGGACAGGTCGTAGAGCGACATGTGGCCCCCTCTTGTCCCCTGTCAAATGTTGCCCATTGGACCAGAGGCGTTGGATGATAGGCTACGTGGCAGGAGATCCGATAGTCTGGAGACTTTGTACTCCGAAGGAACTTGGCCAAGAGTCTTCAAAGTGTGAAGACTCCCGAAGTCGTGAATGACGAAGTAAATCGCAATCGTTGACAGGTAGAGGACTCGTGGCGCCAGATCTGATAGTTCGGAGACTTGGCCCGCCGGGGGATTCGTGAGGTGGTGAGTTGATAAGCTATAAAGCCCAGATTTGTGAAGCAATGACAGCTGTGTATCTATGGATCTACGTGGATAGATCTCGACTGTGAGATCTGAAGGACGTTAGAAGGTTGTTTGTTTGGGGTTGACATGGCTCGCTGACGTCATCTAGGGTGACATGGACCCGCAACTAAGGTGCCACGTGTCATCGAGATATGGATGTTTTGCAGACCCCTTATGCCTATTAGAGCGTGACATGTGTCACCTCCTTAAGAGGGCACGTGTCACCCCGATCCTTGTTACGTGTCAGGCTCTGGTATGTGCCCACCTAGCCAAAGTGGTTGGTGATGTGATAGGGACTGCGGGAGTCCGGAACTTCAAGACTCTAGAGGATTTGAGGTGTAGTATTGTAGAGGGACTGAAAGGCCCAAAGGTTGGAGCCATGTGGCAAGCTTACAGGACTTCGAGAGTTTGGGACTCTAGGAGGTCTCGTGTGCAGAGAAAAAGAGGTGCTCAGTGTCGAAGCACTGAACGTCGAGTTATCCTTGGGCGTATGCCTTAATGAGGAGGAATATTCGTCGTCAAATTTAATGGGCGATGTATCTCCACCATAGATACAAAAGCGTTGGGAGCTCTGGGACATCGGGAACTCTGGATGAGATGTATGAGATGGACCTGTGTAGATGCCACGTGGCCCTCCACTAATAACGCCTAAAGAGCTTTGAGAGGAAATAACTTGCAAACCAGAACTCAGATTTCAAGATGGTGGCAACCGTTAGAACGCTTGTGGTGAGCAGAAGCCGATGGAGATCCCAGAGTTAAGATTTGAGATAGTTAATGAAAATGAAATTATGATGCCCCACCCTTTAAAAGAGTATTTTTGGGTCGGGTGTGTTACACATTGGTATCAGAGCATGGCAACAACACTTGGCTTGCTTGGGCTCATGCATGAATCACATAAAAATATTATCAGAGAACTTTAAGGGGTAACACCCTACCTTACCCCCTTCTATAAGAAACTTGTCTGAAACGTTACTGAAGAGAGGAATGGAACCTTCTATTGTTGGTAGATGTTTGGAAATCTGCATTGTATGTTGTTAATGTTTCCAAATAAAGAAGTTGACTTCACTTTGCAATGAAATATGTTGTTCATGAATTGGTAGATCATTAACTAACAAAAAATGTCTTACCAGCACTCAAGCAGTCAGTGAACAACAAGAAAACCTATAGCACAAGGGATGGTGACACACCATGAGTTGGGGGAAAGCTCCCACAATAGAGAGGAAGAATCTGATGAAAGGAGGGTGGTGGAAACCCCTCCATATTTGATCGAAACTGTAAGAAGCCTCATGGCATAATTACAGAGTTGTAAGGATGACAATGAAAGGATGATAGAGAAGCAGGAAAAGCAGACTGAAATTAATGCAATCCTGCTACAAAGTCTATCAGATATACAAAGGCAACTGCAACATGGTCCAGTTGCCAGTCATGTGGACAGGCATCATACTAAGAAAACTCCAAGTCCACCTGAGATACAAAAGCATGGTCCTGAAAGTGGCCACACCAGGAGGAGCACCTCAAGGAAGGCCCAACATGGAGCCAAGAGACATTCACCAGAATATTCCTCTGAGGACACTGACAACTACAAGGAATCTTCTAGTGACAAAACTATTTCCCATTCCCAGACAAGAAGAAAGAAGAGGAAACATTCCAAGAGTCGTGACCCTGAAGAGTTCAAGAAAGCCAAATTGCCCACCTTCGATGGAGAGATTAAGAAGGGGGAAGAAGTAGAAGTTTCACTACTCAGCTTGAAGAAGTACTTCAGAGTCCATGACTACTTTGAAAATTTAAAGGCTTGGATAACCATTTTCAACATGAATGGGAAAGCTTCCATTTGGTGGGAGGACCTTACGAATGTGAAAGGAATCCATGAGCAGGACTTGTCATGGAAACAATTTGAGAAATACTTCAAGAAGAAGTATCTGTCAGAAAAGTACTTTGATGGGAAGACCAAGGAGTCCTATGAACTCAAGTTGGGACAAATCACTATAGATGAATATATCAACAAATTTTTGGAGCTGATGAGGTATGTGCCCTACTGCATAAAGGATGAAAAAGTAAAGATGCAACAATTTATAAGTGGATTACCTCATTCCTACCGGAACAGAATTGAGTTTGATGAGCCAAAGACTTTAGAAGATGTTATTCGATAGGCAAGGTATTGCTATGAGCAATTCAAGAGTAAGAAAGAACCCCATGGAGACTGGAAGAAGAGAAATAATTCGGGATTCAAGAAGAAGAGGTTTAAATCCTCGAGATTTAAGAACCATGGGAAAAGCTCTAGGATGAGCCTTCCTACCAAAAGTGTGTATCATCAAAATTTTCCATCCCATAGTAGAAATAAACTATTCAGAGCATTCCCAAGTAAGACTAATAACACAAAGAGAGAACCCTTGAAATGTTGGGATTGTGGAGAAGAACATATGTTGAAGGATTGTCCGCATAGGAAATAGAACAATAAGAGGGTCTACAATGTCCAACACAATCAATGATGTGACTAGGAGCATGCCAAAAATTTATGCAGCGTTGGTTAATAAACAAGCTGACCACCAAGCTTCAGTGGTGGAGATGGAAGGTACGATTGCCAACCATCTTGTTTCCATTTTAATTGACCGTGGTTCTAATTTGAGTTATGTTGCTCCTCAAACTGTTGAGAAATGTAAATTGCAACAAGTTAAACCTGTTAAATCATGGATGGTACAACTAGCCACTGGAACCAAAAGAAAAGTAACAAAAGTCATATCAGCATGCCAATTCGTTATAAGTGGATTTCCCACCCAAGCGAACCTAAACATACTTCCTTTAGGATCTTATGACCTGATGATTAGCATGGACTGGTTGGCTACCCATAAAACCAAGTTGGAGTGTTACAGTAAAACTTTGGAGTGTGAAAATTAAGAAGAAAGAAGGATAACCCTACAAGGGATTTGAAATCCTGTCTCGATGAGACAAATATCAACCCTCCAAGTGAAGAAGTATTGCAGAAAGGGATGTCCCTTGTATGCAATACAAGCGCTGAAATCTGTTGAGAACAATAAACCCAGCCTAGAGGACCATCCCATATTAAGAGAATATAAAGATGTATTCCCAGAAGAGGTGCCAGGTCTACCTCCAAGAAGGGATATTGATTTTTCAATAGAACTTGTACCAGGAGCGGTGCCAATGTCTAGAACACCCTACAAAATGAGTACACCAGAGCTAGTTGAGCTCAAACTACAGTTAAAGGAGATGTGGGACAAAAGGCTACATTCGGCATAGTATGTCTCCATGGGGAGCACCGGCCTTGTTTGTGAAAAATAAGGATGTCACACTCAGAATGCGCATAGATTATAGACAACTCAATAAGATGACCATTAAGAATAAGTATCCCTTACCAAGGATCGATGACTTATTTGACCAATTAAGGGGTGTTACAATCTTCTCCAAGATTGACTTGAGGTATGGATACCATCATGTCTGAATTAAAGACGAAGACATCCACAAGACAACCTTTAGGACAAGATATGGTCACTATGAATTTGTGGTGGTGCCATTTGGGCTTACCAATGCACCAACCACTTTTATGTGCTTAATGAATAATGTACTCAGAAATTTCTTGGATAGGTTTGTGTTAGTTTTCATTGATGATATCCTAATCTATTGCAAGAATAGGGAAGAGCATGAAGAACATCTCAAGCTAGTACTTCAAGTACTAAGAGAACACCAGCTCTATGCTAAGCTTATTAAGTGTGACTTTTTTTCAGAAACAAATTCATTACTTAGGCCATGTTATTTATGAGGAAGGAGTGGCAGTTGATCCTGACAAGATTAAAGCCATCATGGATTGGCCTACCCCAAAGGATGTATCTGATATCATATCCTTTATGGGCCTAGTAGGATACTATAGGAGGTTCATAAAGGGATTCTCCAAGATTGGTTGCCCAATCACCTCCCTTCGGAAAAAGGGGATTAAATTCATTCGGACATCAGAATGTGAAGAAAGATTTCAAGAGCTGAAATACCTTCTAACCAATGCGCATGTGTTGAATATTGCAGACCCGAACAAGGACTTCCTTGTGTGTACAGATTCCTGCAAGGAAGGGCTCGAAGGAGTCCTTATGCAATAAGGACATGTGATTTGCTACGAATTTAGAAAATTGAATGAGCATGAAGTCAATTATGTGACCCATGATGTGGAATTGGCTGCCATAGTGCATGCTTTAAAAATGTGGAGGAATTACCTCTTAGGTAGAATATTTGTGCTTATGACAGACCATAGTGGGTTGAGATATTTGTTTGACCAACCAAAACTCAATGTGAGACAAGCTAGGTGGATGGATCTTCGTAGTAAGTTTGATTTTGAAATCAAACATATCAAAGGAAAGGAGAATAAGGTGGTTGATGCCCTTAGTAGAAGTATGAAAGTGGTTCACTTGGCAGTTGTAAGCACCAGTGAATCAATCATCAAAGAGACAGTCAAAAGTGCACAAGAAACAGATGCATTTTTCAAGACCGTGACATCATACCTAAAGCAAGAGCCCACAGGGCTATCAAATTTTAATGATGGCCTACTAACTTACAAGGGCATATTTTATATTTTGAATTATGACGACTTGAAGAGGTTCATAATGGATAAACTACACAAAAGACCATATACTGGTCATCCCAGTTATCAGAAAATGATCACAGCCACTATGAAAATATTTTATTGGTCCTGAATGAAAAAGGGCATAGTTGTTTACTTAGCTAAGTGTCTAGAATGTTAGCAAGTCAAGGCAGAACACCGGCACCCACCAGGGTTTTTGCATCCCCTACCAATTCCCGAATGGAAATGGGAAACCATCTCCATGGATTTCATCACAGGATTACCAAAATCAACCAAACAGAACGACACCATCATGGTAGTTGTGGACAAACTGAAGCCATCTATGGAAGACAATGCAACATTCCAATCAGCTGGAACAACCCAGTAGATAGAGTTACAATCGGGCCATATATGCTAAAGGAAATGGAACAACAAGTAATTCATATTAGACAAAATCTGAAAATAGCCCAGGATAAACAAAAGAGCTATGCAGACATGAAAATGACTCCTAGAGAGTTCAGAGAAGGGGATCATGTATATCTCTAAGTTAGACCCAGGAAAAGCTCTTTGAGGATGGGAGCTTGTGCCAAGCTGACACCTCGATATTGTGGACCCTTTGAAATTTTGGATAGAGTGGGACTTGTAGCCTATAGGCTAGCACTTCCTCCCACAGTGAAGGCACATAATGTTTTCCATGTCTCGTTATTAAATAAATATGTACGTGATTCTAATCATATTACTTACTAGTCTGTGATTCAGGTGGAACCAGAGGGAGAATTCCTGCCATAACCTCAATGCATAATAGACAGGAAGGAAATCCCACTCTGGAACAGAACAATTGCACAGGTCAAGGTGCAGTGGAAACACTTTCGACCACATGAGGCTACATGGGAAATGGAGGATGCCATGAAACAAACATATCCATTTTTGTTTACTTCTGTACATATAGAGCACATCAACAGACAAAACATTGAGGACGATGTTCCTTTAAGGGGGAGGGGATTGTAATACTCATGTTTCCCCCAGTTTGTAAATATAACTATAATTGGCCAAGAGACTATGACATACTAGATATGTGTGAATGTTTGATTTGATGAACCTTTGTATAAAAGGGTAAATGTATGTATTTTTTGTTATTAATAGAAAATGGATATGTGTTGCACAACTGCTGAAAGAGGGAGTTTTCCAAGATAGACCATGGATGTTATGAGAGAGATGGTGAGGGAAACCAAGAAATGGTTGAGATGACCCTCACCAAACCAATACCTACTGGATGTAATTGTTCAACAGTCCTCTGACCCATAAATGAATTACCAGTCAAACTGGTAGTTGGAAGACCCTCCTCAAGAGATAATGAGGAGATGGGGTAGGGTACCCATCTGTACGGCTTCCAAGCCTGACCACAAGTTGGAGATTCAAACCCACGCAAACTTGTCGAGGAAGGTAAGAAAGGAAGTAATTCGGGGGACAGAGGCAGATCTGCAAGAAAACAGAGTAGAGGAAACAATCTTCAGAAGAGAAGAGAGCGTTGTTCAACTCGGGAAAGAACAAGAAAACTGAGAAGCAAGCTCGTTTTGGCTGTAAGAGGCCATGGGCAAGGTTTTCGCTACAAGTTGATAAACGAGGCCGACGAGTGACTGTGGGAGTACTCGCGCAGACCTCCTTGCTTGGTATAGAGAAAACCAGTTGCCAAGATCATGTGGAAGGAGGAGAGTGACCTCCGTCCCTGATTGTCGTTGAGCAAGGAGAAAGAGTCTCTCTCAAAGCGTCGTGGTCTAGCTCGGGGGTGGCCAGCGGTAAATCCATCAGGAGTGGTTGTGCCTATGGTTGGGTGGAAACGTACACCCCTTTCAACAGTCACTTCACGTTTTCCAGTTCTGATAATTATTTTCATACTTTGTGTAATACAATGGATGTGATGATTGAATGTATGTGTTTATGGTTAAGTTTTACAGTGTTTGAACAATTGTTAATAATGCTCATTTGCTTCTGTAAACTGTTATATTTACCTGGCCTTCTATTTACCTCAGCCTAGCCGCTAGAGAGTTATGGGATGCGAGTCTATCGAAGAGTCAGGGTAGGATTAACTGAAATGTTTAAGTCATGCCGACCTTTTGAGTCTACCTTAGTGAGAATGTCAAGTTCAAACTCTCTGGAAGAAGGGCGCTTCCTTTAGACCTTTCACCCGTGTGACCTAGGGATCATACCCACGACCTTAATCAAATTTCGGCTAAAATTTGAGTGTAGCCCTTGAAACTCGATATGATCCCATATGACCCAAGGTTGGAAACTCCTCGCTAAGCCCGAAAGGAGTGAAGCTACTCTAGCTTCGGAACTTCGGGAATCTGGAGCTCCGGGACCTATGACTTCACAACCCTCGAAAACAGTTGAAGCTCGGAGTCGTGAATTGATAAGGGTCGTGGATCTAGGAATCCATTGGGGATCTCTCTCAACCATTCGATCGAACCTAGTGAAGGGTTAGCGCCGAGTACTTCGACAAAGTACCACTTTGGGATAATAGGGTGGTCTAATGTCGAAACTCTCGAATGTCAGAGTCGCGAGGTTAATCTGGACCGTCGAGAGTAGAGGGACATTTGTCCACATATCAACGGCTATCTGGAAGTCTGGTTATTCGACAATATCAAAGTGTAAACACAAGAACACGCAAGTTTTCTCGAAGCTCTACAAGCCGGAGTAAATCTTGGTCATGAACAATAGGTGCACATGGCGATAGATTGGGCATGGTTTAGAGTTTAGAGCTTTGGGAGGAAGCTGGAAGTTACACGCCAAACTCCCGAATGCTAAATTTATGAAGTGACGTGGACCGTCGTTCCTCGGATCCTTTGGTATCCTTGTCAATCATCGATCTAAGGACTCTGTTGAGAACCACTCCTAATTTCCCAACCAACCAGGACAGGTCGTGGAGCAACACGTGGCCCCCTCTTCTCCCCTATCAAATGTTGCTCGTTGGACCAGAGACGTTGGATGAGAGGCTACATGGCAGGAGATCCGATAGTCCGGAGACTTGGTACTCTAGAGGAACTTGGCCAAGAGTCTTCAAAGTGTGAAGACTTCTGAAATCGTGAATGGCAAGGTACATCTTAACCGTTGACAGGTAGAGAACATGTGGCGCCAGATCCGATAGTTCGGGGGATTTGTGAGGTGGTGAGTTGATAAGCTCTGAAGCCCGTAGTTGCAAAGCAATGAGAGCCGTGGATCTATGGATCTACGTGGACAGATATCGACCGTGAGATCTGAAGGATGTTAGAAGGTTGCTTGTCTGGGGTTGACG
>JZKD02S0601217.1:0-15972 GCA_000966675.3 Picea glauca | reverse complement strand
GCTACTTAGTATGTATTCTAAATTATTGACATAGTGACATTATCATATGATTGCATTGTGTAGTGAACTATTTCAATGTATGGTTGTTATTTTTTCAAATTAATAATTACTCTATCTATTATATAAGTTATAAGTTGGTTGATGTCTTTAACTATGAGATTAAAAATTGCCATCTTTTTATCCCCTCTTAGATAGATAAGAATACAAATTTGTTAAATATAAATGTCATTCATAATTCATCTGACTCTGCACATTTATAGCTGACACATTATACATTGTACCATGTCATCTCTAACAAATATATGTATTTGATAATGAGTATGTAAAAAAAAAGTGTGATATGTACTATTTAAGGGGCATGTGATGTACCATTTGAGGGCCCATTGATTCCTAGATATTAGGGGCCTTAGATTCGATACATTACGGGCCTTAGAGTTGTAACCCTGCAGAATAGAGACGAGAGGTTCTGGTTGGATTGTATCTTTTTAATTTTGAATTATGGTAAAGTAGAAAAAAGTAGTTTTCTTGTGTCTCCCTTGTTTCGGAAACGTGTTCATATTTGTGTTACACTTGCTATTTATGTAAGCCTGCAAACTAATGGTGATGAATAAAAAATGTTGAGACTGTAACTGCAATGTAAAAGTGGGTGCTGGAGCTGCTGGTAATTAATCATGGTTTTGTTGGCCAATGGTACGGTAAAACTGGGATTTAAGCATGGCTTAGATGACGTAATTAGTTCGTACAAGATATTTCTATTTCTAAGCCGACAAGAACCTCTCTTTCAATTCATCATGTGCGCAGAAAAATTCATACGGCTTTTACTCGCTCTTTACTGTAGAAAGAAAGCAAGCTGCGCTAATTGTTCTTGTGGACATGATGGTAAAATGGACCGAGCGCACCATGTCTCGGCAGGATAGTGAATACTGACAACCCGATAATGGTATAATACCGCTTTCAAAACGAGTAGATCGGATGTGGTTGAGGCGAGGCATAGGCAAAGGCACAGTTAATACTTAGTGGCATTGCACAGACGTTAACGTCGGAGGGATGCTAATGATTTCAACAGTTGGTTAAATGTGGATATTGCACTCGAAAATAGATATCTATCAAAAACGCAAACTGCTAAACAGCTGGATAAAATGCGCGTAACCGTGTTTTGCCAACCGGACTTGAGTTATCCGCGAATTCGCGGTTCTAAAATCCCCCACTCACACTCACACCCACCCACCACTTTAAATAAATACGCTCCCCGAAACCGTTGCTTCCTTCAACGGTAAAAAGACATTCCCCCCACGATACATAGACTTTTTCTTTTTGGCGAATCGGAGTCATGGTCCACTTTAGCTCTACTCATGACAATTCTTCATTTGTTCGCACTCAGTACCGTATTCCTTCTCCAATATTCACACCGACGGGCTCTGTGCTAATTTCTCCTTTTTCGACTCCCCCAACTTACGATTCCTCGGTGGGATTTGGAGACGCATTTCCATGTGTTGAGGATAGCCTCAGCTTGAAGCCGGGGCTTGTAGGTGAGGATTGGCGCGCCTCATGTGGGTCTCCGCTTCTGTTTGATTGCGAGATTGCTTGCGGAGATTCTAGCGAGGAAAATCCCGGCGGCCACGAGGGAGAGGGAGAGGGACGTTCTGGCTCTGTTTCCCCCTCCGGTGGCCTTCCTTCGCAAGAAAAGGCCACCGGGGATGTTGGAGTTGAAGTCGAGGAGGAAGGAGGCTCTACGTCCGCTTCGGATCATTCTCAGTCTCAGTACCTGACTAGAGAAGAAAATTGGAGCGATCAGCCTACCAGGCCGCAATCGGAGGAAGAAGAGCAGACGTTGCAGCAGCCGATAAGCTCAGGAGGACCAGAAGGGCCGGCGCCGCGCGGTAGGAGATGGGGCGGAGGAGGAGCAGGGCGCGGAGGAGTGCACGAGACTGCGAGGCGCCCCGCTTACAGGGGCGTCAGGAGGCGGAATTGGGGGAAATGGGTCTCTGAGATTCGAGAGCCTAAAAAAAAGTCTCGCATTTGGTTGGGAACATTCCCCACTCCTGAAATGGCCGCCCGTGCCTATGACGTAGCAGCTTTTGCCCTCAAGGGACACTCCGCTTACTTGAACTTCCCCGATTCCATTTCTTCGCTGCCAATCCCTTTGTCCTCGTCTCCGAGAGACATCCAGGCCGCCGCGTCTGCTGCAGCTGCTGCGTTTACAGAAGAAGCTCGTGCTACTGCTACTGCTAGTGCTAGTACAAGCTCCACCTTTCCAGCACAAACGTCTGCGGCCGATCCAGGTCCTTCAACGGCCATTGCAAATATAACGTCACCAATCATGGCGGAGTCCTCTAGTACGGATCAGCTTCCACAGAGTGAATCGACATTCATAGACGAGGATATGATATTTGACATGCCTAATATACTCACAGCCATGGCCGAAGGTATGATGCTTAGCCCTCCCCGACTTCAACAAGACAGCAGTGGAGATAATGGCGATGACGGAGCTGAGCCGTGTCTCTGGAGTCATTCTTCATGATTCTGAATATTCGTCCTAGTCATATCGCCCAATCAGTTTCAAGGGACCTGAATCCGTCTGAGGTATCATATTATAGGCCAGTATGCACTTGTCGTTATAACTTGTGTCAGAATATAATTCTATGTATATTGCTAAACTGAATTCTAACCTATTACCGATCCCTGTAAGTAGTGATCTTATATAGGCTATCAAGTACATGCTGTAATTTGTATGGGCAACATATATATATATATATATGTATATATGTTCCAGGATGAGTASAGAATCAATGGCAATGTACAGGAAAATCCATGAAAAAACCAATTCTGCATCATTCGACGCCTTGCAGGCGCCGTTGTGCAGGAAACCCTTTTTTTTTTTTTTCTCTTTGCGATAGCTTGTCTTCTTTAGAAATGTACACAGCACAGTGGTTGTGAGATATTGTGTAGACTAGCTATGCGATCAGCAAGATCGTTCAGCATGGTGAGTTTTACTATGAAATAGGATTTTGATTTGAAGGGCTTTTGTTCTGAACAATTCAATCAGTTTTCTCCAGCTGTTACCAAATAATATGTTAATGACGATCCAGAGAACTTGGTACTGACTTGGATGGATGCATGCAGGAGCTGGGTGAGCCTGAGTAGTGTAAGTGATGCCTTTAATTTATGTTCCTCTGATTTTGGGGTCTTCTCAGGTACAGCAACGCAGTTGCAAGTGAAAATGGAAAAAGCCAGACAAATTTCCTTTAATGATCGCGATAGTCGAGGCACTCTCCAGGGACTGTGCCCTGCAATTAAATATATCATGTACCTTTAAAGGTAACAGACGTTATGAATTCACTCCAATCTGGTAAAGAAATTGAAAGGCAAAGCCAATAGTTGCGGACGTTATGAATTCTGTCCAATCTGGTAAATAAATTGAAAAACCAAGCCAATAGTCGCGGTGAATCCCTTGTTTTTATGTAGAAATGGGCGAGGGGATTGCCGGTTTTCATCTGGGTACGTATAGATACCTGGTAAATACCTGCTAAATGTCGAGGCTTTTTATACATTTTGTTGTTGATGACGTGATCCAGACCCTTTATATTTTAATCTGCTGTTGGTGCTTTTTTCCAAGTATGTTAATGGCTTTAATAAAGAGTTTCAATAAGTTTCCATAAATATATGATAAATAGAGGCGCTGGAAGAATTATAATAAAGAGTTTCAATAAGTTTCCATAAATATATGATAAATAGAGGCGTTGGAAGAATTACTCGAAATGAATGTGGATTCTCGGCTTCTTGCATTTTATTGTGCAGTATTTTAACTTTCATATTAATGCTAATAAATAATACTTTATTTGCGCATAAGCAACAAAATTGATAAACAACAGTATAATTTTCACATATTTATTTTAATTGATGGAAATTAATCATAAATTTTTTAATTCATGTAAATTAATCATAATTATCGGGATATAATATTATTTAAGAAAAATTATTATAATATAATTATTTTATTAATTTAATTTAATAATAATATTTTTTACTTTGTATTGATGTAGATTGATTGGCAAGTGTGGTGTAAATGGTTCTAGTTTTTCTTACCCGAATTTATTTGTACTCTATTTTGAGTAAAACACCTAGTTTAGTGACCAAGTCCATTTTTATTGATTGAGTGAAACACCTAGTTTAATGACCAAGTATTGATTCTCCATTATAAAAAAAATTAAAAAAATTTATTATAATATAATTATTTTATTAATTTAATTTAATAATAATAATTTTTAAATTTTATTGTTAATCTTATTTAAAGATTTATATTAATTTTAAATTTAAGATGTTTAAAGAGAGATTAACATTTTAGAGGTGAGGTGAGATCTACGAACTTCATGTCATGTCAAGGAAGGAATTCTCTTTCATACTGAACAATCATAAGAAATTTGTAACTTTCTATTACTTTGAGGATATATCTAAAGTTTAACTCTAATACATATGTTAAATCTAATACATTAGCTTTAAACTCTAAGTTTATCTTCAATTCTTCATTTTTAACATTAAACTCGATCCAATTCATAATGAAGTTCTAATTTGTCTTTAATAGTTAAAGATAAATCTCTATTATTTATAGTCTTTTGAACCCTATTCTCTCAATTGATATAGTTGACTCTAATTCTATTAATGGTATTCTTCAACCCCGAAATCCTCTTTACTATTATTCATTTTCTATCTGTCAAGATTCAATGGTTATAAATTCATCGTCAATTCATCTTGACCCTCCTTCTTTTTGCTTCTTGAAAAAGGTTTTAGCTTCTATCCATAACACATCATCTTCCCATGCATGAAGATGAAGAGATTCAACAAAAGTGTGGTAGATTGTCTTTTGAAACCACCTAAACTAAACCTATCAAAAGAAGAATTTCAATCCATTTATCACTTTAATGATAACTCAAATATCATTATTTTAAATTCTAATAAAGGTAACACTACGATCATTATGAATTCCTTTGATTAAGACTCTAAACTTTAAGAACTTTTTTCTTCTTCTTCATATAAACCTTTCACTAAAAACCTAATAGTGTCATAACTAGCATGGTCACCAAAGCCATCAAATCTTCATCCTTGAACCCTAACATTCAAAAATGTCTTATTCCTCATAACCCTCAAATCGTTAGGATCTATGGAAAACCTAAAATTCATAAAAAAGACATCCTCCTTACACTAATAGTAAGTGGTATAGGAGCACCCACTCATGCCCTTGCTTATTTTGTTAAACTTCAACCATTCATTGAAAAAAATTCCTCTTTTATTAAAGATTCATCTTATTTTACTTAAAAAATGTGACTCTTCACCTTGAAGAACAAGACATTATGGTCAGTTTTGATGTTGCATATAGGTTATTTACAAAAAAAATTGTTTTGAAAGCCCTTGACCTTATCTCCAAACTATTTTACCTTGAAACCTTTAACCTCATTGAAATCTATCTCACCTCGACTTTCTTCACATTTAAAGGGATTTTCTATGAACAAACAAAATGTAAAACCATGGAGTCTTCCTTATACTCAGTGGTCGCTAATATTTTAATGGAACATTTTGAGACTTTAGCCTTAAATAACTTCCATCTTAAGCCCACATGTTAGTTTCGATTTGTTGATGATACATTCGGTGTTTGGCCTCATGTCCATCCCTCTTTGATCTCTTTCTTTAACTATCTTAACAACAATAACCTCCATATTGAAATTACTATGGAAATGAAAAAGTATATTTCTATTCCCTTTTTTGATGTTCTCATCTCCTGTCTTCTTGATGTCTCCCCCACCCACTAATTTTATAGGAAAAAGACTCGTCTTCTTGATGTCTCCCCCACCCACTAATTTTATAGGAAAAAGACTCATACCAACTGATAGCTTCACCTGAATCCCATCATCACCCAACACATGAATTTGTTGTTCTAAAAAATCTAGTTACTCGAGTCATTTGAAACTCGGGTCCTCAATTCTTTGAGAAAGAAAAATCCCACCTTACAAAGGCCCTTGTGGCCAATGGTTACTCAATCTCTAAAATCAATAAAGCTTTCAGCTCAGCCCCCAATTCTAAATTGAAAAACTCTCCTTCCTCTTCCTTGCCCCTAATTCTCATTTCTCTTCCCTACATTCATGGCGTTGTTGATCATATTTTTAAGATTTTGGCCAAAAAGAATATCAAAAATCTTCATAAACCCTTTAAAACACTTAAACACTTATTTATAATTGCTAAGGATAAATCTAACCCTATGCTTGGTCCAGGAATTCACCAAATTCCTTGTTCCTATGGAAAATAATACCTAGGAAAAACTAGCAGAGCTTTCAAAATGTATCTTAAAGAATATATAGTTGACACAACCCACAAACACATGATCTCTAAATTTAAATACTTCATTTTCTTTGACCAAACCAAAATTGTTTCCTCAATGCCTTATCACTCTGCTTGTATCATTAGGAAGCGTGAGAAATTGAAAAACACCCTAATAATTTTAATCACAAAGATGCCTTACAAAGTCATCCAATCATGTAAGTTCATCATACATTGCTTACTTCATTAAGCCTTCTCTCTTTATGGTTTTTCCTCTTAATTTATTAATTTTATTCTATGTGTGGTCTCTTTTAGTTTTTTATTATTATTGGATTATTATTTTATTCTTTATTCAAAATGATGCCTTCTTTTTACAACAGTTATTGTTTACCCTATAAATCTGGACCCCAACACTATTTCCTACTATTTCAACTTGATTTGTCCCTAATGATTGGTGAAGTGTCCACTCTAAACATTGGAGGTTAATATTTCAACTTTATTTGTCCCTAATGATGGATGGAGTGTCCACTCTAAACATTGGAAGCGTCAAAATCTTTTATGGAGTTGAAATTTCAAGCAACATTGAGATATTTATTTAACGTGGACATTGAAATATTTTATTTATGACCCACATTGATTTTTTTTTTTATAATAATAATAATAATACCACTTGTCAAATCCATATTAAACATTGAAGGAATTGCACATATCCACCATTTCCCAAAGTAAAAAGCACCTATCAATAATATGTTTTTTTACTTTCAATCACTTTATCTCCCTATATAAAGTTGATATAAAATTATTTTACTTAAAGTGGACATTGAAATATTTTATTTATAGTCCACATTGAATTTTTTTTGTTATGGATATTTTTTTTAAATGTCACGTGTTAACTCCATGTTAAGCATGGAAGGAATTACACATCTCTTTCATACTAATTTTCGAAAGCACCTTTCAACTTAATATTTATTATTATATTATAACTATTTTAATTTAATAACATAATAATTGGTTTTTAAACTAGATGAAAAACACCTTTGTGACACTAAGCCTATAGAAGATAAAAAACATTTCCTCTTGGATTGCCCTACCTATACCCATATTAGATTCCAATTTAAAAACATTTATCACGTTACAGACCTTCCTAGCCTCCTAAGTCATCGAAACTATGGTGATCTTAACCTTCTCTCAATGTTTTTTGAGCACAGAAGGCTAGTAGAGGGTTGCGTCACATAAAGGAGTGCCTTAACAATACACTCCATCAAGGATTATTCTACACCATGGGGCACGGTCTAGTGAATGTTAATAATCATCATCATATATATATTTTTTCTCAATGTTTAATGTAAAATCTAACATAATGCTAATGTGATAACATTTCCTCCATATTGGGTTGTAGAGCTCCTATCAATGATTTTTTTTTTTTACTTTCAATCACTTTATTTCTTTGTAATAATAATAATAATCTAATTTTAAGGTCATGACCAAGTTAGACACTAAATTAGTGTATGAGACCCCTTGATTGTGGAACAAGGGACAATGAAATAAAGTTGATATCAAATTATATGTTAAGCATGAAAAGAATTACACATCTCTCAAACTAATTTTAGAAAACACCTTCCAACTTAATATTTATTATTATATTATAATTATTTTAATTTAATAACATAATAATTATTTTTCAAAATATATATATAATTTTAGATATAATTTTAGATTAGAATAAGTAAAGATTTTTCTATTACATAAAATAAATAATTTTTATTTTTTTAAATAAAAACAATTCCATCACAATTAATTTAATTTTAATTTAAGTTTTAGAAAATAACAACAATCCCATCACAAAATGAACAAAAAGTATAAAATACAAGGGCTTAACATCATAAATTCCTCCATTTCTCTCTCTACACGTAAATAGTGACATGTTTTAAGTTGGTTTCGAATGTCAATTGATTGATTGATTGTAATTAATATTAATTATTTCAAGTATAAAGTTATATATTTATAAATTGTAGATGTCATCAAATTTAATTAATTTAACAAGTTTTATATTTAACCTTGTTATTAATTAGCATTGAAATAATATTTAATTTTGAATTTTTATTTTTATTTAAATTAATTTTATATTTTTATTCAAATTAATATTATATTTTTAATTGTATTATAGATTTTTTTTATTATTATGTAAATATGTAGAATAACTTGCAAGATTTGATAACACAAAGATATTCAACATAAAGACAAAATTAAAAAAAAAAATAGCACAACTATAGTACACAAGCACATACAACAACAAAGTATTTTTTTCTCAATCTAGACAAATGAGTGTTTGTCTTCTTTTTTTCTTTTCTTTTATAAAGAATGTACAAACATAGAAACAATGTTACCCCTAAATCATAGATACAAATGGGAAATAACTTTTCTTCTAAAACACAAGAATGCAATCCATATATTTCTTTATTGATTCGAAATGGATCACAATATAATTTTTCATCTATTTTGGTACTTTTTGAGTGGAAATTTGGAACTATTGACTTGTAAGGCCCATTTTAGGGGCAAGTCCTATTTTGGTGATTTGGGGTCCTTAAACTTCCATTGCTCATTTAGGGCATTAAACTATTGTTCTGCATGTAGAGAACTTTCCAACAATGCAAATATAACCTTAGTGGGATTTCATATTAGGGAGTTATGCCTCTCACAAGTTGACTTATGTTTTTCACCACCATGGTACTGAGTGGATGACACGTCAACTCTCATTACTCACACATGCGGATCTATTCATGTGTGGAATTTCAAGATGAATCTAGAGGGTCCAAAACCATAACCCTAATTAAGAGTTTAGGCATGCAAAAACCCTAACATTAACCCTAGGAAGCTATGAGGATATTCTAATGATTGGGCCACTAGGAAATGAAGGGGTTCCATTCTTAATGTATTGATTTGTTGTTCCATAGTTGAGTAAAGAAAAATAATGTCATATTGTGAGTAGAATAAAGGAAGTGGAACACCCTATGGAAACCATATAGGCCATAGTGTCTAAGGCAATAGACAACTCCATAGTGAGTTTATTTTTCTTTGTATTTTCATTTCATACTTGAGAATAATAGAACAAGGCATACTCCTCACCTTTTGGATGGTTTTCCCGTATTTTATTTCCTAGGCATATCTTGTGTTCATTGTGTGGGTGGCATGATGTTTATCGTCTTAGCTCCATTTTATTGAATTCTTAGTTTATTTCAATAATTTGAATGTTGCACTTGTAATATTAAGTTATAATAATAACTAAACACTACATCATAGAAATATTTTGTAGAAACTTGTAAGATCTATTGTAATAAATTATTCTAGTGGAATTTCCACGACAATTTATATATCATTTACAGAGTCTAGATGTAGTGGAAATTTCTAGTTATATAGATGATGTAATTGACATAATCTTAACAATCTCCCACTTTTTAGTTACATTGACTAAGGTTGAATCCCTATCTTGCCCCTACACCAAGTAAATTTCCTTCAATCCACTACCTTAGCTAAAGAATCTACTACATTATCTTCCACAATAACCTTGACTATAGTTACCTCACTAGACTCCAACACCTCTATTATGTAGTGGAATTTCACCCTGATATGATTTTCTCATGGATAAAACTTGGGATCCTTTCTAAAAGCAATTGTATCTATTAGTTAAAAAAAATAGGCATGGGCCCATGCTCAAGTCCAATATCTTTGCATAACTGATGCAACCACATAGATTCCTTGGAAGCTTCTGAATCTAGAATGTATGATGTTTCAGTACTAGAATGAGCAATCAATTGTTTCCTCTGACTCTTCCAATTCACAATGCCTTCAAACATCATAAATATATATGAACTAGTGGAATTTGCATTGAGCACATCACCTACCCAATCAACATCAACAAACCCATTCGTTTGAAGCTTCTTTCTTCCATATCCTTAATAATATAGTCACTAATGCCTAGTATGTACCTAAATATTCTCTTAACAACCATCCAATGATCTCTCCCTAGATTTTCCATGAACCTACTTACAACTCCCAATGCATGTGCAATATGTGGTCTTCATGTGCTCATGATTGCATACTTAAGGCTATCCGCCATAGTAGAATATGGCACTTTTTCCATTCCTCTTCCTCTTTTTTTCTCTTAGGAATCATGTTAGTCAAAGAAATCACTCCCACTTGAGATGGAGTGTAAGTTGATTTAAATTTGTCCATCCTAAAGAGCTCTAGCATGCTTTCCATATAATTTATTTCGATAATATACAACTCCTAATTTTTCCAATCTGTCTTCACCTCAATTTCCAAATAATAGTGCAACTCATTGTTGGACTTACAGGTTGACCTGGGTTCTACCTTAGTTCTCTAACGAAACCCTTATCACCATTGACCCTTCTGGTATACCAGAAGGCTACACTGTGTACAGAGTGCACAACACAGTCTCACCCAAGATGGTTTATAGGGGATTGCATGATGCATAAGTATGCAGTCATGGGAGGGGTTTCAGGGTTGTTCTTTCTTACTTTTTCTTATTTCTACTTAACAATGCATTTTACTCTACTATTCATCATATTAATTCATTCATTCATTTATTCATTTGCATATTTGATCTAGTGTGCGCTGTAAATAAATCATCCATTCATCTATCTAACCATTCAATGATAACTGCATAAAAAACAACACATCAAAACACATTGCACACATGGTTTTACTGTGGTTCACCCCTCCCTGGGGCTACATCCACACATATATTCTTCTTCATTTTGTATTCATTCAAAAGCGTTGTGTGCATCACATCATAGTAAAGAGTAGTGAGGTGGACCGGGATCACACCAAGCTCCACAGCTTGTGACCTGACCCTAAGCTACATCAACCTCATCCGAGCTCTACAACTCTCAAAACAAACTCTGACTCAGAAAGACTCCCAAAATAAGTTCTCCAAAGAAGACTTGTCACACTTACACCATAACAATTGGATTATTCCGATGATTTCCTCCTCTTCTAATCTACCTAATACCCCTTATTTATATTACAAAAATGGGTTAGAAACCATTACAATCCATCCCAAAACCCTAACCCTAACTAGGCTAGGTTTTTCCACATTTGTGTCTGATTTCCGCAAATCCTTCCACATGCGTTGCGTTTCCTCAAAATGTGGCACGCTGTTCTTCCTCAATTTTTGGGTTGTTCTCCAAACATACCTTCTCCAACAAGTCCCCAACACTAACATGTGGCTCGTCCCGAGCCACTTAGCCTCAGTACACCTTCTACAGTGCTACCTCCAACGCATGAAATGTTTTTGCTAATTATGATACTTTCTCTTTGGCCTCTGCACTCTTTCGTGCTATTGTCTCCAAACTCTGCGATGTTATGTGCTCTCCTAGCACTTCTCTTCTTTATGTGAGCACCTTCTCCCATGTTCCCTTTTATGTTTGGAGCTCATCTATCATCCCTTCTACTTGTTGTTGAAATGGCTCCAACTGAGCCTGCCTTCCTTGTTTCTACTCTTGCATTATCTTTACTTCTTCCTGCAAGTTTTTCAGTTCCTATGCGGCCTTCATTCTAAGGGATATATCCATGGTTTTATGTCTCTTATTCAAGTCTTGAACCTCCATGTTCAATGTTTCCTCCATCTTCTCCAACTACTGGATCTTTTCGTGCTCTTCTAGGTTTGTCCAAATATGTGCAGTCTTGTTATACAATTATGCCACTTCTTTAACCTCCTACGCTATATCTTCTCCCGCACTTATGGAGTTGTGCTTGGTTTCTCAAAATTTCCAAGTGTCTAACTTGTTCGTTCTTTTCCCTTTTTATAAACCCGGTCATTAATGTTCTATCTTGTTTTTCACTTTTTCTGGTCATTTCCGCAGTGTCTAATTTTCCTGCACATACTCTTCCAAATTATGCCGAACCAATTGTTGCGCAATGTCATTCTTGAATCACTTATTCCTCCTAATTACTTATTTTTTTCTTTTTCTTCATTTTTCTATTTTTATCTTCCTTTTTATTCTTTTAGCTCCTACTATTTACAATATGTACAAGTCTACTTGTTGCGCTGCAACTATTGAGAGTTAGAAGGTCAGTTGTCCCTATACAGTTTCAGTCGACTACCATTCACCATTCCTTGCACTTCCTTTCTTGTTAAGTCTTTCATCTGTACACCACCTCCATCTATGACTGACTTTATCTGATATGTCCCTAGCCAATGCATTCTGAGCTTCTCTGGGTGTTGTAAAAACTTACTATCATAGAGGAGAACTAGATATCCTTCCTTAAAATTCTTCTTCTTGATATGTCTGTCATGACATGATTTATCCTTTTCCTTCTATACCTCTTGATGGAAACCTTCCATGATTATGTTTTCTTCTAATTCCATTCGTTGAGCCAATCTTTCCTATGCTGCACCATTATTTGTCATGTCTGTAATTGTTGCAATGCGCAGACTTGGTATTAAGTAATCTAAGGGAACTAATTCCTCATGTCCATATACCAATATAAAGGGTGTCTTCCATGTTATCTTCTTGCAGGTAGTTCTATAGGCCCAAAGTACTGTTGGTACCTTCAAATCCCAATCGTCTTTGTTTACATTGCAAGTCTTTGTCAAGGAATTCTCCAAAATCTTGTTGAATTCTTCCACTGTTCCATTTACTTGAGGGTGGTAAGGAGTACTCTTTTGGTGGGGGATGATAGACAAGATCCAAATAGAAAAAGTAATATGGGAGCATGTGCTCGCATAAAGTAGAGAAGTGCTAGGAGATCACATAACAGTGCAGAGTTTGGAGACAATAATAGGGAAGAGTACAGAGGCCAAAGAGAAAGTGTCAGAATTAGAAAAAAAGTTTCATGCGCTGGAGGTAGTGCTGAAAAAGGTGCACTGAGGCTATGTGGCTTAGGACAAGCCACATTTTATTGTTGGGGGCCTGTTGGAGCAAGCATTTTTGGAGAACAACACAACAAGCGAGGAAGAACAGTGCACCACATTTTGAGGAAAAGCAGCGCACGCAGAAGGATTTGTGTAAATCAAGCGTAAATGTAGACAAACCTAGCCTAGTTAGGGTTATGGTTTTTGGGGATGGATTGTAAGGGTTTCTAACCCATTTTTTTAATAAAAATAATGGGTATGAGGTAGATTAGAAGAGGAAGAAATCATCAGAATAATTCAATTGTTATGGTGTAAGTGCGACAAGTCTGTTTTGGAGAACTTATTTTGGGAGTCTTTGTGAGTCAGAGTCTTTTTTGAGAGCTATAAAGCTCGGATGAGGTTGAAGTAGCTGAGGGTTAGGTCACAAGCTATGGAGCTTGGTGTAATCTTGGTCTGCCTCATTACTTTTTACTATGATGTAATGTGCGCAATGTTTTTAAATGAATAAGAAAAGAATAAGAAGATCTTCGTGTACGTACCCCTAGGGGGGATGAACCACATCAAAACCATGTGTGCAATGTGTTTTGATGTGTTAATTTTTCTACAATTATCATTGAATGCTTAGATAGATGAATGGATTATTTATTTACAACGTGCACTAGATTATATATGCAAATGAATGAATGAATGAATCTAATGAATACTAAAATCAAATGCATTGTTAAGTAGAAGTAAGAAGAAGTAATAAAGAACATCCCCCAAACCCCCTCTATGAATGCAGACATCTCCTTCATGCAATCCCATATAAACCATCTAAGGTGAGATTACATTTTGCACTTTGTGTGCAATGTAGCCTTCTGGTTTACCCGAAGGGCCGATGGTGATAATGGTTTTGTTGGATAACTAAGGTAGAAACTAGGTCATCCCATACGTTCAACACTCACCTAGTTCCTTCATGTTAGACTCATCTAAAAATTGGGTCTTAGTCTCCTTGACTAGCTTCTTACAATTACTAATCAAAATAATATCATCAACATATAAGACTGTAATAATGAAGTTATCACCTTATTTCTTGAAGTAATTATAATGGTCCACTTCACTTCTTACAAACCCTTGCCCCACAACATATTTTTCAAAACCTTGGTACCATTTTCTTGGGGAATATTTCAATCCATACAATGATATATTTAACTGACACTCCATGTATTCTCTCCCTTCTACCACTAATCCTTTTGGTTTCTTCATGAAGATTTATTATTTAAGTTCACTATGAGTAAATGCTACCTTTAGTCCATTTCCTCTACTACTGAATCGTAAGAAATTACTAAGGCCAATAATAACCTAATAGAATCCATATTGGATGTTGGAGAGAAGGTATCCTCATAATCAATTCCCTATACTATAGATCATCCCTTTGCTACTAAACAAGTCATATACCACAACATAGAACTATTTTCATTATACTTCTTCTTGGAACACCATTTCTTCCTCCATGGATTTATTCTAGTGAGGGGCCTCTTTGACATTGCAACCATGGAATTTATAGAAAAAACACTAAAATTAGTGGGCTTATAACCATACCTATCAAGTTTCTTTCACTCATGAAGGCTCCTCCTCAAAATTTACCCTTGAACAAGGTAATCATGCTTAAGATGCATATTATCATTTAGCCCCAATGGAAAATTTCTTTAGGACAATTTTCATCTCCTTCCTTTGAAGTTTTTGCATCCATCCCATGTGACAATTGTTTCACTTGATATTCATCTCCAAATTAGAAATTCATAATTGTTACATGTTGTACCTTTTATATTAGTACAAATTCTTCACATTAATCTTCACAATATCTCTCCTTCTTAAAGTTCACATTCTGATTGTTGGTATGTTGATTTTCTTAGACACATTAGAGAATCTTTGAGATAAAAAATGGGAATAAAAAAAAAATGATCCATTATAATCAAATTTAAAAGAACCAATAGGATTCAAGATGATGATGTCAACCATAAGGGTAAACATTTTGAGAAGGAAAGAAATAAAAATACCTTTTTAATCATATTTTCAACTTATCTAGTTATTGTTGGATCACTGAGAGGGGGGGGGGGGAGGGGGGGGGGTGAATCAATAATAGAGAAATTTAATCCCTTTTAACCATATAATCCAAGTGTTATATCAATGTATCATTATCATTCAATAACTGCAGAGTAAATAAGCAATGAACAAATGAATAATCATACACATACACAGTACACCAATGTTTTACGTGGAAACCCAAAGTGGGAGAAAACCACAGAATGATTTATCTTATATGTCTTGAAGAATTACATTCATTGGAAGCACCAAATTCCTTTGTTTTCTAGCTACAACTGGAAGGAGGCTCCAACCCCCTTATTTCTTAGGCTACAGCCTGAAGGAAGTTCCAACTCCCCTATTCTCTGGCTACAACCAGAAGGAGGCTACAACCCCTTATGTTCTCCAGCTACAACCACCTGTCCTTGCCCTGTCCTGCCACCCTGAAGTAGAAGTAGAATGATGGAATCATTGTCACACTATCACTATGAGATATACCGCTGTAAACCTGTACCAATAAATATGAACCATGCATCAACCATGCATCCACCTGTACCTCAACTTGTAATCAACCTGTACCATAAACAAGTGCATCAACCATGCACCATCTTGTACCAAACAACCTGTAATCAACCTGTACCATAAGCAAGTGCAACCAACCATGTACCAAGTATGTACCAATCATGTTTCAACTACTCATCAACTATGACTCATCAATATGT
>JZKD02S0601195.1:0-15972 GCA_000966675.3 Picea glauca | reverse complement strand
ATTTGTAACTAAAGTCTTGACTCTAGTTCTATTTTAGAACTAAAGTGTAATGTTGAGCTGCAACTAAAGTCTTAAGTCTAGTTCTATTTTAGAACTAAAGTGTAATGTTGAGTTGCAACTGAAGTGTCAAGTCTAGTTCTAAGTTCGAACTAAAGCATACCATTCTCAAGTCTAGTTCTATTTTCAAACTAAAGTGTAATGTTGGGTTGTAACCAGACTCAAGTCCAGTTCTAAGTTTGAAATAAAGTATGAAGTTGAGTTATGATTAACTCATGAAGACAGGTTACTATTTTGAGTCTATCCTCTTCTCTTCTTCAACCTATATAAGCAGAGGTAGACCCCTCTCTTCAACATAGAGACACATATCAATGATAAAGAGGCAACATACTAAAGCATCATATCAGTGTTGTATATCAACAATAGAGGCAAGATATTATAGGTGTATTTCAACAAGGTATCTTAGGTCTTTGTCAGGTCATAGTCATATTTGCAAGCTCTTTAAGAGAAGAACATTCATGGTGGATATTTGTAAGTGATCATACATTATTAATGCAATAAAGGAATATTGTTTGTTGGGGTTTTTCTCCCCGTACAGGGTTTCCCCAGGGTATATGTGTTGTTTATGTGCATGCTTACTTATCTACATAGTTATTGCTATTTGGTTATGATTTCGTATTTTTGAAGTGTATTAAGCTGGAATAAAAGTGTTGAAAAAAATAAAAGAATTAATCTGCATAATAAATCAAGCTCATAATTTAACATGGTATCAGAGCCTAGGGTGTGTTAAATGTGTTGAAGTGTAGCAATAGGTACACACAGATCCAAGCGAGATTGATTAAGTTTCCAATGTGAAATCCATGGCATCCTCCATTTCAGTCAGGGAGGAGAATAGGATCGAAGGAGATACCAACTGCAATGTGTGGAAGCTTCGAATAACAAATATCTTGCAAGAGCATGATCTTGAGTAGTATGTGACCACAGTGGTGGAGGAACCCACGAATAATGCAGGAAGAGTGACCTTCAAGAAGAGTCAAGAAAAGGCCAAGAGAATCATATGTGACTCATTCAAATACAATATAATGCCTTCAATGACTTCATTAATGACTTCCAAGGACTGTATGGATACCTTGTTGAATATGTATGAGAAATAGGCTCTAAGTCAGAAGAGGAAACTTAAGGACAAGCTTAAGTATTTGAAGATAGAGAAAGGTGAATCAGTGGAATCTTTCTGTTCCGGGATAGCCCAGATCAAAGATCAACTTTTGGTCATAGGGATGACAATGGACGATGATGATTTAATGCAGTCCATTTTTTATGGTCTTCCTTCTTCGTGGGAGACCTTATTATCCAATGTAAGTGAGAGAGAGATTTAACCCACATTTGAGAGGTTATGGCGTGATTGCCTCCAGAAGGAGGATTGCACAACTATAAGGAGGGAGTCAACGAAAGAAGAGAACTTAGCTTTAGCATCAAGATTCAATGGAAAGAAGAAATGCACTTTTGAGAAAGTCTCTTAGTGGAAGACAAACACCAAAGGTACATTGAAAGGAAAAAATATTGATACATCTAAGATTAAATGCTTTAGTTTTAATAAGTTGGGTCATTTTGCTAAAGATTGTTTGTTTAGAAAGAAATATCCAAGGAAAGGGAAACATCATGCCTCAACTGTTGAGGATGATGAATCCAAAAGAAATCAGAAAAGTCCTTCTAATGAGAAAGAAAATAGAAAATAATGTTACTTGGTTTCTGCCTTATCCAGTTCAATTTTTACGGGGCCAAAAACTTGGTTAGTAGACAGTGGTGCATCAAAGCACATGACAGGGTACAAGGAGATACTTTCATATTTCGAGTCAAAATATTTTACAGAGCAGGTTGAGATTGGGGATGAAAAATGTTACAAGACAAAGGGAGTAGGCTCTATATCCTCCAAATTGGAACATGGGGCTAGACTTCATGTTGATGAAGTATTATATGTTCCAGGGCTCAATAAGAATATACTATCAATTGAAACCCTTGAGGACAAGGGATATTGGGTGATTGTCAAGGACAGAAAGGCACTATCATGGGCTAAAGGTATCCAATTAAGTACAACAAAACCCATTAGAACTCGTAGTGGAGGAATGTATGTCGTGTCAGGACAGACAGTTCAGGCATTTTCTCATGATGTGACTAGCTCCAGTGAGTTGTGGCACATAAGACTTGGACATATTCATTACAAAGCTCTTCCAAATCTACAAAACATGGTATGTGGCATTCCCTCTATTTATCTTAGTAAAAATGAAATTTGTAAGGGATGCATGCTAGGTAAAAATATAAAGAAATCATTTCATAGTAGTGACAACAGAGCTCAAGGCATATTAGATCTTGTTCATTATGATGTATGTGGTCCCATGTCATCTCCCTCACTTAGTGGTTGTTTGTATTATGTCATTTTTATTGTTAATTACTCAAGAAAATGTTGGATATATTTTCTTAAATCTAAAAGTGGCAGATTTGATAAATTCAAAGAGTACAAATCCTTTATTGAAAAGCAGACAGGGAAAGACATCAGAATCCTTAGAACAGACAATGGAGGAGAGTTTGAATCTCTTTAGTTTAAGGATTTCTGCAAGTCAACATGAATCAAGAGACTGTGGACCATGCCATATAACCCTCAACAAAATGGTGTTGCTGAGAGGAAAAATATGACTATTTTTGAGGCAACAAAAGAAATGATGTTTGACCAGGATCTTCCAAATTCTTTATGGGAAGAAGATACCTCGAATGCTGTGTATATTCAGAATAGGTGTCCACATGTTATCTTGAAGGATAAGACTCCTGAAGAGGTCTTCTTACGGATCAAACCTGAAGTAGGGAATCTAAGGATATTTAGGTGTGATATGTATATTCATGTCCCTAAGGAAAAGAGGACAAATATGAAACCCTCAGGAAACATAGGAGTTTTTGTGGGGTACAGTGAGAACTCCAAGGCTTATAGGATTTATGTACTGGGACATAGGAAAATAAAGGTAAGTAGGGATGTAACTTTCCATGAGGAAGCTGCATTTAAGAAATATAGAGAGCTTCAACAGGAATCAAAAGAAGTTCATCCAGCTTCACCCTCTTCTGAAAATGAAGAGTCAGTTTATCAGATGGAGGAACCTTGTGAAGGGACAAGTGATGAGCCCCTAGAACCTTCTGAAGTGTTATAAATAAATCTTGAATAGCATCCAACGAAAAGGAAGCCAGGGTGGCTTAAATAAATAATGTAGGAAGCTGAAAGGATAGTTGCTCACAAATGAACTTTCACGGAAAGGAAGAGGCCTCATAGGTTTGGAGGCTATGTTGCACTAATGAGAAACATTAGTGTTCTAAACCTTATTCATTTGAATAAGTAGATAAATTACAAGTATGGAAGGATTTTATGATTGAGGAATACAGGTCTATTATAAAGAACAATTTTTGGGACATTTTTCCAAGGCCAAAATACAAATCATGGGTTTCTTCCAAATGTATCTATAAGATCAAACATGTAGCTGATGGAAATGTGGAAAATTTCAAAGCAATATTTGTAGCTAGAGGTTTAACTCAGAAAGAAGGAATCGACTATGAAGATACTTTTTCTTCTGTAGCCATCTATACCTCCTTTCGAACTATTATTGCTTTAGCTCCCATACTTGGATGGAAGCTACATCAGATGGATGTAAAAACAACATTCTTGAATGGAAATATTGAATAAGAGGTCTTTGTGGAAAAAAAATGGTTTTGTACTTCATAACAAAGGCACTCATGTATGGAAGCTAAGGAAGGTCGCGTATGGTCTTAAGTAGGCTCCCAAAAGTTTGATATGACAAGATTGATGGCTTTCTTAAAAGCCTAGGATTTCAGAAAAGTGATGTTGATGCAAATCTGTAATTCAAGGTAAGAGGTAACCAATCTGTTATACTAATCCTATATGTTGATGATCTCTTTCGAACATGAGATGAAGGGATAATATCCTAGTGTAAGAGGGAGCTAACCTCATAATTCGAAATGAAAGACTTAGGCTTGATGCATTACTTCCTAGGATTGGAAGTGTGCCAAAGATAGGGAGAGATATTTCTGGAACAAGGAAAATACTCTGATGCAAATCCATGTCTACTCCGATGGTTACCAACCTGAGGAAGTTGGATGATTCTGATACGGGTTCAGATTTGGTGGATCCCACCATGTATAGGCAGTTGATTGGATCATTGATGTACATGATCCACACTAGGCCATATATATTCTATGTAGTGATTGAAATGAGTCAGTTCATGATAGAACCGAGACAAAGACATTGGGTGGCAGCAAAGCACATCTTGAGATATCTTAGAGGGACCATTACTTATGGTCTGAGATATACATCTAGTGGTGGTTTATTTATGCATGGGTATGTAGATGTTGACTAGACAGGAATCCCAGTGGATTAGAAGAGTACTCACAGATACTTCTTTAGCTTAGGATCCACTATGATCTCTTGGTAAAGACGAAAGCAGGGATCCATTGCATAGAGTACAACAAATGTTGATTACATTGAAACAAGTGATGCTAGCAAGGAAGCAGTATGGCTCAGAAAATTGGTTTATGGGTTGTTTGGTGACAAGATCAAGATGATCGTGGTTCACTGTGATAATCAAAGTTGCATAAAATTGACAAAGAAACTGGTATTTCATGACAGGTCAAAGCATATTGACATGAGGTACCACTACATCCAATACGTGGTCTAGAGAAAAATTGTAAAGTTACAGTACATAGCCATGAACGAGGAGGTAGATGATATCCTAACCAAGCCTTTAACCTCAAGACAATTTGTGCAGCCGAGAGGAAAGCTTGGTGTGGCTGATAATTACTCCCTCGATGAGAGGGAGTGCTAAATTTGGCAGCATCGACATTCATTGTCTAATAAGAGGCCATATGGGCCACCGTGAGGCTAGCCAGGGAGATTTGGAGAATCAACCAGTCCTGAAAGGTATTGAAAAAATCTAGGGGGAACGTACAACCTCTGTGAGTCAAACCAAAATTCAGGACGAACGAGATGTTATGTGATTCTAATGAAAAAGTTAGGGGGAACGTACAACCTCTGTGAGCATAGACAGTCTAGTGCAAAATTCAGGGGGAACGTACAACCTCTGTGAGCATAGACAGACTAGTGAAAAAGTCAGGGGGGACATACAAACTCTGTGCGCCTAGTCAAACCTTGTGAGCCACAAGAAAAAGTCAAGGTATCTAGAAAAAGTTAGGTTGAATATAAAATTCCTATGAGCTAGAAAAAAACGATATTCCTAATATTGAAAATGATATAAATGTATTGATCTAGTGCGTTCGCATGTGTAACATTATCCACCATGAAGAGAATTTTGAATTTCCTTGTAAAGAGTCAAGTTGTAACTGAAGTCTTAAGTCTAGTTCTATTTTAGAACTAAAGTGTAATGTTGAGTTGCAACTAAAGTATTAAGTCTATTTCTATTTTAGAACTAAAGTTTAATGTTGAGTTGCAACTGAAGTCTCAAGTCTAGTTCTAAGTTTTAACTAAAGCATACCAGTCTCAAGTCTAGTTCTATTTTTGAACTAAAATGTAATGCTAAGCTGTAACCAGTCTCAAGTTTAGTTCTAAGTTCGAACTAAAGTATGAATCTGATTTATGATTAACTCATGCAAACATGTTACTATTTCGAGTCTCTCCTCTTCTCCTCTTCGACCTATATAAGCAAAGGTCAACCCCTCTCTTCAGCGTATTTTTTGATATGCAGGTTAAGGGTGAAGCAATAGAGGTATATATCAATGATAAAGAAGAAACATACCAAAGAAACATATCAGTGTTGTATATCAACAATAGAGGCAGCATATCCTAGGTGTATTTCAACAAGGTCTCTTAGGTCTTTGTCAGGTCAGAGACATCTTCACAGGATCTTTAAGAGAAAAAAATTCATGGTGGATATTTGTAAGTGATCATACATTATTAATGCAATAAAGGAATATCGTTTGTTGGGTTTTTTCTCCCTATATAGGTTTTCCCTAGGGTATATGTGTTTTTGATGTGCGTGCTTACTTATCTACATAGTTATTGTTATTCAGTTATGATTTGGCATTATTGAAGTGTATTAAGCTAGAATCAAAGTGTTGAAGAAAATGAAATAATTAACCTTCATAAGAAATCAATCTCATAATTTAACAATGGCAACCATGACATGATGACGTAGCCCCCCTACCTCAGCAGGCTCTGTGTGACCTCCTAGTCTTGGATCGTTCTATTCCCTTGATCCAGAATGGATATCTAGTTCCCACAAGAAATTTCATAGATGTAACCACAGGTCCTTCTTAGGTTTACTCCTGCGTGAACAAGAACAAGGAACAAACCTCCACTCAATGTGACCAACTAACGTGACCAAGACCTTTACTCGAAAAGGAGTTTTGGGTTTCGTGACTTCGTGATTTCCGTTGTTGAGCTCCTCTGACTCCTTTAACTCTCAAAACCCAGAAATGGGCTAACATATATTTAACTAGATCGTCCCTTATGCTCCAACCATGTGACCTCAGTCACGTCCTAGGGTCCACCTCCAAGCGCATTAGGATTTCATGACTTGTGAGCTCACGATGCAACCTCTTATCCCTTTCTCGAAGTCCGAACACATGACTTCTTTTCCTCAGATAGACAAACCTAAGATTCTCATGATCTGACGGTCTAGATTATGTCAAAATTTTGTGTATCGTGGTTTCACAACTTACGAGATATCTGAGTCATGACTTTCTCCACACTCCGACAACCGAAGTGCCAAAATCTGAAATCAAAAGATCAAAAAATCCCATTAATCCATATCTAACAATGATTATTCCTCCTGAACTTGTGAGGGTTGGTAGACACTCAACCTTGACTTCTTCGTTGATCCGCTGGATCTAATGGTTCTCAACGAATCAATAGTTCTCCTTTTGAGAATTTCAACTGTCCATTCAAGTTATCAATTCTCCTGACTAATAAAATCGGTGCCTCCTTATGAACTTTATTTATACAATGTGACTTCAACCCTCGTCTTTCCTTCTTACTCTTCAAAGTATCTATCCCTCCTAAGCTTATTTCTTGTTGCAAATGCAAGGAATTCAAGGTATTATTCCCACACTCCTTGAGGATTCATGATAATATATGATTTCCTGAACTGTCCAACTCTATGCACTCCTTGCAATAGTATCTCTTCAACCACTCCTTATGTTTGAAAAGTCTAAGACTTCAACTCTCCTGCACACACCTTGCACAACTTTGTGCTATACTTGCACTTATGCTGGTATGAGAACAATGCTATATCTCCTGAGATTTTCTGACGTAAAACTCAGAATATTGTCAATGCACTCCTTGTGGACCCTTGATGCACTTCTTGCAAGAATTCTCAAGATGAGAAACAATTGAAACTCATACTCTCCCTCTCACAGAATTCATACATTCAACATTGAATCATGCATACACACAACATTGAAACAAAATGCATAACAAAGAATATAAGAAAATTGTAAACATACCATTCAATAGATGCAAACAATATTCATCACAACACGATGAAATTGAGTTAAAGCATTCTTATATTAACTCAAGTGCCTCTATACATGGGTTCAATAGCAACAACTATCTGCTTATACAATCTTCTACAATCTTTGTTCTTCTATACTCTCATGCTCTGTTGCCCTACATCTCTTTCTCTTCTAATGAGAATAATGAATCCAATACAATACATACGAGGGATATGTTTCATAGTTTTCCCTCCTACACTCTAAACTATCTTATCAAATTAAAATCTCTACAACTACTTTATATTTATTACATTAAATGCCTCCAACAAACAAATGAGAGAAAACGCTCAAGATCTATGTTACAATATCCAAACCATAAAAGAAAAAATATCTTTTCAAATTCCAAACGTTATCAAAATGTGCGTTGGTGCATATCCATTTGTCCTTCAGAATTTGCTCTTGCTTTGTTGGCTTGCTTATGATGCTCTTGCATCATACTCCTCTGGCTAAAAAATTCACGGGCTCCTATCAATGAGCTCCTTCACCGTTTGTCCATGCTTCCAGATCTCTGCTTCTCTTTCCCAACTGGAATCCTCAATCGACGATCCCTCCCAGTTTATCAAGTTTTAAAAATACATCTTTCTCAGGGTCTTATTGCTAACTCTCTGATCAATAATCTTTTCCATTTGTGGTTTTTTAGCTACAGGAAACTGTTTGAGCCACTAAAATTCCTGTTGAATATCTTCCCCATCTACTTCATCTTCTCTGTAAGGATACAGATCTTATACGTTGAATATGGGTGAAATTCCAACTCCATCTAGGAATTCTATCTCATAATCATTTGCCTCAAATTTTCTCAAAATTTTACACGGTCCTATCTTTTTCATTTTTATCTTATTATACGTTCCCCTTGAGAATATTTCCTTTCTTAGATGCGCTAAGACTAAGTCTCCCACTTTGAACTGAAGCTCTCTTTGGTGTTGATCTGCTATGTTCTTATATTCCTGGTTGGAACTTTGCAACCGCTCTTTAATCTTACTATGGAGCTCTTGCATCTCTGCTGCAAAATCCTCTACTCCAGCACTTCTGAACTCATTTTTCTCTAAGTCTCTCAACTCAGATATGCCTATTGGCTGCATTCCATACATTATTTGGAATGGTCTCTATCCCGTGCTCCTATTAGGTGAGTCATTATATGCAAATTTTTCTTGTGGCAGAATCTGATCCCACTGATTGTGATGTTCATCTACTAAAATCCTCAACAAGTCCCCTAAAATTCGATTTACTACCTTAGTATCTCCATATGTCTAAGGGTTATATGCTGAGCTAAAATATAATTATGTCCCCAGCTTCTTCCATAGTATCCTCCATAAATGACCAACAAATTTGGTATCCCTGTCTAAAACAATACTCTTGGGTAAACCATGAAGTCAAACAACTTCTTTGAAAAATAGATTTGCAATGTGTGTTGCATCACTCATTTTCTGACATGGAATGAAATGTGCCATTTTTTAGAATCTGTTGACTACCACGAATATGGAATCCTAGCCTCCTTGTGTCCTTGGTAGTCCTAACACAAAATCCATGCTTACTACATCCCACGACCTCTCTGGTACATGCAACAGTTGATAGAACCCTGTATTTTGTCTTTTCCCCTTTGCGTGTTGGTAAATTCTGCATATGTTTACAAACTTCTTGACATATGTCCTCGTTCCCGTTTGATAATACAAATTGTTCAGTTGCACAAATGTCTTATCATGGCCGAAATTTCCAGCCAATCCTCCACTATGTTTTTCCTTTAGAAGATTCTCTCTCGTAGAATTCTTCAGAATACACAATTGATTTCCTTTGAATAATAATCCCTCCTAGATTAAGTATTCAATCCATTGGCTTCTGTCTCTCAGAACAAGATTTTCACATGCCTCATAAGCATCCCTGAAATCTGAATAATCTTTGTACATATCCTTAAGGGTATCAAAACCTAAGGTCTTCACATGAAACTCCTGTAGAATCAAACATTTCTTGCTCAATGCATCAACAACCTTGTTAGCAGTTCCAGAAATGTGCTTTATAAAAAAGTAAAGTTTTGCATAAATTCAACCCATTTTGCATGTTTCTGGTTCAATTTTTCCTGTCTAGTTATGAATTGTAATGCATGGTTGTCACTATATAAAAATAAATGCTTTTGAAACCAAGTAGTGCCTCCATTTGTTCAGCGTCTGTATGATTGCATAAAACTCTTTATCATGCGTGGAATATTTTATTTTTGCATCGTTCAACTTCTCACTGAAGTATGAAACTAGTCTGTTTTCTTTACTTAAGACTGCTCCAATCGCAAATCCACTTGGGTCACATCTCACTTGAAATGTCTTACTAAAATCAGGAAAAACCAAAAGTTGTTTTCCAGTTATCTTCTCTTTCAACAACTTGAAACTTTTCTTTGCTTCCTCTGTCCAATGAAAAGATTAACGTATTTTCTTGACCATGTCCATAATTGGTGCAGAAATTCCACTAAAATTTCTAAAGAACTTCCTGTAAAAAAAAGCTAATCCATGGAAGCTTATGACTTTAAATATATTCATCGGCGATGGCCATTCTTTGTTCGTTTTTACCTTATTACGATCCATATTCAACTCATTCGAAGAGATCATGAACCCCCAAATAAATGAATTCTTTCTTCATGAAAGATGACTTCTTTAGATTTATCAGCAACTTCTCTCACTGCAAACTCCTCATCACTAGAGTTAAATTTCTCAAATGTTCCTCCTCAGTCTTATTGAAGATCAATATATCATCAAGATACACAATTACAAAATATCCAATGAAATATTTCAAGACTTCGTTCATCAATCTCATGAAAGTACTTGGTGCATTTGTCAAACCAAACGACATGACAAGCCACTCATACAACCCTTCATTCGTCTTGACTGTTGTCTTCCATTCATCACCTTCCCTCATTATAATTTGATGATAACCACTTTTCAAATAATTTTTTGAAAAAAACTTTGCTCCACTCAAGCAATCCATCAAGTCATCTATTGTGGGTAAAGAAAATCTATACATGATGGTAATTTTGTTTAAAGCCCTCAAATCTGTACACATTCTCCATCCAATATCCTTCTTTGGACTTAACATTGTTGGAACAACGCATGGACTCAAGATTTCTCTGATCAACCCTTTTTCCATCAAATATTGGACTTTCTTCTTAACTTCTTCATTCTCCTGCGATGTCAATCTATATGATGATTTGTGGTAAAATCGCTCCTGGTATAAGGTCAATATGATGACTTATACTTTTAATGGGTGACAACAAACAAGTTAAATCATCCACCAGTGTATCAACCAAATTCTCTAGCAGTTCTTAAATTTCCTCAGGTAGATCATCTATCAAAGTACTAGTCAAGATGAATCTAGGTTTCCTTACCACAACAAACTGCATGTCTTTTTCTTTCTTGACTTCATCCATAAGTTCCTTCCCACTCATGAGAAGTATAGTGTTTCTTGTTTCTACTTTCCCCTTCTTGTCTTCAATTGGCAGCAACATATGTGTTCTACCATCCTTCTCCAAGGTGTATGTGTTCATTCTCCCATCATGAACAACATTCTTGTCATATTGCCATGGTATCCCCAACAAAAGATGGCATACATCCATGGGAACAACATCACATAAAATATAATATCTATAACCCCCTATCTTGAATTCAACTAAACATTGTTTAGAGACTATTACTTGATGTCCTTTAGGTAACCATGAAACCTTGTATGGGATCAGATGTGAAACTATCTCCAATTCCAGCTTCTCCACCATATCCATGGATACTAGATTATCTATACTTCCACTGTCCACAATTACCTTACATACCCTATCCTTGGTCTTGCAAGCAGTTATGAACAAATTGTTTCTCTAGAATGGATTCTCTATCTCCTTTTGTGGCTTCAAGAGAATTTTCTGCATCATTAAGGATCTTCCGCCTTCTGCATCTTTTGCCTCAACATTTCTCCTTTGCTCTTTTGAAATGTGAGCTTTGCCTCCTCCATCTGTTTTTTTTTTGGGACATTCAAAAGATTTGTGTCTGATCTTTCCACAGAGAAACCACTTTATTTCACCACCTCTGCCTCTTCCTCTTCCTCTTGCTCGACGAAAAGTGTTCTTGTCAGCATACGTTCCTCCTTGTGAACTTCCTCCCCTTTTTGGGTGGTTATGAGATTTATTTTCTTCATCCTTGGTATTTTGCACTCTGTCCTGGGAAATTTCTTTGCCTTGGCTTAGACTTCTACCTTTGCCCCTTTGACCTTGATTTTGAGCCAATTTTACTTCAACCTTTGAAGCAATTTGATAAGCATCTTCCACATTTCTGATTGTCAGCATGCTCATCTCATCTTTAATTTCATATCTCAATCCATTCATGTATCTCATGACTTTTCAATCATCACTCTCATGATGACTTGCTCTGATGTTGAGTCTATAAAACTCCTCAGTGTATTCCTTCACTGTCATTCCCTTTTGTCTCAAATTTTGCATTATTGAAAACATATTAATTTGGTAATCTCTGGGTATAAACTTGGATTTCATATTGGCTACCATCCTATCCTAGATTTTGATTCTTTGTTTTCCTTTGCAATGCCTGTCAGCCTATAGTTCATCTCACCACAATGTTGCATGCCCTTTCATTCTAGTGACAACATGTTTTACTTTCTTATCTTCTTCGATATCCTCATAGTCGAAGTATTTATCAAGAAATATAAACCAATCTAGAAACTCCTCAATGTCGAAGTTGCCTTCGTACATCGGGATGTCAATTTTTCCTTCGGGCCCTATTCTTGCAACAAATTTGAATAGACATTCCTCTACAACATCTTCGGCTACAACTTCTTCTTTGGCTCCAACCTCATTTTATCTTTTGGCCTCATTGACATCTCCAGTATCAGTTGTTCGCCTCTGTGTTTTCTCCATAGCATCCAATTGAGCATGGAGCTCTCGCACTTCCCTTTCCACGGCTAGATTGGGCATGGGTCTATATTGACGTCTTCTTGGCAACATTATTTAAATGTTTTCCATGCAAAACCTAAATCACAACTATCCTCTATCTCCCTTCATAGAAAACAAAATTTTCTAGCTAATATCTGATACCATCTGCATGACCTCCTAGTCTTGGATCGTTCTATTCCCTTGAGTCAGAATGGCTCTTTAGTTCCCACAAGAACCTTCACACATATAACCATAGGTCCTTCTAGGTTTTACGCCTACACGAACAAGCACAAGGCACAAACCTCCACTCCAGATGACCATGAACTTTACCCGAAAAGGTGTTTCGGGTTTTGCAACTTCACGATTTTTTTTTTTGAGCTCCTCTTACTCCTTTGACTCCCAAAACCCCAAAATGGGCTAACAAATCTTTAACTATCTCCTCCCTTATGCTCTAACCATGTGAGCTTAGTCATGTTCTGGCGTCCAACTCTTAGCGTGTCGGTATTTCACGACTCATGAGCTCATGATGCAACCTCTTCTCCCTTTCCCGAAGTCTGAACTCATGACTTCTTCTCCTCAGATTGACGACCGTAATATTCCCACTATCTGACGGTCCAAATTATGTCAGAAAATTATGTATTGGGATTTTGCAACTTACGATATCTCCAAGTCACGAATTTCTCCACACTCCGACTCCCGAAATGTCGAAATCTGAAATCACAAGATCAACGACTCCCATTGATCAAGATCTAACAACGATTATTCCTCCTAAACTTTTGAGTAGAAAACACTCAGCCTTAACTTCTCCACTGATAATTTGGATCTAACGGTTCCCGATGAATTGGTAGTTCTCCTTCTTGGAATTTCAACCATCGATTCAAGTTCTCGATGCTCGTAACCAAATATCTCAGTGCCTCCTTATGAACTTGATTTCTACGAGGTGACTTCAAACCTCATGTTCCTTTCGAACTCTTCAAAGTCTCTATCCATCCTGAGGTTATTTCTTGCTGTAAACTCAAGAAATTCAAGGGATTATGCCCACACTCCTTCCGTCTTCACAATAATCTCTGATTATGTGAACTCTCCAACTCTGCGCACTCGTTGTGACAGTAGCTCTTCAACCACTCCCTAGGTTGGAAAATTCTAAGACTTCAACTCTCCTAGGCACACCTTGCACAACTCTATGTTATACTTGCACTTATGCTGGTATGCGAACAATGCTATCTCTCCTAAGCCTTTTTGAGTTAAAACTCACAATCTTGTCAACCCACTCCTTGTAGACCCTTGCTGCACTCCTTGCAGGAATTCTCAGGATGAGAAATAATTGAAACTCATACTCTCCCTCTCACAGACTACATACATTCAACATGGAATCATGCATACACACAACATTGAAACAAAATGCATACTAGTTCATATAAGCGAACTGTAAACATACCATTCAATAGATGCAAATAGTATTCATCACAATACCATGAAATTGAGTTAAATCATTCTTATATTAACTCAAGTGCCTCTATACATGGGTTCAATAGCAACAACTATCTTCTTATACAATCTTCTACAATCTTTTTTCTTTTCTACTCTCCTTCTCTCTTGCTCTACAACTCTTACTCCTCTAATGAGAATAATGAATCCAATACAATACATACGAGGGATCTTTTTCATAGTTTTCCCTCCCACACTCTAAACTGTCTTATCGAATTAAAATCTCTACAACTACTTTACATTTATTACATTAAATGCCTCCAACAAACAAATGAGAGAAAACACTCAAGATCTGCATTACAATCTCCAAACTATAAAAGAAAAAATATCTTTTCAAATTCAAAACATTCTCAAAATGTGTGTTGGTGCATATCCAGTTGTCCTTCTGCTTTTGTGATTTCTTTGCTAGATTGCTTATGATGCTTCTGCATCACATTATGCAGAGAAATATCAGGGTGGAAAGGCAACTGATGAACATCATGTTCGACTTCCATTGGGATGGATGGATGGTCGTACTTTGTACTAGTTGGATACATTTCTTAGTCGGTCATATTGTATGGTTTCTTCTCATGTTTTTAGGATGGAACATGTGAAGGGGGATGGAATGTAGTATACCTAGGTAGGTAATATGAAGTAGCTAGGGAGGTACCTAATGGGAATGTGGTTATGTATTATTAGTGGAAGTCATTTAATATATGAGAATGTGGGCATTCAATATAAGGTGGAATAGGGCCACTATATTAATAAAGGCCCACTATTGTAGTTAAATGTAATAAATGTGAGAAGGTTCCTAGGAGATAGGGAGAGCTATATAAAGAAGTGTAAGAAATGTAGTGAAACATAGTGAATAATATTGTCATTGTAGAAATGAAGTTTTGCTTGAGGAGTGCATTCCTTCCATAAAAAATAATATATGGTATTACCCTACCTCAAGGGTTTTCTTTACATCTTGTGTTCATGTTATGGTGAGTGTTTTGGTTTATTCTTGTTGAGATTAAGGTTATTTCTGAAGTATATTGGCAGATCTATTCTGGTACTTAACATTTGCATTGAAATATTTTAAGGATTATCAAACTAAATGTAAATTATTGTTGATTACATTGTTTCATGAAATATTGAACGAGTCATATGCTTATGTGTATTTTGTGAAGATGATTATTACTTATATGCATAATGATGTAAAGTGTGTGTGTGTGTGTGTACACACCTCGTTATTGTAAGATTTGTCTTTTTTATTAGGTTAATGTCATGGGTAGGTGTTATGTAAGATATTATAGTGTGGTTCAATACATGATTAGTAAAATACAGGCTGAATTATTAATTTCACCGAAGTATATTTGTTTATTTTTAATCTTTAATTGAAATTTTAAATTTGTTATGTCCATGCATGCAAGGGGAGCAATTCATATATGAATATGAAGAGGTGTAATTAGGAAAATACGAGACCATGGTGCATGACCTCTACTTCAATATACACTTATGTTATCTCCTCCTAATGTAGAGGATCATGAAAAAGTACCTATGGGTGAAGTAATGTCAATGATGAAATCCTTTCAAAATATGTTATATTCTTTGACTAAAAAACTAAAATAAGAAGTTAGTGGTACCTATATTCTTATAAAGGGGGCGATAAATTATCCTAATGTTAGTGTTTATAGAACACTAGAGTTCAAGTTAATTTTTTTAAAGTTCAATTCCCTAGGATATGGTAACATGTTAGTGCTGGAGTACAAGACTAGATTTAATAAAATTTTGAGATACACACCATATCTGAACAAAACAGAGTTGTGGGTCATTAAGTTTGTGTATGGGATAAACTATATCACTAGATCAAAATTTTGTATATTAATTCCCCATAAATTTTATGATGCGATGTAAGATTGGAAAGGTAAAACTATTTTATTTATATTGTTAGATTGTAAAGGTAAAACTATTTCATTTAATTCTATCAAGGACTAATCAAGGAGTCTCATTCATATTTATTTCAATGATGACACTAAAGAGAAGTGTGAGGTATG
>JZKD02S0601184.1:0-15972 GCA_000966675.3 Picea glauca | reverse complement strand
AGTTTGTGGTAGTGCCATTTGGGTTAACCAATGCCCCTGCCACTTTCATGTGCTTAATGAACAATGTACTCAGTAAATTTTTAGATAAATTTGTACTAGTTTTTATTGATGAAATTTTAATATACTCTAAGAATAGAGAAGAACATGAAGAGCATCTTAGACTTGTGCTTCAAGTGCTAAGAGAGCATCAGCTCTATGCTAAATTCAGCAAATGTGACTTCTTTTAGAAGAAAATACAATACTTGGGAAATGTTCTGTCCAAGGAAGGGGTAGCAGTAGATCATGACAAGATCAAATCTATCATGGAATGGCCTACCCCAAAGGATGTCTCAGACATCAGATCCTTTATGGGATTAGCGAGATACTATAGGAGATTTATAAAAGGATTCTCCAAGATTGGTTATCCAATCACTTCCCTCCAGAAGAAGGGGACAAAATTTATGTGGACACAGAAATGTGAAGAAAGATTCCAAACCCTAAAACATCTACTGACCCATGCACCCATGTTGAAAATTGCTGACCCAGAAGATGACTTCCTTGTGTGCACAGATTCCTGTAAGGAAGGGCTCGGAGGAGTCCTTATGCAGAAAGGAAGTGTGATCTGCTATGAATCTCGAAAATTGAATGAACATGAGGTCAACTATGTGACTCATGATCTAGAACTGGCTGCCATAGTGCATGCCTTGAAAATTTGGAGGCATTACATCTTGGGAAGAAAAATTGTACTTATGACAGATCACTGTGGATTACGGTATTTGTTTGACCAACCAAATCTCAATGCTAGACAAGCTAGATGAATGGCCCTCCTTAGCAAATTTGATTTTGAAATCAAACACATTAAAGGGAAGGAAAATAGGGTGGCCGATGCCCTTAGCATAAGTATGAAAACAATTCACCTGGCAGTGGTGAGTACCTGTGAGATAGATGTCAAGAACAGAGTCAGAAATGCACAAGAAACAGATCCCTTTGTTCAAACTACGAGCCTATACCTACAGAAAGAACCCTCTGAAGTAAAGTATGAAGGCTACCAAATGACCGAAGGAGGTCTGCTCACTTACAGAGATAGACTGTACATTCCAAATTGTGATGAATTGAAGAGGTTCATTATGGATGAACTACATAAAAGACCATACACTAGTCACCTAGGATACCGGGAAATGATCACTGCCACCTGGAAACAATTTTATTGGCTTGGATTGAAGAAAGACATGGCCAAATATCTGGCCCAATGCATTGAATTCCAACAANATAAATGTGAATATGTGATGTAAATGGACCTTGAGGAAAAGGTCAATAAATGTGAATAACATTATGAATTTTATTGCAGGACTGCTGAGAGGGGATGTGTATAAAAAGAGACCATGATGGCAGTGGAAGGCACCTGGAAAGGTGTCGTTGACTTCCACCAAGAATTAATACCATATTTGGACTCCACTGGCCTGGAGAACCAAAAGTGGCTTGCTGGCCCTGAATTAAATGACTCGCAGGCTTGTAGGTAGATGGCTTAGTGAGGGATGGGGAGGTGAACTGCCTATCCGTAGAGCCATCATGACTGACCAGCGTGAGGGAAATTGTGCCACACACAACCTCGCAAGAGGATAAGGCGTGGGGTAGAAGCGATTGGGGGCAGACGCGAGGGGAGAACTCTGGCGATATGCAGAGTGAGTGATAGCAGAGAGGAAGGATTTCAACCTTTTCTCCTGGTCACTGGAAGATAGAGACGCGGTCTCACAACATCGTGGTCTCAGCTCGAGGGTGGCTAGTGGTAAATCCGCTGGGAGTCGCTAAGCCTACGGTTGGGTGGAAACGAGCACCCCTCTCAGCAGTTGCTTAACCTTGGTGTTATTTCTGATAAGTGTTTTGCCTCTGGCACCTTGAAATATATGTATTCTGATAATTATGCTCATAAGCTGTGAAACTATGAATGTTTTCATTATAAGAATCTTTGTGTGGTATTTTGATCAGTACTAGTAGTTGTATATGCTTATAACAGAAAAACCACACATGGCTTATGTTGATAAATGAATTTAATTATGCATAAGTTGAACCAAGTCAGACTTCCAGTCCATTCTCGGGAATTTTTTTCCCCTTATCTGTCTCCAGGAATGCCCCGGAATAGACCTCTTCACAGAGATTCCCTCCTTGGAAAGGTTTACCAAGAACCTGGAAAAAGGACTTGAATGTGCAAGTCTTAACAACCCTATATGAGGTGGAATGACCCTCTTAAAATCTTGAAGTAGCAGTGTAGGGATAAGTATCGATCGACAGACGAGATTGCATCGGAAGATCCACAGTCATTCATGACCGTTAGATTGACGAAAGAAACAAGGGCATTACATACCTTGCCCCTTTTCCTCTGTCTTCATGAATAGCGAGGAAATCGGGATCGTAGATCCCCAAGGTCCATGAGAACATCTGGACCATTTATTTTTCCACGTCTAGGAAGTAGTGGGAGAGTGAGCGACATGGGACGGATCTGAGCCATTAGATCTTAGCCTAGAAAAACTTGAAAACCGTTGGATCTGTTAAGATATGCATGAGGGTTAAGCCCTCGTGAACAAGGGCGAAAGTCCTGAGAGAGTAGTCAGTATCGGGGATTTGGAATTTGGGATTCCGAGAGTCCTGATGACAAGGGATCAGGACACTCCATGGTGAAAGTCCTGATATAGATCCAGATCATCCATCTATAGAGCACACGTGGCCGCTAGTAAGTGCTTCAACGTTTTGGCACCCGGGAAACAAATGGGCAAAGAACCCCTGTCTTCGCGAGTCGTGAAATTCCAATCATTGAAGCCTCGAAATGGCATAAGGGGTGATTAAGATTGAGAAAATCCAGGATTTGATCGTGACCATTGATCATCCCAAAAATACTACGACCATCGATCTTGGTTGAGGGTCGCCACTGTCCATTGAAGGGACACGTGGCTGTTGGTCGATGTTTCAACGTTTCAACATCTAGGGAACCAAAAGGAAAGAAACCTTGCCTTCACGAGTCATGAAATCCTGATACCCAAAATCTCATGGACCATTGGATCCACGCTCCTAAGATCCATCGATCTCTTACATGGCTTTCCATATCGGAATTCGGAGATTTGAATGACGAAGAGTCTTGGAGTCGTTGCATTTTGAACTCCCGAGTACCGAAACCCCGAAAGGATCCATACCGTTGGATCAGGGGAGGATTACGGTTGTCGATCTCCCTTTGGAGGGAAACTTTGGAGACCTCAGAAGTTTCAGGGATTTGAATGGGGAAAGGTAGAAGTCGTGTATCACGATTTCTCGAATAGTGAAAAATCAATAAGCTCTTGGCTGGCTTAAGCACGTGGACACTGTATAGGGTCACGTAGACAAGACCCCAAGAAAGAGACTTGCCCCTCGCTAGCCCCGTCGGGGTTCGGTGTTTCACTGTTTCAAGCTTCGGGGTTTACAGAGTCGAGAAACTAGATGTTCAAGTAGCACCGAGTCTCGAAGTGTGAAAAGACGTCGTGCTGATTCGGCCCATAGTTGTGAACTAGAATCATATGGAGGTGGAAAAAAGAAAGAGCTAGATTGCGCTAAGCCTCGTAGGACTTCAGGGATTCTGATTGTTGAGAAATCAACGAAAAAGTTTGATTTGCGTAGTGGGTATGTGACATAGCCCCAACCTTTCATTTTGTGCTTTTGTGACTCGACACCTTATCCTTGGAGGGAACAGCCCCTGAGTGTCTGTATCCTGCACATGCTTCTTTTCATTGAGCATAGGTATGTTCCTTATGCTTTGGAACTAGTTTTCCTTCCCTCAACACTCATTTCCTCCATTGTACAATAGTATTATTTTATTCTTTTTCAAGATTTTATAATATGAAAAAGACCAGAAAATAGAAAAAAAAAGCAAAAAGAAGGGGAGAAACATCTATCTCTTTTATTGGTAGCAGTTTTGTCACCCTTGGACAAAGAAAAATCTTGAGTCGATATCTCTTCATTTTGGGTCTAGTATGTCTTTAGGATATTTTTTCTCGTTATTGAGTTTTATATCCCCCGGTTGGTAACTCTTCCAACTATATGGAGCATTTGGCAATGCCTCCTGCGTCACAAATGTATTCCAATTTACAGTCATGTTTCCTAAGTCACATAATATGTTATGCTTATGTTCAAGGGAAATTTTCAACTTGTGTTGGTCATTCTGCAGTTAGTCTCTGACCTTGCAAGTCATCCTTCCCAAGGCAGACTCATCATCACGAGTATCAGTCTTTTCATTCGATTTCTTCTAAATATTTGACCTTCCACCATCCCATGTGTTGGTTGATGGAGGATGCCTTAATTCCTTCCTTCTATGGATCTCTTTCCATAGACTCCAACACATCTTGCTCTAGGAGAGGGATCTAGAATCATGTTTGGTACCTTGGGGCCTAGAGTCATTAGTGGTAGGTTCCCTTGCTATTGACAGTGGGAATACATCAATGTCCTCTTCTCAATATATTCTACCATGTGTTTGATGCCAACTCATTTATTCACACTTGTTAGATTGTACCACGGTATCTTGAGTCCAATTATAATCATTGGTGGGTTGTCTCATGTTTTCTAATGGTATGCATCAATGATCGGTAATCAAATGATATCTCACTTTCTTCAACTTCAACACATCTATTCACATACTGTAGACTTGTACCATGATAGATCGTTGTGAAGACTTCGGGTGAAGTACGAGAACCACATATTTTGTGCTCCTTCCTGACTCATATGGTGCCACCTCACAGACATTGGTACTTGCAAAGGATCAGTTTTTTCATTCTCTTAGTTTCAAATGTCCTTTGTTCTTGATCTTGAGACATAGCTCCATTGTGTATCTATTTGTGGCTATGATCTACTTTGACATGGATCCACTTTGTATTCCTCGTGGCCATGATTTCTAATTCATATTTATTACATGGATACAGTGTGTATTTTTCATGGCCATGGACATTAGTCAAACTTTCATATGTACCATGGATATGCACTGTACTTGCTTTGGCGACCATTCTTATATCACTCCTGAGCATGGATATTCTTGACCTGGGAAGAAAAACTCTTGCTTGATCTTTGTTGATAGTTATTTTTCTTGAATCAATTGTTTGGGAAACTTTAGGGGCACTTCAATGCATCCTCGCCTCTCAGAGTTTATAATGTATTTCGGTCATCATTTTTCCCTTATGAACTCACACATTAGGGGGCATATTTTATAGCACAAAATTCCACACCTATGCATTTGTGCCATGTCCTAACCCTTTCCCAAATCTTGCTAGAAATTTTCCCATGTTACCTCTCCAAAATCATCTAAAAAACATGCCTTATGAGCATATCTGTGATTTTTCCAAGTGCAAAGCATGGATATCCGCAACTCTCCATCTTGAAACCCATGAATGCCCTCAAAAATCATAAAAAATAAAATATTCTCGTGTTTTCGAGTGGTTTTTTCTATTGGGATCATTTCCCAATGTTCCTTGCCCATACACAACGAAATCCAACTTCCCCAACCTCTTGGGGAAGAGATAAAAGCACACTTGAGGGATAAGGAGAGGTCAATTCCCTTGGTGCAAGATTATGTTTCCATCATCTAGAAAGCCTCCCTTTCCTATAATCCTCTAAGAAACACCCCCTTGTTTTTGGAAACTCCTTTTCTACCATCTCTTTGTTATCTATATGGTTATTGGGTGTATCCTTATCCCTATTTGGTCCATCCAAGGAAGAGTATAGTGGTTGAGTCAATGCTTGAAGGATTCTTGGAGGAACCCAGATAGTTGGCTTCGAGATGATACCAAAGGCGAGACAAGGTTGTAACTTACCTTTCTAATTTGGTGTTAATAAAAGAGTTTGTTTTCCCTCATATCATGTGTTCATTGTATGTGTTTTTTTACCAAGTGTACTTTCAATATGATGACAAGCATACCCTTTGATTGTGTAACTATCTTTGTAGAAGCTCTGGTATTGTTCCCATTTTGCAGGTTACTTCCAACAAATGATATAGAGTTTATCAAGAGAAAGGAGTGGGATTGATATCAAATGAGAGACCTAAGGTGCACCCATTCTCCCTCATCCTTCCCTAACTTCTCCTTGTAAAGTAGTTATTATTTTAGTTTTTGTGTGCTTGTCTTGGAGGGAATATTTATATCTTATCCATAAAATATTTATCTAATGTGATTTTGACCCATAATCACTGGGGAAATATCCCATCAATACAACCCCCAAGTTTCTCAGGCCCCAACCTAAAGGAAGCTACAACTCTCTTAGTTTTCCAGCACCAACTGAAAGGAGGCTACAACCCCCTTTCATTGGCCCTTCATGTTGCCTTGAAATATAAATGGAGAAAAATTTTTCACTACCACTGTCAATCCTGTCAGTGTAAAACCTGTCACATTAATCTCATCAACCAATCAGGTCTGATCACATAGATCTCATACCCACTTTCACAAGTGTATAGTTCAAACTGTGTACCTATCATCACAAATATATATCTTTAATAATGTTCCATACATGTACTAACATCCATAAACAAAGTATAATGAGTGATCACATCAACCATGTATCAAACCCTCACTTTTATGCAGCCTCAGCTTGTACCAATATCTTCAAAAATACATTTGAACCAAATTGTCTCAAACATGTACCATATGACACAAGATATGCCTCAACAAAATACCCAAGAATGTGTTCCAAGTACAAACAAAAAGTGCACCAGTAGTGTACCTTTGCAAATATGCCTCACACAACATGTACCATACAACCAATAGTACCTGAAGGACATATACTCAACCTCACATGACTATACTTCAAGCAATCACAAATATCCAACTTCAAACAACCATATAAACATACCTATTACTTTTGTAGATGATTTTGTTGTACCTTAACACTGTCACACATGCTTGTATACTATCCTCAGCTTCTACAGCCTGATACAAACCTCATCCTTCAGATCTAGCTTTGCCTTGTCGGGTAGAGCCTATTGTATAGTGGGGCCTCGCATGACGATCTCTAGACAACTCGTGGATATGCCTCATGGAACACTAGTATTCTTACCTGTGGGGATCAACTAAATCATGGTTTTTCACAAAAGCCTTGCTCTCCTCTACAAACATGAAACATTTTCTTCACTTCCCCTTCTCTACCTAAGATTTGTGTTGCCTTATATTTGTCAATAAAATTCCTGCCAAAAACCTTTCACAAGATAGATATTCAATGTGTTCAATATGCGCTAATGTGAGTCTCTTGATATCTTATTTATACATCCCAAGTGCCTTCCTTTAGGGGCTATCTTGCAACTACTTTACCCATAATTAGTAAACTCATAATTTCCCTTTTACAACTACTTTACCCATAATTAGTAAACTCATAATTTCCCTTTTACAACTACTTTAACCATAATCAACTTCTTGTCACAACCAATTTGACTAGCAAACTTCTTGATGACTTTCTAGGGGCTTCTATAAAAATTGACTTCTTGTTGACCTTCTAGGAGTTTCTATATTATTCTTGAGGGTTCTCCAACTTCAAAAGCGATATCTCCTCAACTATAAGGAACCACATGGTGTACCACCTATCAGTGGAAACAACATGACGTGCACTATCCATCTATCATAGTCTTACTTGAAAGTATATTGACCATCATGAATTTATTCCTTGATCAACTGTGGGTTCCATGACCATACCTTCAGGGCTACCGAAAGTTTCTACCGGACTTGCTTCAAGGGTTGACATCAATGATAACCAACCCAATCTTTCAACATTACCAAGGGACGATATACATGCCCGCCTTCAAGGTTTCCATACTCACTACAATGTTTTTTAATTGTTTTTATTAAAATTCAGCTTCTATTATAACCCCTACATTTTTTACAAGAGAAATAACATTTTCAATCACCCAAAGCCTCGACCAATGCAAATCTCAAGTATCATCCTTGTCCTCCTGGAGGAATTTTATGTGAAATTTTTCCCTACCAAACTATCAGTGATGATTATCTTAAAAAATTAACTTCAGTAGTTTAACTATTTGTAATGCAATTAACAAAATAATTGTTTTTTGTATTCTGACCTAAAAATATCCCTTATAACCTATGCAAACCATCTCTAGTATAGCAACAATGTTGAACGTCTTTAATATTTAGATTTTTTTTAATTATGTATCACACTTTTGTTGGACTTCCGACGGATTTTTACCAAAGAGACATTGCTTAATGAACAAAAATATTGACTTCGTCAAACATTGGTACATACATCATTGACCTAGTTAACCATCAAATATCCGATGATTATTGACCTGGTCAATTGTCGAATATCCGATGATAGTCTCTTTCTTCGAATATGCGATGCATCAGGGATTTTTATTTTTAAAATACAAAAAATGCAACTAAAATCCGACGGCACGACCAATTTTATTTGTATTGTTGGAGTACAACATTGATTTTTCCACCCATATGTAGTAGTGTCTAACCCTAGCTCGAGGGTGACTATCTATTTAAATTTAGAACATCAAGTCTATGGTTGGGTCGAACTTCCATCCCAATCAACTGGTTTCACAACTAAGTTAAAAGATAAGTGTTTTATCTATTGTATGTGTTATATTTATGAGTTTTAATTGTTGTGCATGAACTTTGTACATAATATTGATATATATGTTGTTGTGTGACTTACTAGTTGCATTCATCCTTGTTTTAGAATCTTGTAGATGCATTTACTGAATGGTATCAGATAATAGTTGAATCTTTATGTAATTCATAGTTGATAAGCTACAAGAGTTGGTTAGCATATTTGTTTTTTCATTTTTATGTGTAATTCTACATGTAATGGTCCTCATCTAGGCTAGGTAACATTACAATATTTCTTGTATTACCATGCAATTAATAACCAACCTTTATTGGGGTAGCCTCATAGAATCTACATCATTTTTCCCTCACATATATGACAACAATAAATTTATATTTTTTTAGAAATGGACTTTGATGCATGAGCCATGCATTAGAATAGAAAATATAATAGCATATAAAAAATGTCATCTTATATTTGTATTAAATGAAATATGGATGGATAAAGTCTGAAGCTTACGGTCTGATTATGACCCATCTCTTCCAAGAAAACTACTCCAAGGATCGAATGAGAGTATGGGTGACTCCATCCACCTTCTGGATAGTAACCAAGCACTAGAGAGAAGGTGTATACCTCTACCATGGGCCCAATGGTCTAAGACAAAGTAAAATGCTAAATACAAGGAACCAAAAATAGAAATATAGATAGTAAAATGAAATTACATAAACAACTCTCTTATTATGGCCATTGATCTCATTGAACACATATAGATGGATGGTATGAGGTTCCTAGATGTTTTAGGTATCAAATAAATTAACAATAATTGGTTTCAGGAAAGACATAACCTTAATATAGTTTGAAAATGTCATATGAATTCACTAAAACTCAATTGAAAACCACAATGCCACCACATATTAGTCACACGTAAAACAAATGCAAAATGAACATAATATTTATCCTGAAAACCCAAACAAGAAAACTAGCATTTGAATGGATTTGGTTAGTCTTCATTTCTCAACAATATTTTTCATTTTACAAGAAAACAACTCAATTTAGATCTTTGGAGCATTTACATTCATTTATTAAGGATTTGATAAGGAATTCCCTTCACAATCTTAGCCAAAGAACCCCTTCTATGATTTGTCTACCTTAGTTTATAGGAAAATGTTCTTTGTTGGATTCAACTACAAAGCCACGTGTTTCCAATTGTTCAATTTCCTCAATTCCAATGCCTCTCTTCCTTTCTTGTATTTTCTATCATCCCTTCCAATCTTGGCTCTCTTATGTTTTATTTTTCTTTCTTCTTCTCCTTTTTTTTCTTCTTTAAAAATTTCTTATACTTGTATTAGCATTGAAACATTAATTGGAAAAGTGGATGTTGTTTTTTTTTAATTATGAAACCCTTCACACTATCAATCTCCTCTCTAGCCTTGTCATTTACATTTGTAACAACATGCCTCTTTTCCATTACTAAATTGCTTTAGTTTTTGAGTGCCTTGCATTGCCCTAAGCCAATATAGCCATTTTAACTATTTATGAGGATCCAATTTGGATGATTTATCTTCTAGGTTAAGCCATTACAACATTCATTGAGCCATTTTCGATTTGATCTTTTACAATATGTGCATTTAGTCTTCCGTTTTTTCCTAATTCAGAGCTACGGGATCCCAAAATATTTGAATGTGGTCCAATTGCTGAAAAACAAAGTCAATGGTTCCTTCTACGAGTTGTAATGTTTGAGGAGAAACATTTCATCCGGTAATATTGATTTTATTATTGTTTATATTTCCACCAAAAGCCTCAAGATACATGTCCATCACATTTTTTTTAATATTTTTGCTATTATTATCGATGCACCCCCTAATAGGAGAGTATCATCCAAAAATTGCAAATGATATTTCCTTAACACCTCATAAAACTTTAATTCCCATAAAATTTCCAACCAAACACTTCTACTCAAGTGTCCACCCCAATGGATTTTTCCATTAAAATATAAAACGTGGTAGGTAAAGGGAATCCCTTCCTCAAATCATGCTTACTTTGAAATAAATCTAAATACATGTCATTCACTAGGGGATCTATCCACATCAACCAAATGTAGGATTGAATCCATCTTACAAAGTGTAGGTCAAAGCCAAATTTTTGAAGGACCCTAAAGAGGAACATATGTTCAACTCGATCAAAGGAATTTTCCATATCTGATTTGATTACCATGCCTCTTGCATTTTTACTTTTGCATTTTTACTTTTGCTAGAATGGATTCCTTCTTGGACTAGAATAATTTTGTCAAAGATTTGTTGATGCTTAACTAATCCTACTTGACTCTAATATCAAATCTAGTATTAGCAAGTTGAATCTTGTTTCCTAACACTTTCATCATGATTTTATACTATACATTGTAGGGAGAGGTTGGCCTAAGTTTGGTAAAGGAGGATGGTTTGATTCTTTAATGGGATTCCTCCACCCTATTCATACTTTTAATAAGTTTCATTCATTATTCCGCATTTATCAAATTTTATGATATTCTAGCACACTTGGTAAAAGTGTATTTTGAACCTATTTGAACCTAGAACTTAGTCTAAATCTAATTCCCAAATTCTATGTATTACATCCTCCTCTTCTATTCACTTGAATAGAATTTATTTATCTACATTTATAACAATCACTAGGATGGCCTACAACATTTATTGGATAACATCTTCTAACATTAGCTCCTTCTCTATGTATAATGCTCTAAAATGATCATGAGTTGCATTTTTAGATATCTTTAAAATGAGTAATGCTCTCACCATTCCCAAAAGTTATTTTTAACACATGGCTGCAAAGTTGTCTTTCTTTGGCTTGTTTATGGAAAATATTTTGTTTTTATCTCCAAGTCTTGACCAAAAACTTGTTAATTTTATCTTCCAATATTCCTCCTCCTTTCTAAAGTCCTGATGTGACTTTCCTTCAATATCACGCTCCTCAAATTGAAGATAGATGGTGACCTCCTTATCTTCCATTTCCACTTGTATCATGTCTAACCATTACTATGATTCTTACTTTTATATTGGGGGTGGAGGGGCGCTTTTAGACATGATGTAACCATTGTACTTTCATGCTCCATGCCTCTTATACTATATAAAGGAATCCATCATTTTTCATCCATAGGGGCTTGTACTTAAAAGGAATATGTCCAAATTTATCTTCCTCCTAAAGAGAGGAGTATAGGTTTATGATACAAGGTGGCACAAGGAGAATGGATGATATAATATGTGAGTTTTCCATCAAAAGAGTAATTTGAATAAGGAACCAATATAAACACTATGTTATGTGACCTATTCCTAATTGTCAATTTATCTAAGTAAATTTTCTCATCTTTGTCTTTGGATCAAACAAATCCCAACTAATGTTTAGCTCATCTACTAGTTCTCTAATGGATCCTTAGACACAGGAGCCACCCCACTTTTCATTTGGAGAGAGGATCACATTTAGGTCTCCCACTAAGATCATCCTAAAGGATTGAAAGGAATCTCCTAAAAGATTCATAGATTCCCAACAATCTCACTTCTCCCTATAATAGATGAGAACATACAAATTAAAAAGATAAAATTGCTTCCCTAAATATTTGATAGAGAAGAGTGAGTATATCCAATCTTGAGAGACATGGGATCATTAACACAAGATTTGAATGATCCCACAATGTGCATAGACCTCCAAAGGCCCCTCTTGCACTTGCTATTATTCCTTTAATGTATTTCCACATCTTTCATAAAATATCTAAAGTTGTTCATAATTTAATTTTGTTTTCATGATGAGAAAAATATTTGAGCATTATGATTGGATTAAGTCTCACATTGTTTTTTTGTTTTTTTTTTCCATTACTATTCCTTTACAATTCTAAGATAATATATCTGTGACTATCAATTGGAATTTTAGAGCTAGTACCAAAGGTGACTTCCATTGTTAGTTGGGATCCTAAATTATTATCCCTGTGTATATCCTCTTCTCTTCTTTATGAATACTTAATCATTAAAAGCTATGTTTTTCTAAAACCATTAAGGACTTAGGCTATATAACTTATAACCATGGTTTATTTTTTAATTTTTTTATATTAATTTTCAACAAATTTTTCAAATAGATTTTTGTGTGGTATTTTAACAATTCAAATTACTAGATGAAAATATAATCTGTATTACAATTAAATTAAAAACATTATGAGGGAAAAATAAATGTGCTCCCAAATCATAAAATTTTGTAAGAAATACTTTGAATTTAATGGTCAATTAAAAAAAAGTCAAAAATATATTAGAATTTTGTAGATAATACCAAAAATATCCCTCCCATTTTCCCATTCAAATTCTTTCTAGTACTAAATTTGTATGAACAAAAAACAAAAACAGATAAAAAAAAAATATACACATTAATTATTATCCTATATTGAATCTATATTAAATAAATGATCATCCTATAATTCCAAAATTATAAGAATATTGGAATGAGTGGAAAATTAGTCTGATTCCTCGTCACAATTAATTCAACTCTAATATTAAAACTAAGTGGTCATCTCTATTGTTTCACTCCAAGTTGGTAGTTATATCCTCCATGGGATCATCCTTATAAAATGCATACACGCAAATGCATAATTTCAACATTTGTTAAATGCTACTATGAAATGTTAGTAAAAATGAGAGAGTATTAGAAATGAATGGCTAATAAAAAAAATGATGTGGAATTTATGGAGGATGATGTAAAGACTAAAGGACACCTTTACATGAATAAAGACACTATGACTTTTGATTACGAGTGTCACATGTGTTCTTGGTTTATTAATGCATCTTTTTTAGTCGCAAGGCCTAACTCCAATGCGATATGGAAGGATAAACCACCTTTACATGAATATAGACACTGACTTTTGATTATCAATGTCACATATGTTCTTGGTTTCTTAATGCATCTTTTTAGTCACAAGGCCTAACTCCAATGAGAATAGATGTGTAGGAGAAACATGGATCAAGGTTTATTGGTAAATTAGGAGGTTGTGGAGAACAAAGGAAAAAGGTCGATGAAGGCATTTTTAAAGAGGACAACGAAGGACTAATCACACATGATTATTATATTTAATCAATTATTACTATAATTCTTTTTTCTGAAACAAATTGAATTGTTATTTTATTTTATTAATAATGGTATTTGGTTGTACATTATAGAGTAGTGTACAAAGAGTTAGGAAGGAAATTTAAAAATTTCCTAAAGAGGCAAGAATAGATTATTTAATGGTAGGATTTACAAAAAGTATAGAGGATTTTAAAGTTAATTTAATGGTGTGTTTTAATTCTACCATGATTGGAGTTGATAAACCAACTTTTAATGATATTTTAGTTGTTGATATTCCTAGAGTCACAGGTAAGAAGTGATAAAAATAATGGTTGATGTAAGGGTTCTTAATTTTATAATAGAAAGGTGTGACAGTCCTATATTAGTACATGTATGCTTAGATATATAAATATTTTTTTTATTTAAATGATTATAGATTTTGTTAATTTTTTGGTAAATACATAAATAGCATTGCACATAAATTTATCTTAACTAATAAAATTGAAAATTATGAAAATTTTACATTATTTTTATTTTGCTGAAAATTCTGAAAGTTTTACATTATTTTTATTTTGCTGAAAATTATAAAAGTTTTACATTATTTTTGTCTTTCACTTTTAAATCTTAAAGACACAACCAAACCTAATCTTAAAGATGCAACCAAACCAAAAAGGAGGGACCGAATTATCATCACTCATATTTGGGAAACTCCAAGGCAGCGAGTGGCTCAATAATCAATGGAGAATCACAACTATCCTTGGCATCATCTTGAGGTTTTGATCATTTTAATATTACTACGGGGATGCATGAAATCTTGTCATTCATTGACAAGGTTGAAATTTGATGTGGAAACTACATCATCAACTCTTATCACTACTCCCTTCTTTCTTGGATATGCCATCCTCCTTAATGTTTAGACAATTGTGATGGTAGAAATCATATGGTTGGAAATGAATCTTGTAGTATACAAATTATTGTACATGAGACACTTCTCCATAATAAAATAATTGGCATAAATGCTTGAGACCCATATCAACTTTGTTGATTAAGACAAGGATGTTCAAGGAAATATTGTTTATTAGTACCAATTTATCAAACCAAAAAGAGTCTCTTAAAGCATCCACGTTCTTGAACATAATATTGTTGCAGCATTTCCGAATATGAAATAAAATTAAATGCCAAGCAACATCAAAATTTCCTTGATTGTCATCTAACGAAGCTAACTTCCAAATAACCAAGGTTGAGGATAATGGACCATAGAAATTTCTAGCCTAATGCCAAGATGCTTCAACATTTCAACAAAAGTACCAGTGCAAATACTTAAATGTTTTTAGCAGTCCAAAAAGATGAAAATATGAAAGTTGATTCTCATGCATGCATCAACTTAATATGAGGAAATCCTACATCATTAAGTAAGTGAAAATAGTTGTTTTAGGATTAAGAGAATCCTTTCAAATATCCTACATTTTGAAGACCCAAGAAAACAATGCATCACCACTCAAATTTGGGGTCACTCCAAAACACTGGGTGGCTTAATAATCAATGAGGAATCATAACCATGTTTGGCATCTTATCATCCAATGACAGGGTTGAAATTTGATGTGGCAATTACATGATCAACTCTAACACTACTCGCTTCTTTCTTGGACTTATCGGCCTCCCTAATGTCTAGACTATTGTGATGACACTAATGGTATTGTAAGGTATGAGATGTAATATGATATGAAATAACATGAATATTCAACAGATATCAATGGAGCAACAAAATATCCAGAAGAGCAACACCAAAAATGATACTTTTATTCAAGAAAGTAATGTTCGCTTGCCTCTTCAAGGGGAAAACCTCCAGTATAGCAGAGCTCTATTAAAATAATTCTCAAGACAAATACTTCTCATGTATCCTACTCTTATTTATACCAATTCTATCCTATAAAGAACCTTCTGGCGAAAGATCTTTCTAGAAGAGGAAGATTTTATTAGGTCTTCTTACATTGACTTGTTCACATTTATTAAATAGGCCTTATAAACTAATGTTGGCCTTTATTACATGCAAAATATATTATTCTACCTACGTGAGAAGTTTGAGAGGTTAGGTCCCTAACATGCCCCCCCCCCGGCCCTGAAAAAAACCTTGTCCTCAAGGCTGGAGATGAGGAAATTGTTGTAGAATGGTAGCAGACTCCTTGGTGGCATCTTCTGAAGTTGTATCTTTCCATTGCACTAACACTTCCTAGATGGTGCATTGACATAGATGGTGCTCACACTGGTCCAAGACTGCTTGGGGTCGTAACCAAATGTAACCTTCTTCATCCAAATCAAGGAGACGGGTTTGATTTTGGCACTTAGTTCCAATCACCT
>JZKD02S0601171.1:229740-242249 GCA_000966675.3 Picea glauca | reverse complement strand
GATTTTGAGGTTTTGGTTTTAATGGTACCAAGTGATAAAAATACGATTTCAAATGATCTCAAAATTTAACGTTTTGAAAAGAAAAAAAAATCAAAAACATCTTTTTTGTTTTTAGTTGCTATTTTTAAGTTTTTTCTGAGCTACTGTCTAAGTTTTGAAGGCAATGTTTGAAAAATGTTGTAATTTTGACCCCGTTTAAAAACATGGTGCTACCGGTAGCACCACTTTTTGATTTGGGGGTTGATTTTGATGTTTTTTTATACAAAAATATGGGTTTTTTGGGCCAGAGTTCTCATTTTGAGGTCACAGTTCTCATTAAGTTGGTAACTATGTTAATCTTGTAACACAGGTTACAAAGAGAGATTGGGTGAAAATCATCGAAAGATCTTGGGCGGTTTGTCTTTGGAATTAAAGTAAAAAAAAATTCATTTAGACCACCCATAACAAAGCCCAACCTTCAAGTATCTTCGACCATCGCCAGTAGATCTTTCCCAATCAAATCAAAGAAAAAATGAAAAATTATGAAGTCCACCCATCAGGGCCTGGGATTTTTTCCTTCTTAAAATGGTTGAGCACGTCTAACAGTTCTTCCAAGGAGACCGACTCAAACAGGGAACATGACTCCTCCTCATCCATCATCTGAGGAAAGAGATATGTGATCTTGCACTGGTCAAAGGTTTTCAAAGTCGATGGGACCTTATAAATGGTCTTAAAATAGTTAGTTGCCTCCTCCAATAGAGCCTCTTGTTTATTGATCAAAACCCCGGACCTTGAATAGATCTCCCAAATATTTTTCCTAATCCGATTATGATTAGCAATATTGTGGAAATACTTGGTGTTGTTGTCCTCGCTTTTCAATCATAAAGATTTTATACGGATACGCCAAATTTCCTCCTCTTTGCGAAGAATCAAATTCCTGTCTAGTTCACTCTGTCTCAAGGAAGAGGCAACTACTTGATTAGAAGGATCCCCTACCAGTTTCCCAATAAAAAAATTTATATCAACTTCCAATGTAGTTAACTTTTCCAGTTTCCTTGCGTGGAATTATTTGATCCACGACTTGGTCTATTTTTTTAGGATTTGTAATTTCCATATTAACCTTTTCTGTCTGTTGTCTTCAATCTGAAACATGGGATCTAACCAAGTCTTGTAAACTAGATCCACAAACTCCTTCTCGAGTAGCCAATCAGTATTAAACTTGAACGGGAAAATCTTGTACCTCGGGGGTAACTCCATCTGAAATATTAACGGTGCATGGTCCGGAATGAATGGGTGTTCAACCTAGGACTTGTAGATACCAACCTCTGATAAAATCTCTTCAGAAACAAAAACCCAATCTAATCTCCTTGCAATGGCTTCCTGTCCAGCACGACCATTCCGCCAAGTAGGAAACAACTTTATGGGTTTGACATCGACAAGATTATTTGATTGAAAAAGATGTTTATAATAATCATCAATACCACTAATCCCCCCATAACCTCCCCAAGCCGCATCGACGGACATAATGAAATTTAAATCACTTGCTAAGATCAAGTTAGGGATACTTAGTAAGCCACTACATTCAACTGTTTTCTAGAAGGGGATCTTGTTCGAGCAAGGTCCATAAATATTGAGCAAGGTTATTTCCCTCTTAGACAATAAGCATTTTCCAGTCAAAAAAATACCCCCAACCATGAGAAAAGGCTCAAATAAATATAAAGTCGGGTCCCAAGCCACTAAAATACCCCCTAAAGTTCCCAGTGAGCTGACTGAACTAGAAAACCAGGAAGGTCTGAAATAATGAATAAAATCTCTTTTCCTCTGAGCATTAACCATCGTTTCTTGAAAAAAATTTATATCCGGATGAGTCTAATCCAAAAGCCTATGAACCGAGGCATCTTTGAGGGTGCCTCCAATCCCTTTGATATTTAAGGAGAGAAACAACATTACTTATCCCTCGCCAGGGATTTCAATGCTCTAAGAGGCCCATTGTCGGTGGGTGGAATAATGGAATCTGAATACTGTGTTGGCATTTGGGCCAACTTTTTCCGTCCACTACGAGTTTTTAAAGGTGAAAGATCTATACCTAGACCTATAGACCAGGCGAATTCTCTTTCTTCCTTCGCTGAAGTAAGCCTGGAAGCTGAACTAGAGGCACCCAAAGAAGACTCGAAGAGAAGGGTTGTCTTCGACTAAAAGATAGGTAACTTTATAGTAGATTTCTTACCCCTATTAAACAGGAACAATTAATCAATAAAAGTTTGGAGAATAGACCCTTCCTCTTCAGCTTCACGATAGCCCGGTTCCACTGCATCTTCCTATACAACCGGTAGAGAAAAAGAAGGTGGAAATATCGTATTACGCACAAAGGTATGACTAGGTTCTAGAGGAGGCTAGGAAACATAAGAGAAAGAAGGACAATTGTTTGAAGAAACACCAATGCTTGTAACCAATCCATTAGGAACAATAACTTCCAAAGGCTCCATAAGTGTGGACGGGAGATCCGAAGAAGAAGGGCCTAAACCCAAGCTCACAGCTGGAGCATCCTTGAAATTTGAAATATTTTTAATCAACCAACCCGATTTCTCTAGGGCTTCTTTTTCCCACAGAGAGAGAGAAGAGTAAAGTGAGGGACAATAAAACATTAACTTACTAGACATAAAGGAATCAAGTTCAGACCGGAAGCCATTCTCAGTATCATAGTGGATATTTGCATCACCTAGGGAATCCACTTCCATCATATAATTTGGTGGATCTTCCTATAAGAGAGTGTCTTCTAAATTTTCATTTGCTTGCTTACCACTATAGTCACGCCAAATATGACCAGTGCACCAGCACCAATTGCATCTAAAGGGAATCCCCTGGCAATCTAACCTTTGTTTGTAGTGGGGACCTCTCCATTCAATGTCCAACATCTCTGGTAAACCTTCATGAATATCAATGGCCACTAAAACTCTCCCCACCTTCCTAGTCAACATAGACAAAGTAGTTTTATCCAGAGAGATAAAACATCTCAAGGCCTTCCCTATTGCCTTCAGTGCCCCTTCGTTCCAAAAATGTAAAGGAAGACCTGAAAAAATAACCCATAAATGTCTATATTGAAAGTGCTCAGTCGATGGGTCGAATGCTACCCTCCATCATTTGAGAATCAAGCTACTACCTCCCAATACCCATAAGTTATTTAATAAGAGAGTAGTGTCCTCCGGGCTTTTACAAATAAATCCCATCCACCCCTTGGTTAGATTGATAAATTCAGGCGCATACCCAAGGATTGACACCCAAGTTTGAATCATTCACTCAGAAAAAGGAATCCCTGCCAAATAAGCATATGACATTTTCGCAACTAGGCCACACATAGCAAGTCTATAGGTCTCCTCTAGACCCACATCTGCCCCCAAGACCATCCTCCTGACTCTCTTGTTTGCCTTCCAGACCTTCTTAAGGGGAGCACTATATCTACCCGATAAGGCCTCTCCCTTCTCAAACTTACCGCCAGACTGAGAAGGAACAAAGTTTCTAACCCTAGGTGTGCTTACACCCTGACAAAAAACAAGAACAGTCTTAGCCGAATGAATAGAACTCAGACTAGTATCCAAGACAGAGGTATCTATCCCAGACTTGAGTGTTTGTTTCTTAAAATAAAGTGTTGAGGCTCCCGAAATCTCACCAACCAAGTCACTCTTCTTAATAAATCCCTTCCTCTGCCAAACAGTCCTCACCTCCTGATTACAAAAAGGAGTGACATCTACTCTACTTTCAGTATTATTCTCCATTCCAAAATGCTAGCACTATAAAACAACAAAGACAAATAGAAAGACAAACATGCTAAGAGTGAACAGAGGTGCAAAACAACAACCCCCCAAAATGACAGGTAGACTCTAATTGCGACCCGCCAAACACACGATAAGAAAGCCCCACCAAAACTGAAAAAGAGCTTGAAACCAGTTCAGTTTCCAAAGAATGTAAAGAACCTACCCTCTAACAAATAAGAGAACCTTAAGGGAGATCGAAAAAAAAGTACTCGAGAGAGAATATCATCTGGAGCAACACTCCTCGAATCCACCTCCTAAATTGAAAGAAAAAATAAAAGAGTGCTCGAGAATCAAGAATAGTCACAGAAAGATACGATCCTCTTCCAGTTGAAGTCCCTCCTCCCAAAGGCAAGTCCCAGTTGCAGGTCTCATCGAATCTTAAAAACATAAACATGTGGAAAACCCTTATGTAGAAAACATCCCATAAAATTGGAACAATACAAAGAAGAGTAGCATGGCCCCTGCGCAAGGATGACATGCACAAATCAGGAAAAATAATGCACTTACTATCAATACTTTGAAATTTATTACAAAAACAAATCAGTGTGTTAAATGTACACATTGCACCGAGTGCACTACTGATGGTATAACACATTAAAAGTGTAACTTTAAAAACACACACACACACATTTATTATCAATGCGTTAAAATATACAAGGAAAAAATGAGCGAAAATTTGAGTTTTTTTTGTTATAAAGGAAAACCCTTTTCATTCTTTTATTTTGTTTGCTAAATTTTAGAAAGTATTTTTGTGCAACAAAGATTTATCAACAAAGAATTCGAAGTGGGTGGATTTTTTTTGAAGATCCAAATTTGAGGGGGATTACTATAGATCACACTGAAATCTGTAGAGAAGAAATTCCAGGTATATGATTTCATTCTATTAATCATCTTAATCATTCTCCTATTTGATTCAAACAATTTTCAGTGTATTCCCAAACAAAAAAAATAGGGTTTCATAGTTACCTTCAGTATTGGAAGCCCTAATTTCCTCACTGTTATTTTTCTTTCTCCTTCTATATTTCACAAGAATAAGATTTTTAAGCACAATTTCTTTATAGGGTTTGTTTATTTATATATGGGTGTTTCCTATTCGTTTCAATGAAACCACTCATTGCATTGGATCCCAAGTCATCCCGCCACTGTAATTTTTTTTAATTTCTTCATGGTTACTGGTGATCCAGGAGGATCTCCACACAAGGAATCATTACTTTGCACACCATGGAGAAGATCATTAAAATACTAATTCATAATAGGTGGCAAAGAATAATTAATGCTCATAAATGAATTAATTAAATTGTAAAAATGATAAATACTTAAAATGAGTATGATAAACTCATGTATCTGTCATGCATATTGGAAAAATGATTAATTCTTGAAGTAAGTTTCAGAATCTCACGTATTATTCATTTAATTGTAAAAATGGAAAATTAGTTTTGTGAGAGAATCCAACTCACAAATTAGTTTTCTAATTTTAAGAGGAAATTGGTTTCCTAGTCTCAAGGAGGAAGTTAAGGGTCTCATGAGTTGGTTTGGACTCTTCCTTGTTGAATTTTTGTAACTATGGTCGGTCTTCATAATGTATTTTTAAAGCATATGTTTATGCTAGAGAAAAAGGAAAATTATTTTTGAGTCAAGTCCTCTTTTGAAATTTTAAGAGGGAAATTTTAAATTTGTAAAAATGAATTTTTGGCTCCTATTGTACAAGTCGGCCCCAACAGAATTAAGAAGTCAGCCCCAAATTGAGTGACAAATTATTATAAATATAACCCTGATCTCTTCATTTGGACATATAAAAATTCGCCTTTCACAAGAGGTTTGCAGATTCTTGAAGCAACTAGGCATCTCAAGCGAAGTCTTCTTGGCATCTTGTCTTTCATCCCTTTCTCTCTTCATCTCCATCTTGCACGTGTGGAGTCTCTCTCTCTCATGTGCGCATATTTTCTGTGTAGTTGTAGAAACTATTGTTGGATTTGCTAAGGCGAAAATTTCCAGGGTTTGTCTTGAAGGTCGAAGACCAGGTTCTAAGGTTTTCTCTTCTTGTACAAAGAATTTATCTATTAAAAAGGGTTGTTGGGTTTCTCCCCTTCGTGGATTTTCCCAGGGTAAATCTTGTGTCTTTCTAAGATCTCTATTGTTCTACCATTATATTGTTCTATTGCATTTATATGGTTGAATTTTTGAAGTGTAATTGCTTAATGATATATTGAAAAGTGAAAAGGAATTTTAGCATCATTAGAAGTAATTATCAATTTTTCATAAATATTGTTCCTAGATCCATTGTATTAGGAATTTCAACATGGTATCATATCTTTGGTGAATAAAATAACTTTGAGATCATCGTCGAAGATAGACCTATCTTTAAGAAGACATTTCTTCTTCTCTATACACCTATGACTTCCTCTATGAAATCAGAAAACAAACTAGAAAGGGTGTCAAACTTCAGAGCATGCAAAATGAGGATTGACCTTATCCTTGCCAAGAACAAAGTTCTGGAAATGGTGAAAGGAAATATTACGGAACCAAAAGATGATGCAGAAAAGGAAAAGTTTAAATATAATAATGATATCACTGCTATGAGTCTCATAGTGGACTCAATCATAGATCATTTGATTCCCTATATTTCAAATCTTGACACATCGAAGAAAATGTATGATGCCCTAACCAATCTATTTACATTCAAGAATGTTGGCCAAGTTATGAGCCTAAAGAATGAGTTTCGCGATGTTAAAATGAAAAAAAATGATATAGTAGCATCATATTTTGTAAGGATCTCACAGCTAAGAGATCAACTTCAAGCTATCAATGAAAATATTTCTGAAAAAGAGATCGTGAATACTGCACTTAATAGTCTACCCAGATCATGGGATGAATTTGCATCAAGCATAAACACAAGAAAATAATTTCCTACTTTTCAAGAACTATGGACCTATTGTGCTCAAGAAGAATCAAGGATCATGTCAAGATAAAGAACCCAAAAGGAAGAAGACTCTCAAAATTATGAAGTAAGATTCAAGAGGAATGGTGACAAGAAGAAATTTGGCTTTGAAAACAAGAATGGAGGAAGAAGACCTAATCATCAAAGGAAGAAAGACTTGTTAAAGGTTCAATGTTATGGTTGTCATAAATATGGCCATTAAAAAAATGAATGTCCTGAACTAGCAAAGAAGAGGAAAGGAAAGCATCATGCTTCTGTAGCTGATATGAATGATGAAGAACCCTCAAAGAAATTCAAGAAAGAAAACATATTTTTCTTTTATATCTCCGCACTAACGTGATCTACTAACGATGATGATGATATATGGTTAATAGATAGTGGTGCTTCTAGACACGTGACATGTGACCGTGCCAATATCACAAGCATAAGGGAGAAAAGGATATCTTATAAAGTGGAACTTCGAGACAATCACTCTTATGCAGTCAAAGGCATTGGGAAAGCATCTATTGAGCTAGAATCCAGTAACAATGTACATCTCAACAATGTTCTATATGTACCAGGTTTGAAAAAGAATTTAGTTTCCATTTCTTGTTTAGAAGATAAAGGAGATAGAATAACATTTGTTGATGGGAAATTAATTGTATAGATAATGCTAGAGTTATTGGAATTCATTAAGGAAGATTGTATAAACTCCCAGGTCAAAATGATCAAGCACTTTTTCATGATGAAATCAATCCTTGTGAGTTATGGCATAGAAGATATGCTCATCTTAATTATCAAGCCTTGCCTTCATTAAATCAAATGGTGTTAGGTGTTCCTGAATTGAAACCAATGAATGAAGTCATATGTAAAGGATGTGCACTTGGGAAAAGTGTTAAGAATCCATTCTCAAGCAGTGAAAACAGATCCAAGGAAATATTGAACTTGATTCATTTTGATGTATGTGGTCCTATGCCTGTGAAGTATCTAGGAGGATCTCTATATTATGTAACATTCATTGATGACTTCTTGCACAAGACATGGATGTACCTCTTAAATTCAAAAGATGAGGTATTTGACAAGTTCCAAGAATTCAAGGCTGAAGTGGAGAACTTGATAGGAAATAATATCAATAACTTGAGATCAGATAATGGAGGAGAATACACCTCTAAAGAACTCATTTCCTTTTGTAAAGAAGATGAGATTAAGAGGGAGATGATAGTCCCACATAATCCTCAACAAAATGGTGTAGCAGAAATAAATAACATATCCATTGAAGAATATGTTAAGGCAATGTTGAATAATCAAAGTCTATCTATGTTCCTATGGGGAGAAGTAGTTATGGCAGTCGTTTATGTTCAGAACCGAAGTCCCCATCGTATATCAAAAGATATGACTCCAGAAGAATCCTTCTCTAGGGAGAAACCATGTGTTGAACACTTGAGGATTTTTGGTTGTCCCATTTACATTCATGTCCCCAAGGATAAGAGAAAGAAGTTAGAGCCTCCAGGAAAGAAGGGGATATTTTTTGGTTACAGTGAATCATCAAAAGCATATAGAATCTACATTCCATAGAAGAAAAAGGTTAAAGTCATCTGAGATGTCACTTTTGATGAGAAAATTACCTATTGAAAATCTATAGAAGATCTCATGGACTTCAACAATGAATAAGAGCACGAAGTTTCCAAGGACGAAAATCCAGAGCATTCTAATGAAGATCCAGAAGGACCTCTTGAGCATGTAGAACCAGTTACGTTTCTTGAAATAAAAAAAGGGCCAATATGGCTTAAATCCACCTTGTTGGAAGTTGAAGGACATTCAGCTGTAGTTGGCACCTTTAGGGAAAGTAAGAGACCTAAATGATTCTCTAGTTATGTGGAACTTATGACCAATCTTGTTAGTTCATAACCTTCCACCTTTGACAAAGAAGTTGAGAAGCAAGAATGGAAGGATGTTATGATGGAAGATCATCAATCCATCATGAAAAATGATGTATGAGAAATTGTGCCAAGACTTGAAGGAAAACCAGTAGTACTTCAAAATGGATTTACAAGATTAATCATGTGGTGGATGGATGTATTGATAAATGGAAGGAAAGATCCATGGCTAGAGGTTTCTCCCAGAAAGAGGGAGAAGACTATGATGAAACATTTTCACATGTTTCCATATACACTTGTATTAGATCCATTATCTCTCTTGCAACCTCTATGGGTTGGAGTCTACATTATATTGATGTAAAGACTACTTTTCTTAATGGAGTTATCAAAGACGAAGTGTATATAGAACAACCTCAAGGATTTGAGGTACACAAGAAGGAAACTCATGTCTGCATATTAAAGAAGGCCTTGTATGGAATCAAGCAAGCACCAAGAGCTTGGTATGCTAAGATTGATAGCTACTTGAAAAGACTTCAATTTTCCAAGAGCCACGTTGATCCAAACCTTTATTATAAGGTTGTGAAGAATGCACCTATGATTTTACTATTATATGTTGATGACTTGTTTTTGACAGGTGCAAAGCCTCTCATTATCCAGTGTAAGAGGGAGTTGACCTTTGAATTCGATATGAAGGATGTTGGTCTGATGCATTACTATTTGGGAGTAGAAGTATAGAAAAATCCCAATGAAATCCTCCTTGGTCAAGGAAAGTATATAGTAAAGATCCTTCAGAAGTTTGGGATGATGGATTGCAAATCCATGCTTACTCCCATGGTAACAAATTTGAAGAAATTGAGAGACTTTGATTCTGATTTGATAGATCCATCTATCTACCAGTAGTTGATTGGCTCATTGATGTATCTAGTTAATACCAGGTCAGACATTTTCTTTGTTGTGAACACATTGAGCCAGTTCCGGGTGGAATCTAGACATGAGCATTGGATAACCGCAAATCATATTTTGAGATATTTGAGTGGCACACTAAATTATGGTTTGATATATGTCTCAAATAGTGACTTACAAATGCAAGGATATACAGATTTTGATTGGGTAGGGAATACAAATGACAGAAAGAGCACTTCATGAATATGCTTCAGTTTGGGCTCTATTATGATCTCTTGGGATAGAAGGAAGCATAATTCTGTCACACTCAACAATGCAGTGGAAGAGTACATTGCAACTTGTGATGTGTGTATAAAAGAAATATGGTTGATGCAGATTATGCTAAGAATGAGACAAAAACAAAAATATAGAAGAGAACACATAAATACACTGAAACCCAACTTCTATTAATGAATAAGATAGAAAAACATTGTAGAACACAAGGTGGCATAATGTGGTAGATTATCTCTGAAAATAAAGAGATGTTGGCTACGCTTCATTCATAAGAAGCTTTACATTACACTCTATTGCATGCTTAAAGGGACTCCACCTCAATTATATATGAGAGAGTGAGATGAAAACAATTCCCATGACGCATGTGGGATAAATTAATTTAAGTTTATAAAATTCCATAGGCATGTAAAACACTAGGAATTCCTAGGTGATCACCCATCCCAATACTACTCTAGCCCAAGCACGCTTAACTATGGATTTCTAATGGGATATGGTGCATTAACTCTATTTTGTAGGCATGTATAGAACATCATTACATGATGTATTTAATTAACAAATGAAGATGGTATTACATTCCATTCCCCGTCAAAAGGGTGAATACCATGGTTTATCAAAACCATAGGCTTGAAATGTTCATTCAATGGAAAAGGTGGTTGGCCACTAAGATCCACTTGCATCAATGGATCTGTAAGTTGGTTTCTAGACTGTTTGATCAGATGCTGGAATTGACCGTAATATACCGTGACAATCAAATTCATGTAAATATTTTAGAGAACCTTGTGTTCCATGACAGGTCGAAGCACATCGAGATCAAGTATTACTACGTCCATGATAAATTCCATAAGGGAGAAATAAAGCTATGTTGGGCGCATGACTGTTTTGGGAAGAAATTATATTTTGGGTGCATGCCTATTTTTGGGAGAAAGATCTGTTTTGGGAACAGGCCTATTTTTGGAGAGAATGACCTATTTTTGGAGCACGTGCAAAATGTGGCAGGAAAACAACATGCAAAAAAAGAAGGAAAAGTGACATGCAGGAGGAAAAGCAACGTGGCGCACATGCAAATAATCCTAACCGTGATAGGGTTAGGGTTTTTGAAAAACATTGTAACGACTATAAGCCTATAAAGTAGTATAAATAAGGACCTAGGAGGTCTAGGAAGGGATATACTGAGGGAGGAAGAGAGAGAGAAAAAGAGAGAGAAAAAGAGAGAAGTGTGATCAATTGATAATTGTAAGCAAGTTTTGTTATGGTTCTTGTGGTAGAGTTGAATAAGATAGGTTTAGAGGGTTAGGTCACATGATAAGGATCCTGGTGTGATCTAGTCAGCCTGACATAGGGTACTTACCCTCATTTTGATTGTATTATTGAAGAAGTAAAGTGCGCAACGTGAGATTTTGCCACAGAATAAATAAAAGATAAGAGAAGCCAGATCTTTGTGGATGTAGCCCTAGGAGGGGGTGAACCACGATAAACCTTGTGTTCTATGTGATTGTTAATGAATGCTTTACTTTTCTATTAATCAATAACTCAAGAATGAATTGTTAAAGTAGTTGTATCAACATGCATGCATAGTTTTAATGATGAATGAATCATATAAGTAGATGAATCATTAACAAGGATAATGCATAAGGAAGAAAAGAAGCCAACCACAATCCCCACTCATTCCTAGACTACAAACATCTGAGTATTGCATTCCCCCATAAAATCTATCTCGGGTGAGACTACGTTGTGCACCTTGTGTGTAGCATTGCCTTTTAGTTTACCAAGAGGGTCGATAGTTTTGAGGGTTTTGTTGGAAACCTGTAAGAGACTTGAACCTGGGTCAGCCCAATAACTAACCAACAAGCTCCAGTATATCTCCATCGATGAGAAGACAGTTGATATTATGATGAGGCCTCTATCCAGAACTAAGTTTGTATACTTCAAGGACAAGCTGGTACTTGTGGAGATTACTCCTCTTTCTGAGAGGGGGTGTTGATGGACATACATTCTCTTTATTTCACAAGGAGTGACCAGATTAGAGAGAATGGTCTAGGTTGGTACCATGGATGGGCGTTCTCCCTGTGTCACATGTAGTGACCAGATTAGGGATGAATGGTCTAGGACAAACATTCTTCGTGTGTCATAGGTAGTGACCAAATTGGGAAGAATGGTCTTTCTCCCTATGTCACAGCCAATGACCAGATTATGGAGAATGGTACAGGGAAGTCACTCTTCCCATGTCACAGATAGTGACCAGATAAAGAAGAGTGGTCCTTATGCTCGTATCACAGGTAGTGACCATATTAGGGAGAATTGAGTAGGGCAATCATTCTTCTTGTTTCATGGGTGGTGACCAAATTAATAAGAATGGTCGTTGTCATTGATGTCAACCCTTGAAAAAAGACCCATAGCACAAAGGGTTGGGTAATGGACCCAATAGTGTTTGATGAAAATATGACTCATTATTGTTTTTTCATGGTTGATAAGAAGTAAATATGGATGAACTCCAAAGTGGTCCCCTTATGGTGAAAGCTCTCACGGGAAGATGCTTTGTGCAATAAGAGAACCCATGCTTAATTGTGGAATAATGAGATGAAGGAAAGTGAATTTGTCACGGAAAATATCCTAGATGGATAGTTCTTGTCACATCATTTCCAGTGGTATGTGGAACATCACATAATTCCTCACGGTTAGAGAGTTATGGCCATGAGAAGTTGGAGACCCCAGGTTTGGGTAATGGACCCAAGTTTGTTTGATGGGTAA
>JZKD02S0601171.1:207643-218139 GCA_000966675.3 Picea glauca | reverse complement strand
GTTGGAAACGAGAAATTTTGGAGCCTCCCCTTGGAGGGGGATTCAGGGGCAGCAACCCCGAAGAGAAATTTTGGAAAAAATTGCCTTGGAAAATATTGTAATTTTGTAGTCAATCTGGACCATTCATTAAAAGGTTGCAGATATTTTGGTAGAATTTATGTTAGGGAATTTTTTCCCTAGAAGGAAACTCTATTTTATGTATGAGGGAATTGTATTGTGGTTGTGTGAGCGAGTGAATATTGTATTCTAAGAGAGGATATTGTGAGAGAAATAAGAGGAATTTACAACGGGTATGTTTTAGGTTGTATCCCTTCATTTGTTGGATAATAAAAAAAGAAGGCCCCACAAATTTCTCTGGTGGACATAGCCCACACTAGGTGAACCACGTATATTTGTGTCTCTATTGTATTGTGTATCTTCTATGTTTTATTTCCGCATTTGTTTTATTTTATTGCTCCACAATCTTGTTTTTCTAACAATTGGTATCATAGAGAAAGGTAACTCACAGGAAAAGAGGGTTCCTGGTTTGAGTGGGAGTAATGGCGAAAGATGGAAAGTTTAAGGTCAAGAAATTTAATAGAAAAAACTATCAGTATGGAAGATGCAAATGGAAGAATATTTATATCAGAAGGATCTTTACCTACCATTGGGCGGAAAAGAAAATCAATCGACGAGTATGAAGGAGGAAGAATGAGATATTATTTTCAGAAAGGCGCTGGGAATGATACAGATGTGCCTGGCAGCGTTGGTGGATTTCAATATTTTGAAAGAAAATACAACGAAGGATCCGATGAATGCATTAGCTAAAATATATGAAAAAACATCGGCTTCCAACAAGGTATTTCTAATGAAGCGATTATTTAATATGAAGATGTCATAATATGGGTCTATTGTCGATCATTTGAATGAATTCAATATGGTTACTAATCAACTAAGTTTTTTAAAAGTGGAATTTTATAATGAGGTTAGAGATCTTATAATCTTGTGCTCATTTCCAGAAATTTGGAACAGCTTGGTCATGGCTATAAGTAACTCTGTCTCTGGTTCAAACACTCTAGAATTTGATGATGTTGTTGGTGTTATCCTTAGCGAGGAGATGCGATAGAAAAGATCAGGTGAGACATCAATTAATGAATTGACCATGGAGAATAGGGGAAGACAAAGGGAAAGAGGAAAGAGTCTGGAAATCGTGGGAAATATAGGAAGGGAATATCCAAATCTAGACTAGGAAATATAGAGTGTTGGAATTGTGAGAAGAAAGGACATCTGAAGAAAGACTGTAGAGATCCAAAGAAACAAAGAGACAAACAACATGAGAAAAATTAGGAAGCAAATTTAGTAGGTGATGTGTTACGAGATGATTTAATTCTTTCTTTAGATAATATTACTGAGTCTTGGGTAGTATATTCAAGGGCTTCATTTCATGCCACATCCCATAGGAAATATTTTCAATATTATGTTCAAGGTGATTTTGGACAGGTTTATTTGGGTGATGATGAACCATGTCAAATTATTGGAATGGGTAAAGTAAAAATAAAGAAAAAGAATGGAAACCAATGGTTACTGAAAGAGGTGAGACATATACCATATTTGAGAATAAATCTAATTTCAACAGGACAATTGGCAAGTGAAGGTTGTATATCTACATTTACAGATAAGGCGTGGAAGGTCATTAAAGGATCACTAGTAATGGAAAAAGGAGAGAAGGTAGGTACATTGTATTTATGTACTGGTAATGTTGAATCTTCTATTTATTTATCTTATACAAGTGTGGATACAACATTGTGGAATCATAGGCTTGTACACATAAGTGAGAACGGGATGCAGATAATTCAAAAAATGATTTTTTTTTCTAGATCTTAAACAAGTTGATTTGGATTTCTGTGAGCACTGTATTTATGGAAAACAAAAGAGAGTCATATTTCTTAGAGTCAAGAAGGAAAAGAAGAGTGAAAAGTTAGATCTTGTGCATATAGATGTATGGGGAACAACTCAGGTATCATCTCTTGGTTCTCTTGTTATTATCTTATGTTTATTGATGATGCAACTAGAAAAACTTGGGTTTATTGAATTCGATAAAAATCTGATATTTTTTACACTTTAAAGAAATGAAAAACTTTGGTTGAGATTGAGACAAGAAAAAGGTTGAAGTGTCTCAGATCAGAAAATGGAGGCGAATATTGTAGTAAGAAGTTTGATAATTATTGTTCATACCATGGGATTCATAGAGAGAATACAATTCCAACAACACTAAAAGAAAAAGGTGTGTCAGAAAGGATGAATAGGACAATTATGGAACGTGCAAGGAGTATGCTATTGCATGTTGGGTTGCACTTACAGTTTTGGGTAGATGTTGTAGATGATGTTGTTTAATTAATAAACAGAGGGACTTCAAGCTCCTTGGATGGTGGCATTCCAGAGGAGGGATGGTCAGGTAAAAAGGTAAACTACTAATTTCTGAAGACTTTCGGTTGTGAGGCATTTGCCCATATTGATAAAGAAAATAGAACAAATCTTGAGGAAAAACTCAAGAAGTGTACCTTTATTGGATACGGTGTTAATGATTTTGGTTATCGCTTAAGGGATTATGAAAATCATAAAATCATTATGAGTAGATATGCGGTATTCAACGAAAAGGTCAGGTATAGAGATCAGTTGCATGGAAAGAAATAGGAAAAGGAAAACACATAATACACTGTGCTTGATGAAATAAAAGAAAGTGAAATTCCAAAGGTACCAGAAAATCAAAATGTACAACAACAAGAGAAGCAGGTACCTCAAACTCCTGCAAGTGTTGTTAGAAAATATATTAGGTTAAGTAGACCCCCTGAATGATACTCTCCTTAATTATATTAGTTATTTTTTACTGATTCTGGTGAACCAAAAACTTATGAAGAGGTAATGCAAGTAGACACTAAAAATAAGTGGGAGCAAAGCATGAAAGAGGAAATGGATTCCTTGGTAAATAAATAGACTTGGGATTTGGTTAAGTTTTCTGTAGGAAAAAGAGCATTACTGAATAAATGGTTTTACATGTTGAACGGAGAAAATGGAGGAAAAAAGTGGTACAAGGTCAGACTTGTTATAAAGGGGTTTGCACAGAAGAAATGTATAGATTTTGATGAAATATTTTATCCTGTTGTTAAAATGAATTCAATTAGGACTATTTTAAGTCTCGTGGCAGTAGAAGATTTGCATCTTGAACAATTAGATGTAAAAAAACTTTTCTCCATGGGGATTTGGAGGAAGAGATTTATATGCAACAACCACAGGGGTATGAGGTCAAAGGAAAGGAGAATTTGATAAGAAGGTTGAAGAAGAGCTTGTATGGACTAAATCAAGCTCCAAGGCAGTGGAATTTGAAGTTTGTCAGGTTTATGACAGAACAAGGTTATAGTAGATGTAATTATGATCATTGTGTTTATTTTAAGAGGCTAGAAAATGGAAGCTATATTATCTTGCTATTGTATGTAGATGGCATGCTTGTTGTAGGGTCTAACATGCAGGATATAAATGTGCAAAAAAAGAAATTAGATAATTCATTTGCGATGAAGGATTTGGGTGCTACAAAGGAAATCCTTGGTATGAGAATAACAATAGATAGGAAAAATTGAAAATTGAGATTGTCTCGGGGTGAGTACGTAGAGAAGGTGTTGGAGAGGTTTAAAATGAATAATGAAAAACCTGTTAATACACCTTTGGTTAGCCATTTAAAAGTAACCAAGTAAATATGTCTCGAGACATAAGAGAAGATAGAATACATGTCCAAGGTCCCTTATTCATCAGCAGTTGGCAGCTTGATGTATGTTATGGTGTGCACAAGACTAGATATTGCACATGCAGTGGGAGTTGTGAGAAGGTATATGAACAATCTAGGTAAATAACATTGGGAGGCAATAAAGTGGATACTTAGGTATTTGAGAGGTATTGCTACTCATGCATTAGTTTTTGGAGGTTCAGACATGGTTCTACAGGGATATGTTGATCTAGATATGACAGGTGATAAAGATAGAAAGAGGAGCACCATAGGGTATGTTTTTACTGTAGGTGGAACAACATTAAGTTGGATATCAAAACTGCAAAAGGTTATTGCACTTTTAACAACGGAAGCAGATTATGTTGTTTTTACAGAGGATAGTAAAGAGATGATTTGGTTACAGAGGTTTATGCAAGAATTGGGAAAGAAGTAGGAGAATAGTAGGTTGTATTGTGACAACCAAAGAGCCATTCATCTTACAAAGAACTCAACCCTCCATTCCAAGACTAAGCATACACATCTCAGGTAGCATTTCATACGATCTATTTTGGAAGATGGACAATTGAAGTTGGAAAAGATACATACTAGCCAAAATCCCATAGACATGTTAACAAAGGCAGTAACAAGGGAGAAACTAGGTTCCTACTTAGTTTCAGTTGGCCTTCAAGAATGAAGGTGAAGATGATAAATCTGCCAGGTCCAAGGTGGATCATAGTTCAATATGTACAAAAAAAGTGAAGTTGTTGTGATTAGTCTCCAAGTGGGAGATTGTTGGTTGTGGAGCCTGATTATCTTCCTGACTCAAAGGTCTTATATCAACCACATTTGGACCCCATTACCTGATGGAGGGTGTGGGGTGGATTTTTCCCCCACTTCTCTCACTAGGAAGGGGGGAAGAGAGAAATTTTGGAGCCCCCCCCAAGCGAGAGATTTGCGGGCAGCGACCCCAAAGAAAAATTTTGGAAAAAAATGCCTTGTAAAATATTGTAATTTCATAGTCAATCTGGACTATTCATTACAAGGTCGCAGATTTGATGGTAGAAGTTATATTAGGGATTTTTTTCCCTAGAAGGAACCCTCTTTTATTTATGAGGGAATTATATCGTGACTGTGTGAGTGAGTGAATATTGTATTCTGAGAGAGGAGACAGTTAGAGCAAGAAGATGAAGTTACAACGAGTATGTTGTAGGTTGTATCCCTTCATTTGCTGGATAATAAAAAAAGGAAGGAATTGGAAATTTCTCTAGTGGACCTAGACCACACTGGGTGTACCACACATATCTGTGTCTCTATTGTGTTGTGTATCTTCTGTGTTTTATTTGTTCATTTTTATTTTATTTTATTGCTCCACGATCCTATTTTTATAACAAGGAGAAGATCAATGAGAAATTGGAAAAAGACCGTAACCAAGGGAAATTCCATCCTAATCAAACCACTCAACCTGGAAGCCCCATACATTGGCCTTCTCCCCATTGCATTGTTTATTATCATTGTCTGAGTGATTACTTGAAACTCCACTAACATTCCTTTGTCGATTGATGCCAGAATTTTCATGGCTGCCCATATATGATCTCTTGAATTTATATAATTATTGGTTCTATGAGAATGGGCTCGATCTCATCTGCATGTCATAGTATCCCTAGGAGAGATAGGAATACCACCAATTCATATCAAAATTATACCAAACCAAATCTAAGTATGAAAAAAATAATTCCAAATCCTCCATGATGAACCCATACCTAACACATTTAACCAACGCAATAAAGTCCTATCCAGTCTGCATGGATTTGAGAAATTAGTTATCTCTCTCTTCATTCCTAAGTACCATGCATACAACTCCATGGTTTTAGTAGATATATTGTGCAACTCTTTGTATGCAACCCTTTGCAATATGTTTGTGCCATGGATTGCATCTAGGCTATAAAATAACCTTGAGGTCGTGTCCATCTAGCGGGTTGGAGACTCGAGGAGCCATCTATCTCGGTCTTGCATTCCCTCATTAATGCACATATTAACTATATGAAACCCCATTCAAGGCACACAATCATGTATATTCTACTATATATATATATAAATTACAATTTATTTCTATGTTTGTAGATGGAAGATGAAGGGGCAGAACATAAAAAACAAGCCGATCAAGAAAACATTATGTTAAAAAAAAAAGACAATATCACCTACAAATGATGAAGATATTAGGCATGCACGCAACTTGAGCAATGCCAATAGTTCAACAGATGAATGACAATCACTTTAATTGAATGTTACTGCAAGTATGTTTTGGAATATTTGTCTCTGAAAATCAGGGATTTTGTTTAATGTACTCGACATATTGTCCCAATTTCATGAGGACATGTTATCAATCAGTGTGACAATCACAAATTGGTTGCAATTTGATTATTATACTATACCTTTACATTGTCTCTTTTTATATTACAATCGACATCTTATTCATATATAATAAAATGGGTTTCTTATTTCATTGCATTGTCAAATGGTGTAAAATGTTGCATTCTTGAATAACTAATATGTGGATGATTTACATTGTTACAAATAACAAAGGTTTAATTGGTTGGTGTAATACCCCAAGGCCGAGCCCCAACTGAATTGTAAACATGTTTTATAGGCTGGTGAGCCAAGTGATAATAATCTAGGAGGCTTATGTGATGATTAGGTCGGAGAGCCTAGATGCTTAAGGCCAGTGAGCCTATTTTTGTATATGTAAACACTCATATCATTAATATAAATACATAGTTGCATGTAGACCGACCATGATAAAAGAGTATGGGGGACTAAAATCCACTAAGAAGGGAAGGGGAGGGATAAGGGCCTAGGAAAGGGGCTAAGATAGAGGGCTTATCACAAAAAGGAATGTTATATTATTATTTCCTAAAGACTATGGTGAGGATAATTGCTTTATCCTAAGTCTCATGGAAGAGGGAATGAATCCCAAGTGGAGAGAAACGAGCTCCAAGAGAGCCATGTGTCAATCATGGTGCATGAAAATATAGGTGGGGAAAAATAGTCTGTTTTCCCATCTTTCCCCATTCACTCACACATTCACACATGAATCCCTCATCTCCATCGTCGACCTCGACATTATTCACACACCTCTGGAACCTGTAGGAATTTTGAGTTATCCCATACCTTACCTATGAAGTACAACACACCTCTACCTTTCCTAAGCCCGTACCATTCCTTAATGGATTTTTGTTTCTTCCAACACAGTTCCTTGACTAAGCATGGATTGTTTCCATCATATGTTATATACCCGAGCTTTTCTACTGCCATTACCCTTACTCGATTGAATTAGGAGTTGGACTGATGAAGCAGGTTGCCAAGTCTATGGGTTTGAAGAGGTGGGTTGTCAAGCCCGTGGAATGAAGAAGAAGGTTGTTAGGTTTGTAAGAAACTCTCTCCAGGTGAGATAGGTTGTTGGGGAAGTGATTTTCCCATAGGGAACCCAACGACATCTATAGTGCTCTGAGAATTATTGTTCGGCCTGTTGTTGAAGCCTTGGAAGGGAAGTGGGGAAGTCGAAGGATTGTTGAGCAGAGAAGGGGCACACTTCTTGGGGTGGGACATGCATGTGGGTAATGAGAGGTTGTATTCTGTTAGTGTGAGTTGGCTCCTGGGAAAAAATCCTTCTTGTTGATTGTGCAACTTCCAGTTGTCTTAGCCTATCCTAGGAATCCCTTTACCTGAGTGGAGTTTAGTCCCAGCTTGGGGGCGACCCACTGCTGAGAGTGATAAGCAGCGTGGTCTAAGGTTGGGAGGTTTGTGGAAGGTCTACACACAGTTGGTGATGTTCTATAAAAAGATAAGTACCATTTATTTATTCATTTGCATGCTATGTATTTGTACATGTATCATATTTATGAGTTTTTCCTGTATATGTTGTATGTATAGGCTTACTGTTATTTCTGCATTAATTTGTGTATTAGCATAATGTAATTGTCTGTTAAGTTTTATATGTATGATGTCTCACAAGAGTTTATGTGTGGCATATTCTAGGAGGTATATGGATGGCTATGTACATTTTTTAATATCATAAACATGAGAAGTACTCAATGTGGTAGTCCTCGTCCTGGGAGGCCCGAGGTGTGCTACAAATTTGGTTTCAAAACTTAGCAAGAGTGTTTTATGGAGTAGCATGGCTCGGCCTGGGTGGATGGGGATGTTACAAAATGGTATCAGAGCTCCATTTTTCAACATTGAGCCTGGATGGGCCGTGTAAGAGGAAATTAAAGAAAACATTTCAGAGGGAATTATTGTCGAAATGGACAAAATTGGATTTTCAGAACATCCATGAGTGCCAAGAGGGAATTGAGAGCACACCTTAACTATGTCTGAAAGCTCAGAAGGTGTATTGGTTTGACAAAGATAGCGGAGGAAAAAAACCACAGTAACCATGGTTTTGGGGCCACAAAGTTTAGATTTGGGTCGTCAAATATGTTCGGGAGAAGGAAGATCCTTCACAGCCATCAGATTTGGGAACGAAGCACAAAGATTAACCTTCAAGTCCTTTAGACTTCATTGTTTCGACAAATTTTAAGATTTTGACAAAAGGAGGAAAAATCCTCAAAGCTCCAAAGTCCCGAAGTGGATCTACACTATAGATTGTTTGGGAGAAAGCAGACCATTGGATTCCCGAGTGGTTCGACAGTTCGACACTCTGGGAAAATTTGTTTGTGGTTGCATAGAAGGAAGAGTTCCCCAAAGTCCCGAAGTCCAAAAAAAATCTAGACTATCCCTTAATCGGAGACATGTGTCTGCAGATTGGCCTGTTCATAATTTCGACGTCTGACAGTTTGGGCGTGGGTTGGTATTCAAAAACAAAATCCTCTAAATCCCAAAGTTCCGAAGTCCCGAAGCCTTGAAGTCTCGAAGCTCCAGGGAACACATGTTCATAATTTTGATGTCCGATCGTTCAGGGGTGGGTTGGTGATCAACAAAAAAATCCTCTGAAGACTAAAGTTCCGAAGTCCCGAAGCCTTGTAGTCCTGAAGCTCTAGGGAACACCTGTTCAAAAATTTGGTGTTCAGGTGTTTCGACGTTCTCTAGAATAGAATTTTCCAAATTCTTGGAGCCTTGAAGTCCCGAAGCTTCGGGGAAACAACTATTCGGAAGTTCGACATTTGAGAGTTATAAAGTATGTTGGTGTGAAATATTCCAAAGCCTGAAGTGTCAAAGTCCCAGAACGTCGAAGTGATTTGGCATGCTGACGTCACCTATGATGATGTGGACCTATTAGGGAGATCGAAAGTTTGACATTTAGAATATGTGTTATGTTATGATGAGAATTCCTCCGAAGTTTCAAAACTATAGAGCACCGAAGCAGTAAAGGTCCAAAGAGCGGGGGTTTGAGAGTTTTGAAGTGTTATGTTGTGAAAACCTCCAAATCCCATAGTTATGAAGTCCTGAAGCATCGGATGTGATGTGGCATGATGATGTCACCTAGGGTGACATGGAACCACTTTAGACCTGCCACGTGTCAACCTGATTCATTCTTTTGATAGTATTTTTGTACCAATTGTGACATGACACTTGTCACTCATTGGTGGGGGCACGTGTCACCACTATAGTGTTGACAACAGTACTAAGTTGACCCCGAAAGTTCGAAAGTTCGGTATTCAAGAGAAATTGTGTAGGTTGTTGCAAGAACCTCTGAAGCGTGAAGCTCCATAGAACTTCACCAGTTCAATGTTTAGAGGTAATGTTGTGTGGTATAGGTGGAACCTCCAAAGCCTGAAGTTCTGGAGCACTGAAGCTCCGAAGAAAGGTTTGTTCAGAACCTATCGGGTTTGGCATTCGGGAAAAATGAAGTGTGATGAAGGTGAAACCCCCGAAGTCTGAAGTTCTAGAACCTCAAAGTCTCGAAGCTCCGGATAAATGCACATCATCTAAGCACTTAGTCATATCCCTTGGTCCTATGCGACTTTAGTCGAAACAAAAGGGGGGTAGTACTCGAATTGATGTTTTCAAAGACAGAAGGGGGGCAGAAGAAGGAATCTATGGGGTTTTGAGCTGTACAGAACTGCACCTAAAGATGTAAATAAGGCCTTTGTACTTTATGAGAGGATCTGACATGGGTCCAAGAGCTAATTTGGCTCTGAAGAAGAAGAACAACTGTACGTAGATTACCTTCTAGGAAGGACAATTTTCAAATATTCATAACTTCCTGCTCAAAACTCAAAATTGAGAAAGGGAGAAGTCATTGGAAAGATATGGAAAAGTAGAATATAACTAATTACCCAGAAAATTGAGCTAAGAAGTCAATTTCTTAGAAAATAAGAGGATATAAGTATGATATATTAATGAACCATAATGGTTCATATTTTCATGAAATTGTTGAGATAGTTAGCCTGAAAAAGTTCTGTTGGCTGCACATTTTGCAAAATTAACAACAACTTGATCAAATCAGAATCAACACAAAGTGCAGAGATATGGAAGATACATAGGTGGCTTACAGTCAGGAAGATGATATCAAAGGGATGGATGTCCATTTGGGTATTGAAGGAACAAAATCCAATGGACATGGAGAGGAAAAGGATGGAAAATTGAATATGGCAGAGACCATTAGAAATTTGCAGAAAGGTGTCCAATGTTAAGCCCTAATATTGCCTCATTACCCCTTAATTGGGGCATATTATATTAGTAATGTTATTTTATTTATGTCGTATTTAGGCCATTAGTTGTAATTATACCTCCTAGTCTCCTATATATACCAAGGAGACAT
>JZKD02S0601171.1:168061-187982 GCA_000966675.3 Picea glauca | reverse complement strand
ACAATATATACAATGTTTTTAGGTATTCCGTAGATACCAAAACCCTAATCCCTTAATCCGGGATTAATTTACAAATCAGCTAAAAATAGAAAAATACGCTAAAAATAGCAAAAACCGCCCAAAAAAAAAATTAATCTCGGGATCGTCAGACGCAGTCGTCGTATCTGACGCACCCACACACACACACATGCAAAGAATATAACACATACCCAACAATTCGCAGGGTAGTAATTGTTAGAGAAATATCAACAATGCAACTGAAGAAATGTTATAGAAATGGATGTCAAATATTTACATCTCATATGGAAGAAACACCTAAGGATAAGGTGTCAAATATTGAAGAGTATGCAGTCCTAAAAGAGTTTGAGGACGTGTTTAAAGAAATACCAATATTTCCCCCTAAAAGAGATATTCATTTCTCTATAAATCTGATGCCTGGAGAAGCTCTAGTATCCAATACTCCTTACAAGACGAGTACACAAAAACTGAAGGAGTTTCAAATGCAACCTGAAGAGATTTTGAAGAAGGGATACATATGCCCAAGTGTGTCACCTTGGGGTGACCCAGTTTTATTTTTGAAGAAGAAGGATGGGACATTGAGACTATGTATTGACTTTAGGAAGTTGAACAAAGTAACTGTAAAGAATAAGTATCATTTGCCAAGGATCAATGACCTCTTTGATCAGTTGAAGAATGAAAAAATATTCTCAAATATTGATCTCAGATCAGGTTATCATCAGGTAAGAATTAAAGATGAATAAATCATCAAGACTTCTATCAGAACAAGGTATGGGCATTATGAGTTCACAATGGTGTCATTTGGGTTATCAAATGCACTAGTTGTCTTCATGTATTTAATGAATGGTGTTTTTAGAGAGTACTTAGATAAGTTTGTCATTTTATTTTTAGATGACATCCTTATATATTCCAATTCAGAAGAGGAACATCAAAAACACTTGAAGATGGTATTACAAGTGTTAAGAGAGCATCAATTGTATGTCAAATTCAGCAAGTGCTCATTTTATCATAACCAAATTCAATATTTGGGGCATATCATATATGAGGAAGGGATCGCAGTGGATCCTGAAAAGATTGAGGCTATTAGAGGATGGTCAACGCCTAGGAATGTGACAAAAGTCAGATCCTTCATGGGTCTCGCTGGATACTACAAAATATTTATTACAGGATTCTCAAAGATTGCACACTCGATCACTTCCTTGCAAAAGAAGGGAGTGAAGTTTCAGTGGACAACAGAGTGTGAAAAGAGATTCCAACAGTTGAAGAAAATATTAACCAATGCTCCAATTCTAAGGATTGTTGATCCGAATGAATATGTCATGGTATGCATAGATGCATGCAAAGAAGGACTTGGTGGAGTCCTCAGTCAGAATGGGTTTATTGTATGCTATGAATCAAGGAAGTTGAAGGAGCATGAAATACATTATGCCATTCATGATTTGGAGTTGGCAACCATAGTGCATGCCTTGAAGAAGTGGAGACACTACCTCATGGGAAAAAGTTTTGAACTAAGGATAGACCATAATGGTATGAAATATTTATTTGATCAGCCAACTTTAAATGCTAGGCATGGCAAATCATTGGAATTTCTAAGTGAGTATGACTTTGATATAAAGCATATCAAAGGGAAAGAGAACAAGGTGGTTGGTGCACTCAACAGAAGAGTGTATGAGTTGCATGAGTTGCATGCTAAAACCATTAGCATGTATCAATCTGATTTGAAGGGAAGGATATCAAAGGTTGCAAAATCAGATTTGCATTACATCTAGTTAGTGGAAAAATTACAGCAAGGTAATCTATAGCACAAATTCGATGACTACAAGATGGGATATGATGAAGTTATCAGGTACAGAGACATAATTTATGTGCCAAATTCTCAAGAAGTGAGAAGTCTGACATTGAAAGAAATGCATAATGTACTTGTTGAGCACTCAACACACCCTAAAAAGTCTATGTCAAATTTTTACCTTTTTGGGTACCACTTGATCTTTGCATTGTCTGATTCAACTTCATTTTGAGAAATGTTTTTGTCTTTTATTATTATCATGACTCTCATCATCTATTCAGGTTTGTTGAACTTATGAAACCCCATGACTTAAAATTCCTTAACACCTGAATAAAGGATCAACAGCCAAAAGACTTCACCCAAAACGCTCAAATTCGACATCAGAAGGAATTCAAAGAAGGAAAATAACTACTCGACAACCTCAGTCATCGAGCGTCGATCCCCATCGGCATCGAAAAAATGAAGTTTTTGTTTGCATCAAAATCTTGCATAAGGATATCGACGATATTTGATTCCCCTTCGGCACCAATAAAAGATGAGGGGAATATACGTTAACAAAGAAAGAAAAGATATCATTGATAACCGATAGTCGATACCCGATGCGCTTATCGGAATTGGGGAAAACCTAAAGGGATCACAACGAACATTCTGACCACGCTAAAGAGTATTTTCGATCATAGATCCCCGATGCATTTTCGACATTGAGATTTTTCGAGGAAGCTAATCCGAAGAAAGCAGTCAGTAGGTTTATCGTCGATCGTTGACCCTGGATACGTTTTCGGCACCAGAAAGCCAAGGATTTTTTTAGAACGAATAACTTAAGAAAAGTCTCGACTTCGATTAATACATGCGAATTAGGTCACCATTCTTCCACGCCACATGTCTTTACCAGATTGGAGAACTGTACGGTCTAGTTTTACCTCGAGTCATTCTTGGTTCCCTAAGTCCGAGTCACACCTCTGAGTCAGCTTTGCCATGACAATATTGTACTGTGAAATTGATCGGCGTTGGAGCTTTTTCAGAAGGACATCAATGAAAAAGTTCATAGCACATCCCCGATCCCTGATCCACCCACTGAGAGAGGGACACGATGGGACGTTTTAGCGTTAGATACGATCGGATTTTGAGCATTTAAGGGGATAATTAATACCAAATCCCACATTAGTTTCCACCTCATGCACCAATCAAAGAATCCGTTTAAAATCATTGATAGACCGCATCACTCGCGTGCCTCTCGTCGTCAACCCACAATGAATTTAAGTTGTAGAGATTCGATGGCAGATCTGTTTAAATTTCACTCATCACTCGAATTGAATGGTTGATATGACACGGTAAGTTCTTCCCTGGTTTAAATTCTCTTGAGCCGTTGTAAACTAAATCATTTTGCATGCAAGGAAATTCAGAGCATCCAAAGAAGCAAGATGAGTAATTTGAAGGCTACAAATATTCCGTGAGTATCAAAATAACCAAGTTTAGCAAGCTTTATAGGTATGCATCCAAGTCTGTGGACTTTACATGGTTACAATTCATATATTTTTTATCTGTTTTTGTTCTTTACACAACCTCTAATTTTTTTTTTAAGTTGCAGGAACAATGCCACTAAGAAAGCCAACCACCAGACGATCGTCAAGGGCACCGAAGCTGAAAGAACCAGAGGTAACTGAAGGCTCTTCTCCAGGGGCCGCAAAGCAATTAGAATACACTCTGAGGCCAAAAATTGTCATTAAGACATCGATGAAGAAGGATTTCATCCAGCCTCCGGCCTTTGGAGATACAGAGGAAAGCACATGATCCGAGATGGAACTCGCACAGTGAGGAGAACTCTTTAACAAAATTAGTCAGGAAGAATACCCGAAATATATCCAACACAATGATCCATATGTAAGATCGCTCGACGATAAAGTGTTACCAAACATCTGATGGTCATACCTACATATGGTGGCGAGCAGAACCCCTGTTTTTCCCTGTATTGAAGTCCTGAAGTGGCTCATCGACCACACAGACACACAAAAATGTTTGATCAATGATGACAATGGTGGGTGTGTCGAAGTGTTCTTAACGGTGGAAGTTCAGAAGTACTACAAGCTTAGAGACCCTGAGGAGTGACTAAACACAAATTTTGTTGTGAAGTTCTACGAGCGCCATGACACCAGCCGGGTGATGGCCTCATGGTGGAGGGAGGACAAGAAATACACCAACCGGAGAAATGGTTGGTACTCAATGACCAATTTAAGGGATCCATACATCTATTTGATGGCTCTCATCTGTCAATTATATGGAGAGAAGGATTGTTATAGATTTTTAGAGGCATGGATGCCCTTGGCTTACACAGTAGAGATCTCCGAGAGTGGATTCAAATAGAGGGCGATAATTTATAAACAACTGAGAATCTTCATACAACAAGCTCGGACGCTGAAGGAAGGAGAGACACTAGTTTTCTACATGGCTTCATATTTGGTTGATGTCATGTGCACCAGAAACATCTTTGATGACATGAATCTGAGTTGGCATGTCGCTGAGCTCCCGGTCCATCTATATTTCAGCGTACTATGGGAGAACATGTATAAAAGGTCTTACTCCCTCATCTGTGATGAATTCATCACACAAATTTATTTCATTCTTTTTAAGAAGTAATGCTCGAGAATATCGGCTGGGACCAAGAAAATGATTTCCAAAGTAGGCCATTAATACTTAGACGAGCGTGACACCTACATCAGGGTATTCGAGGCCACCAGAGCACCACATCTCCTACCAGCGCACATCCCAGACTGGCTTGTAGTGGGATAATTATGCTATCAAACCATTTTTCAAGCCTGCAACACCACCCCAGTCAAGGACAAGAAGTGAGCTTTCATTCCCTATGGTTTCCATGTAGGTTTCTATGTGGTTAAAGGTACAACTCAAGCCAAACAAGAAGGGTTGAGCCAGCTTGAGTTCAGGTTCCAGACATGTCGATTACATAATCATGATCCAAAGGGCTTGGTCTTGCAACACACTTCACAAGTGTCGTATTGTTGTCTGTACACCCACGACAAATTTGAGGATGAAGTCTTAATGAAAAATGCCCAGGACTGGGATGAGGTGGTAGAAAGGATGGACAACCCCAAAATGACTAGGTTCATGGCCATGAGCTTAGATGAACAGGAAATGACCATAGAAAAATTGGCTCAAGATGCCCTCAAATCTAGAGAAGAAATTAGAGCAGTAGAAGCAACATAGGTTCCCCTGGTGGCCCCGGTGTAGGATTGAGGATTCCCTATGACACATGATGCACGAGAAAGGGGATTTATCATGATAGAGAAGGAACAATGAGTAATTGATCAGTTTCAAGACAACCTATACCTCATAGGAATGATAGTGGCCCCTGTCGACAACCCATATGATAGTTGGGTAGGTCCAAGCGGCCCTGAGCTAATAGAAATTGATGAAATCGTTGGGTTAGATAACCCTAAATTTACAACGCCACAGGCCCGATCACTGGGGGAGGTTTCATCTTAGATGAAGATAGTAAGAACATAAGAGAGAGAAAGTGCACCAAACCCCCTCTGCAAATTGATAAACATCTATGATGATGAAGAAATTCCAGAGGTATCCTTGGTGACTCCTGTACAGATCACAGAGGAAAAGGAGCCCGAGAAGGCATCTTCCCCAGTTCTTGACACTCAAATTTGGATCCCTTCACAGAATGACCAGGAGGTCGAAAGTGTCTTAGACACTGAACTACTCGATGTACCGAAAACTCAAAAGTACAGTCCGACGAACGAGCTAGGGTCGGGAGAACAAAAATAAGAAGCTCCATAACAGGAAATCGATGTCTCAACGACTGATTATCAAGTAAGTACCAAGCCTACCCATGATGCCTCAATTTCAACTGGTACTCAACCTCTCGATGAGAAAAAAAATAGAATCCGGACCTTCAGAACACATGGAGGAGACTCAAGAACCCCGTCTTGAACAAATATACACCATCGGGAGCCTGGGAAATATGCTCACCTGGGGAGATCATCAAATCCCCAAACTTGTGGATGAAATTGCTGACATAGATGCTATCTCCTATAACTAGAAAATGAAAGCTATCATGAAGAGAAACACCAAGAAGAGGAGGATCACCCTAGATTTCTACATCCTCATCACCACGGAGGAAAAGTTAATGAACACATAGCATGCCAAGACATTTGAACTTATTGGTGCAGGGATGGAAATCACAGATGCAACCCTAGACAGAGCGAAAAGGGATGAAGAGGATATGGCCATTGCACTGAAGGAATTGGAACATCTACGCCACTTGGCGAAATATTACCATGACACCACACAAGCCACAGTGTTCCTAAGAAGCGAATTCCAGGAAGCCTACACAAAATTTACAGATGAACCACACCTATTCACTGCAAGGATATCTGAGCTTCAAGAAGACACCCTCATGGCACTCGCGACGTGCAAAGATATGGAGAGGTGGTATGAGAAAGTAAACCAATCCATGGAGGGGATCGACTATATCAATGCAATGCAACAAGGTCGAGACACTGAAGAACACGACATCTAGGTGCTAAGGGAAAGTAGCATCGACCACATAAGGAAATCAGATGAATATTGGGTAAAAATGGCTCAGGAACCTCATTGGGAAATCCAAGAGAAATGGGCTGAGTTCGAGGAGAGATGGACCAAGATCAACCAGGCAATGAGGGACATCTACCTCCCCAAATTCGGCACACCCAATGACTTTGTCGACTGTCGAACAATATTCATCATGGGCTGCGGAAATAGAAAAGGTGGCAGACATGGCACCAGGACAGGTGCAACAGTTCATGGAGCACCCGATCAAAGATTGAGCCATGTTGCAGAAGTTAAGTGCCAGAATAGTCAAGTATCGGGCATGGGCAGTGGAGATAAGAGAGATCCTTTCGTCCTCAATGGAACAACATAGATTCTCGTATGCTAACACATGCAAGGATCTCTTCGTCAAGTGTTCGGAGTATGAGAAGAGTCATCCACTCAAGTGAGATCATTTGATTACTGATAGAAGAAAGCACCATTTGGTGAGTTTTGTTTTACTTAGCTACACTTTAATAGTTATTTTTAGTTAGTAGTATGTTATAAATAGGAGGATCGACCTGTTGGCAAAGGGTCGATGGTTGTTGCAAAGACCCTCATTTTTTGGATTTGTAAAGAACTTTTTTAGAGCTTCCTTAATTGAGAAGTCATGTTTAGGACCAGAGACAAGTTTGTGTTTTTCATCAAAAGTGTGTATGATTTCATGTGAAGAAGAATTATTTCTGATTTCATCTCATGAATGGATGTTGTAACGAGTAAGAGCATCTAAATTTGTTGATAAGTTATCTGACTCAATGTTTTTTACAGTTCTTGTCTTTAATGATGAAAATTAAATCGTTGTGTTAATGTGTGATTGATGATTAGAGTTAAGGAAACTATTTTTCTTTCCATCATTTATCTCATGCATGTTTTCTTCTAATAAATTGTATCTTATTCAATAATTGGAACACCAACAAGTTAATGTATTAGTACTAGGCTTGTGGTGGAGAATCATTGTCTGCATGCTAGAGTGAAAGGGTTATCCCAAATTCAACCTTCTCCAATAGTTAAGTTTTCCCACTTTGTTACCTAGTTGGTTTATACTGGATTTCATCTTGCATCGGTCCCACCTATAGGATAAAATACAAAAGAGAACGTTTGAACTGAAGGATGAGATTTCACTAGAAAATGTAAAGCCCATCGATTAATTGGTCGGATCATGAGATCTGGAGAACCATTCCACTATTAAATGCTACAGAGTCTAATTGGGCTTCGGTGGCGGGTTTGGTTCCTATTGTTGATTTTAAGGGATTTAGGACCCCTCAACAGTACCTTATGTTGGACACCCAGGGTATCAGAAAACTATTACAGTTGTCAAGAGCCAATATTATTGGCCATGCATGAAGAAAGAAATGGTTGAATACATTGCCAAATGTTGGGAATGTCAAAAGGTCAAGGCTGAGCATAGGAACCCAACTGGTTTGTTGCAGCCATTACCCATTCATGAGTGGAAGTGGGAAGTAGTAACAATGGATTTCATCACCAACTTGCCCAGAATATACAAGCAACATGATTCTATCATGGTAGTGGTGGACAAGCTTACTAAAGCTACCCATTTCATTCCAGTGAATCTCACTCACAAGGAAACTAATGTTGTTGATATTTATATGAGGGAAGTAGCTCGATTGCATGGTATACCCAAGAAAATTGTGTTTGACAGAGACCCAAAGTTTACCTCAAAGTTCTGGAAAGGTTTATTTAAAGGATTTGGAACAAATTTGAATTTGAGCACAAATTATCATCCATAATCTGATGGGAAAACAAAGAGGGTGAACCAAGTGATTGAATATATGTTGAGGATGTATGTGATGGATAAACCATAAAAATGGGAAGACTATCTACACTTGGTAGAGTTTTCTCACAACAATGGGTACCAAGCATCTCTGAAGATGAGCCCATTTGAGCCACTTTACGACAGAAAGTGCAACACACATGTAAGTTAGGACAACCCAATAGATAGAGCAGTAGTTGGACCAAAGTTTCTCAAGGAAATGGAAGAACAGATGTAAAAAATAAAGAATAATTTAAAGGCTACTGAAGACAAGAAGAGAATATATGTTGATAAGGGCATAATTCATAGGGAATTATGCATAGGTGATCATGTATTCATGAAAGTGAAGGCCAACAAAAGTTCCCTGAAGTTGGGAAATTGTTCCAAGTTGGCAGCTCATTGTTGTGGGCCGTTTGAAATCCTGGAGAGGATTGGAACTATAGCTTATATGCTTGAATTGCCTAAATCAATGTCTGTTCATAATGTATTCCATGTGTCGTTTCTAAAAAAGTATAGCTGATGTTAATCATGTTATTGATTGGAATGTGATTCAGGTGGAGCAAGAAGGTGCTTTTCAAGTGCATCGAATGTGCATACTAGATCAGAAGATCAAGAAACTCCAAAATCGAGCCATAGGTCTAGTAAAGGTCCAATGGACCTGGTACAGTCCTGAGGATGCAACTTGGGAGCATGAAGATGCTATGCGGGCAGAATACCCGCATCTTTTTGAAGAGTTTTGAAAATCTTGATGGTAATATGTAAATAAGTTGCACCGAGGACAATGAAAAAATAACGGGAGGGGATTGTAATACCCCAAGGCCGAGCCCCAACTAAATTATAAACATATTTTATAGGTTGGTGAGTCAAGTGATAATAATCTAGGAGGCTTATGTGATGATTAAGCCAGAGAGCCTAGATGCTTAAGGCTAGTGAGCCTATTTTTGTATATGTAAACACTCATATCATTAATATACATATATCATTGCATGTAGACCCACCATGATAAAAGATTATGGGGGACTAAACTCAACTAGGAAGGGAAGGGGAGGGTTAAGAGCCTAGGAAAGGGGATAAGATAGAGGGCTTATCATAAAAAGGAATATTATATTATTATTTCCTAAAGACTATGGCGAGGATAATTGTTTTATCCTAAGTCTCATGGAAGAGGGAATGAATCCCAAGTGGAGAGAAATGATCTCTAGGAGAGCCATGTGTCAATCATGGAACATAGAAATATAGGTGGGGGAAAATAGTATGTTTTCCCATCTTTCCCCATTCACTCACGTATTCACACACATATCCCTCCTCTCCATCGTCGACCTCGACATTATTCACGCACCTCTAGAACCTGTAGGCATTTTGAGCTATCTCGTATGTTACATGTGAAGCATAGTGCATATAAACCTTGCATGAGCCCATACTGTGCCTTAACGAATTGTTTTTTCTACCAACGAAGTTCATTGATTGAGTGTGTCTTACTGCCATCATTTGTTCTATACCCGAGATTTGATGCTACCAACACCCTTACTCAATTGACTTAGGAGATGGACTGAAGAAGTAGGTTGTCAGGCCTATAAGAAAATCTCTCCAAGTGAGAGAGGTTGTTGGGGAAGTGATTTTCCTAGAGGGAGCCCAATGGCATCTATAGTTCTCTGAGAATTCTTGTCTAACCTGTTGCTGAAGCCCTAGAAGGGAAGTGGGGCAACTGAAGGACTGTTGAGCAGAGAAGGGGCACAGTTCCTCGAGTGGGACAGACATGTGGGGAATGAGAGGTTGTAGGTTGTTAATGTGAGTTGGATCATGGGACGAAATCCTTCTTGTTTACTGTGCAACTTCCAATTGTCTCAACCTAGCCTAGGAATCCCTTTACCTGGGTGGAGTTTAGTCCCAGCTCGGGGGTGACCCACTGCTGAGAGTGATGCGAAACGCGGTCTAAGGATGGGAGGTTCCTGGAAGGTATGCATGCAGGTGGTGGTATTCTATAAAAATATAAGTACCATTTATGTGTTCATTTGCATGTTGTGTATTTGTACATGTCTTATATTTATGAGTTTTTCCTATATATGTTGTATGTATAGGCTTACTGTTATTTCCACATTAATCTGTGTATTAGCAGAATGTAATTGTCTATTAAGTTTTATATGTATGATGTTCCACGATATTTTGTGTGTGGCATAGACCAACAGGTCTATGACTGGGTATGTACATTTTTGGATATCAGAAACATGAGAAGTACTCAATGTGGCAGTCCTCGGCCTAGGAGGCCCGAGGTGTGCTACAAATTTGGTTTCAGAACCTAACAAGAGTGTTTTATGGAGTAGCATGGTCCAACCTAGGTGACTGGGGATGTTATAGTTAGATAGAGGATAAGTGAAATCAATATATTGAAACACAATAACAAAAATATAAAGCAATATTATTATAAAAAAATATTTGATTTTGAAATGATTAATTGAAAATTTGTAAAAAACAATGAATTAAAATATATACATATCAGTGCATTGTATTCTTTTCAACTCACTAGATGGTATGTTCCATAATATAGAAATCAGTGTGATTTTAGGATTCATACGCACCGGTGCACATTAATTATAATAACACATCAGTACGTACTATTAAGAAAACCCATTGTTTTGTAAATGATATAACATACAATAATATATATTGTTTCAAAATTGTATGGTGCTCATGTTTGAAGTATACACTGGGGCACTCAAAATAATTTATGTACCGATGTGTTAAGTTTATTATATACACCGGGATTCTAAATTTTAATTACACATCAGTTCCTTTACTATAATATACACACTGATGCATACTAAAAATAATGGCACCAACTTCTCACCTCGAATATTCGAAATTTCACTACCCTTCAGTGCACATGGTAAAACATATATCGATATGTACTAATTACACAAGAACCAGGGTGCATGCTATATTAAACACATTGGGTCTGAGGATAAATTGATCACACTGGTGCTAACTATAAATTAAACGCACCAGGGCGGACAAATCTTAAAACACACTGGTGCTTCATACAAAAGCAAGGAGGAACCGGTGAGAAATAGTTATAAACACACCAAGGAATTTTTTTATTATATTAAGATCTGGGGTGCTTTTACCATATTAATGTACTTATGCATTTTATTATAGTAACAAAGGGGTGCGTGTTTTTTAATACCACACTGGTGTGTTTTGACAAGAACAACACCAAAAAAAAAACCTCCATTACAGCCTCCACCCACTCAATGTTTTTTAGTTATATGGAACATCCACTAAAACCTCTGCATCTAATAGAGGAGGTTGTAGCAGAGGCTTTTTGAATTTTTTTCCAAATTTTGTAACACTAAAGACCTATGCTAGAAGGTGTTCTCCTTATAGTGGTAGTTCTCCAATCAATGTCTTTGGGTAAGAGGTAAAATTAAATGAAGTGGTGGATATAGTGGAGAAATCTATGGCCAGTCATTTCCATAGTTGTAGATATGGGGAAATATCTCTTATGGATTGGATTCATGAAAATTTGGAACCTTTGCTAGGTTACCCTCTAGTATTTTACATCTTAAACAAGGGTAGGGTGGATTTCATTTTTTGATTGATGTTAGATGTTGATAAGGTTTTATCTTCCAATTGGAAAAGGGGTTTGACTCCATTAGTGTTAAATAGGTTGACACCATTTTTTGATGTAAAAATTGAGAAGGTTGAGTTGACACTAGTCTAGGTAAAGTTGTCGGGTCTTCGAATGGAGTTATGGTCGTTAGATGTATTGAGGGAGATTGAGAATGTGCTTAGGTACTTTTATGAAGAAAATTATTCTTTTCGCAAGATAGGGTTGATGGCCATTTCTCATATCATGGTTTCTTTGGACTTGAAGGATGTATTAGTAGAAATTTTATCTTTGAAAAAGGGATCCTATGTTGTCAAATAGACCCTAGACTATGCAAAAATACCCTTTAGATGCTTACATTGTCATTATATGGTCACTTAGCTATGGATTATAGTTTCTCCATTTGAAATAAATAATGGATGAAAAATATTTTGAAACAGGTGGTTTCAAAGGAGGTTAATCAATTGGGGACTAAACAAAGTTTAAAATGTTTGGAAGGTCAAAAAGAGTTTATGCCTCAAATTGTGAATGAAGGAAGTGCGCAAAAGGATGAGATTAACAAGACGCCTGATAAGATTATTTGAGAGAAGGACATCCTTGAGCAATGTCTCCCAAAACATTCCCAAATACTTCAGATGTGGAAGGCCTAATTGTTGTAGGAACATCCTTGGCTAAGTTGGGTAAGTCTATAAGGAACTCGGTTCCTCTCTCTTTCCATTCTTCTCCTGAAAAAATATTGTTTTTGGGCTATGGTTTAATGGAAATGTGCAATCTCTAATTGATTGGGGGAAGGAGGGACTAATGTTAGGTTTTATTGTTTTGAAGGGTAAGACACAGATTCCCCTTGGGGTTTTATATAACCCTATGAAAGATGGTTATAAAATATTCAAAGTAATTCTCATTGTATATGACCTAAAAAGAGAGTCTTTCATTACATAAAGATGAAGGTAGGAAGGAAAATTTTGGGTATAATTTTAGGTCTAAAAAATAAGTCTTCTTTGGGTTTGAAGGAGGGACTAAAGGTGGCTTGAGTTTGAATGAAGGAAAAAGGTCTAAAGGTGTGAGTAGATTAAGGAAATCATTTGTGTCTTTGTCTTAGGAAAACATTGTTAATGAAGTTATGGTTGGTAAAAAAATTTCCTTGAATGGGGTTGTTAGAGAAACCAATAACCCAATAGATATTGAAAAATGATTTGTTTATACTTCTATTGTCTAGGGTTGGAAAATCCCTCTAAAAAGTAATCCATGCAGATCATTATGGAAAATCACAATCCTAAGTTATGTTATTGTAGGAGATATGTATGAGGTGGGGGGAATAGTTAGTGATCTAGAAAATTTATGTGGTGCTTGGGAGTTTATTTGCATTGGCTCGAGCATTAGGTCAAAGGGAATGAATACTTGTTGGAAGCTAATATCTTTGATTTGTTCCAATTTTTGGTCCTTCGCTTCAGATTTGGGAACATTTCTTTACTCCTGGTATTTGGTGAAAGATCTTTGATGGTGTTATATATGCACTAAAAACAAACTAAAACCCCTCAATTAAATTTTCAACCTAGGGTAAGTAAACTTAGAGTTGTAGCAAAATATATGCCAAAGGTAGAAGGGCTGGTAGGAGTATAGTCTAACCAATGAAGGTAGCTATATAAGACTAATCTACTTAAGCAAAGCTATCTAACAAGCAAACCCTACTAAGAAAATTGAAACTAGGTAACCTAAGTACTTTTGGGCCAAGGATCGATAAATATTTCTAAGAAAGCAAGTAAAAACCCTATGTAAAGCAACTTAGTTCATAACAATAAGCAAAAGCAACTATTTAAGCATAATAAGCAAATGACAAAAGCAAATTATTTTAACTTGCCAGCCTACATTCAATGAGAAACTATCCTATGAAAGAAAGTAAATAAACAAGCAAAAAAAGACACCTAACTAACCTACTAAAGCAAGTAAACAAGTAAGCAAAGACAACTACCTAACCTATTAAAGCAATAGACAAATACGCAAAGACAACTAACTAACCTACTAAAGCAAATAGACAAGTAAGCAAAAACAACTAAATACTACAAGCAATCGAATTAAAACTTCTCATTGAAAAAATATCTATCCTAAGAGGCAAGTGGACTAAATGCTCAATGCAAAACTATTTCTAATGCATGAAATGAAATCTAAGAGGCAACTGGACTAAATTCTCAATGCAAAACTATTTCTAATGCATGAAAGGAAATCTATTTTATTGAAAGAAAGAAGAAATACCAACTAATGCTTAATCTATAATAAGCAAACTACTATCTAATCTATCAAAGCAAAGTCTATCTATCCTACAACAACAATAAAACTTTATTCTAATCTATGAAAGCAAGAAACTATCTTTAACCTATGAAAGCAGGGAAACTATCTTTTAACTTATGACAATTCAATTATAATGTCGGTGGTTGTGTAAATGTCTCTGGTGTCAGATGATATCTCGATGGCACTTGACAACAAAGGACGATTCCAACGGTATAAGCTCAACACTAATCTCAATGGCAAAGTGAAAGGTATGGATTAAACAATCCAATGAGAGTTTAGACATGAAAAAACAATGTTAAATACCCTGCATATTCATGTATGAACCATTAAAAACATAACGAGATCATCATTATACTTCTATACTAGATAAGAAAAATTCATACTTAAACTCAAGCTATTAACTAAGAAATACATTTGTAATTTAATTCTAGGAAAGAAATTACATAAATGAAAACTATGCTATATCTACTCTAGAAATTCAAACTGCAATAAAGAAATGACTAAAAACAGAAATTAAAGCATGACATTTAAAAAATAAACTAACAACTACATTAATCAACAACTAAGTAAGAAAGATCTATCTAAAACTGAAATAAGCAATCTATCATTAAAAACTGGAATTAACCCTATCCATCCATCAAATCCTTGTCAATTAAAACTCAAATTAAAACGTTATTCTATGCTATTCAAAACTCTATTTTAAACTTGATTATAAAATCTTAGATGAAAACATAATCTAGTATTTAACTACACATGGGGTTAGTCTAGGAGTCTCTAGATCCGTTCCTAAGTACGAGATTAATGCATGCTAACACAATTAATCATACTAACCTATAAAAGAGAGTCAAAGCAAATTAAATTATAACACCAAACTAATTAACAAAACATAAATGCATGTATAGGAAATAAAGAGAGAGAACTAAACTATAAAAATGCATAAATAAACTAAAGAAGAGTTACCAGACTGTTGGTGCCCCCCCCAGCAAGTTGTGGTCACTCCCTAAAAGCACACCACGAGCTCAACAAAAGGAATTCACCATTAAAACGCAGAAACACAGTTTTATACAATTCCAGAAATTAAAAAATGCAAAAACAGAGCCAAAATCATTTTTGGCTCTAACACACGACTTATTCTACTTCTTAACAATTATTTGATCACCACGGTGGTATTTATAATGTTTACAGACCAAGTGGTCGACCACAGGAGGTTCAGACCACTTCTAAAATTGGCAAATTTCATTAATGGTGCCCTAACTGCCGAAACAAAGCTAGCCAATAATCACCCACCATAACAACCCAAAATCGAGTTGTCAAGAGTTCAGTAGCTGGAGGGGATAAGGATGAACAAAACCCATGTTCCCAATTCTCCCATCACTGGCTGCCATTACCATAACTACCAAGTCACCTTCCATTTCTGTGCAATACGAAGTGTTGGACAGAGTGCCGGATCGAGTGCCAGAATGAGTGTTGAATCAAGTGTTGGAACTAGAAACGTAGTTTGTTTTTGCCCTGTAACACCAGAAAAACGTGAATTAGCTCTCGGAAATCATAAAACATGATGAATTATACTTGATACAATGATTAAACATGAATTACACTTACCTTATGTTGATCATACCATTTTATCATGAAATTCTTCAAAAAGCTCCTTCAAAAGATGAAAAACACATATGTACATGTGGAAAAAGTGCATAATAACCGTCATAAAAGTGATCATATCTCGGGCCCAACATTACCCCCATACCTAATATTTTGCAGGTTCCACTGCAAACAATAAGAAATTTCCCTTTATGACTAAACTTGAGAAGGAAGGGGTGGATTAGCTTTAGAAGATTCTCCCTCTTTCCCGAGGGATTTTGACTTAGGATTTTCATGGTGTTTCAATTTCATCGAGAGACTATTATTGGTGGAAGTTAATATCATCAACCTAACACTGTAGAGAATTCATCTTGGCTTGTAGGACAACATTATCATGGCGCAAATGACAACTCAATGTTTCATGCTCTCTAAGTTTAAACTGGAGGGTTTGGAGTTTTTGGAGGCTACCGATGACATGTGAGAAAGCCTTGAGATGTATATTATACCCTCGACCCTTTAAACCATGCAAAACAACAATTTTATCTCTACAAAATTAGTTCCAAAAGTGACTTCCCATAAGCGCAACAATTATGGCCTGGCGAACTTGTGAAAAATAGGTATCAAAGTGACACTTGTAACTACAAGCCAGTAAAACCTGTGTAAAAATTGAGACAGGTTTTTGTTTTTGAATATTTCCTTGACAAAAAACTCTCTTGGTTTTCAAAAATTCACTTTTAGTTGTTAGGAAAACACGCCAAGAAAACATGACTAAAACAGGAAAAACAGAGTGTTTTATTTCCTAAAAAACTAGGCCTCTAAGAGAATTGAATATATCCAAAAAAATAACGTATATTTAGAAAATGAGAGAGGTTATTGTTTTTTAATATGTCCTTGATACAAACCTCTCTTGGTTTTCAAAAATTCACTTCCAGTTGTTAGTAAAACACAAAAATAAAATATGACTAAAACAGGAAAAACATAGTGTTTTATTTTCTGAAAGCATAGGCCTCTAAGATGATAGAATATATCCCAAACCATACAGTATAATCAAAAACTAAGAGAGGTTATTTTATTTTGGTATGTTATGAACAAAAAAATCCTCTGGGTTTCAAAATTACTTTCCCATTTGTTCAGAATCCCATCTTGAAGTTGGTTACTCAAAACTTGCAAAAGCACAACGTGCTCTTAGCAGAAGCGCAACGTGTTCTTTGATAGGGATTTTGGAGGCCTTCCCAGAGTATTTTTGGGATGAAAGTGGTATGGGTGGAAATTATAATATGTTTTCTACACAATGGAACCATCAAGCACTGCAAATGCCTTCTCCAAACCTCTGAAAAACTGACTTCGAGTCAAGCTATCCAAATGTGCAGAAACCCTCCTATAACGACTATATTTGGGGAATTTAGCTCAAATGATAACACCTGTGCATAAACTGAAGGAGATTTTTGGTTCTTGATCTATGATTGACAAAAAACTCTTTCAATTTTGTCAAAATCATCTTCCTTAATGCAGAAACCAATTTTGAAGTAGAACTTTGACCAAGACAATCATTTGAAAATTGATGACAAGGAATGATGACATGACCAGGATGAAAATTTATGACCTTGGATGAGTGGAGGGAGTAGTATTGACACCTATACACACCAATGAAAATTTTACAACCAAGATATGTCAATTTTTATTTGAGAATTTTATCTTGAAAATATAACAATTTGACCTAATAACCCTATCAATCAACTGAAAGAGTAAATTTGATCATTGGTGACTAACAGAACTGACAAATGCTAACAAAAGGCTTGGTTTGTACTCGTAGGCATGGTGAATAGGAGAATTTTTATTTCCTTTCATCGATCTGTAACAATTGAAACAATTGTTCCTCTTTTCATAAGCTTGTAATGCAGATGGAAATAAGTATTTAGCAGTTGTTATCGCTCTATATTTTCCACAAAGAGTAGTTAAGTATAAGCAGTCTTCTATAACATAAACATAAAAACACACAGGAGATTATAACACACACAATGATGTCAGCAGTATATAATTTAGCATACCAATACAAACAACTGTTGATATAATATCCCAAGACTTTGTAAAAAAGACAGTATGACAGAATTTTGACAGAAATCCTACTTCCTCTTCTCATGGTTTTGCTATACAAATGGGCAATGCTTATCATTTTTAGCTCAAGAAACTCCCCCCAAACCAAAGATATGGCACGTCCTCGTTCCATGAATTAGCAATAGGCTTCTTGGTATTTTATATTTTTAGAGGGGGTTAGCAATAGGCTTCTTGAACTTTTGGTCCAGTAAAGGAATAGCTTGAGCATGCGGGTTTGGGTGGAGTAACAGTATCTAGATCAAGAGTCTTCTTTCTAGTCTTGATTGTAAGATGAGGGTTTACAAATTGGTAAATGAACTCATCCCACGTTTTCTCCTATTTTTCCAACTCAGCTAAGACAAGTAGTTTGATAAGGCCATGGTGAAATAGGTTGTTATGGGGATTGGTTACATCCTTCCTCGAGAAGACATCTTCTCAAGACTCTTTAAGAAGTAAAAGAGAAAGTTACAATGGCTTATTGAGCTGAAAGTGAGCTAATAATCGAAATTGACAGGCTTTAAAGACATAATATCTACCTTCACATGTAATCAATCTGGTGATGAATATGAGAGGGTTGATTAGCTCATCTTTTATCTACTCCTTGGAGTATCCCTTAGCTCCAGAGATGTTCTGAAATTTGGTTTTGAAACCCTGTTATAACTTTCTCTTGGCAACTGGTAGTGTTTAAATCAATTGGGATATTTGTGGCTAAGGCAATTGATTCCTCAGAGGCCATGAACATAATGAATAGGAGTTGAGGCAATCTAAGAGTAATGTAATGTCAAACCTACAATGAACAACATGTAACAAATTTAAACCAACAAAGTGGTATGTTAAGGACATATACAACAATTTATAGCACACAGGAGTTTAGCACTCCAAATAAAATGACTGCTGATGTAATAACCTGTATCATGAAAACAATACAAAATTTTTACAAAGATTTACTTACGTAGGCAATGATAATTTGTCAACTCATGAACCCCTCCCCCACACCTAAGTATTATGACACCTCACAATAAAAAATATAGGAAACCAGTCAGTATCCTCCAATAGCCGAAGATTTATAGTATGTCAAGTTTAAAGATAAAATTTCACAGATTGGTCTGAAGAGACAGTTAGGAGATGGCCCCACCTATAGGATAAGAGATCCTATATATATATAAGAAGAGGTAGGCAAGCAATTTTCAAGATAGTCTTAGAGTTATTTCCTAATGGAAAGTTTATGAGATTCATTAACCTTAGCTTAACCACACATACTTCATGTCAGCTTTGTCTGCAAGTAATGTCGTACATCAGGACAAGTTTAAATTTATTATTTATTTTTGGCAGATTACCATCCTCGCTAGGTAGAATGCCCCGTTGCCAGCAAGCATGTTCAATACTTCGACAGGTTTACCTAGTCATACCATAGGGCGGTACCCGCTGCCAGCAGACCTGTTCAGTATCCCGACGGGTTAGCCTCTTAAACCCTCAGAGACTGTAATGTCCCCATTTTGGGACATTATAACATTACAACATTTCAGACTGTTATGCCTACCCGAGTAGCCAAATAGGGGTGACAGAGAGTTCGGGAGATATTGAGGGGTTTATTTGGGGCCAAATTTCATCGATCATCATCAAGATCCATTCCGCACAGCTGGGCTTTGGATTCATTGCATTCCGACGATTTCCATAATTTTGAGTTATTATGGGTCATATCTTAATTAAATTCACTAAGAAGGTCATAATGGGCATATTACTTGAAGAAACCTCTTAGTGTAATAGCTCATCGAAATCGGGAGGAAGAGCACTATAGGATAAGATGATGAGAAGTGACTTTCAGTGGTCAGAGAAGCCATCAAGATGGATAAATCACTTTTTAGAGGTAAAATGGTTAATTAATTAATTAATTAAGTGATTTAATCAAGGAATAATATAATAAAGTAAAAGTCACTTGGAGGGAAAAGGTCAACGACGAATTAGGGTTTCAGGAAGCTATAAAGGAAGGGTAAAGCAACCTAATTCATTATGCACTATTATGATTTGATGTTGAGAGTTCCTGGAGGAGGAGGAGAGTTGGCCTTACTGTTTTGTGGGTTTCTGGAGGAAACCACCACCATTGATCGGTTTTGGTGTTGAGAGACACACCCTAGCCCATCGGAGATACCATCCAGGTATTTCACCGTACTTTTCAAGAGTATCCATTGCAGAG
>JZKD02S0601171.1:144349-168011 GCA_000966675.3 Picea glauca | reverse complement strand
TGACAGTGTAATATTGTAGATCAACTCATTCATCCATTTAGGACACAGCTCTTCCAGACAGACATTTGGTGTTGCATGCAGAGTATCAAAGAAGATCCGGGAAAATCCTTCTGACCCATTTCCTTATTTGGCGAGATGATCATTTTGAGCCATATAGAAGCAGATTATGTTGGTGGAATCATTTGGGGTGCATCCATTGCCCCCAGGAGGTGCGCAAACCCCCTAGGGGTCCAGATCCAGTGCCTCAGATACCAGATTCGAGATCCGACACTCACCCTTTTCAGTATAGAAGCTAGGGTGCTTCTTTTGGAGTAGTTTCCAGCGTATTCCAACAGTCTGAACTCCCGGACGAGTTTTCCAGCTGGTAGCGCTTACCGTATTTCTCTGGAATCACATATTTTCGCCGATCTATCCATGCATACATCATATATTCTATCATCTTCTGATCATGGGTATTTTTATGTTATTTGATTGTATTTCAGTGTTGATCCATGAGATCCGGCTGACGTTTATATTCTATATTTCCAGTAGGCTATTGTATTTCCATGCTTGAACTGTATAATACATGATATTGGGCAATTGATGTTCTTTACTTCTGCATGCATCCTTTATATGTTGTTTAAACCATATATATGAAACATGCACATGCAATAACCAACATGCACATGCAATAACCCACATGCACCTGCAATAACCCACATGCACCTACAATAACCATCAAGATCTCAAACATACAACTGAAACGCATCTAGAAACCCCCAGTGTATTAGATATGCAAGACAGAATAATAGATTAGTAGCAAATATCTTGATCAACGGGATCAAGGATATTTCAGTGGTATCAAAGCTTTAGTCCTGCCAACTTGTGACTAAAGTTGATGAGTTCAGCGGGTGACCCAGAAGGTAGAGAGGATGCTAGGAGACAGATATGAGTGACCAGAGGGCAGTGGTAAGGCCCCCATGGATCCAGAGGCAGCCTTCATGTAGGTTATCAGTGATATGTTAGCTAGTCAGCAAACCATGTCTCATTCCTTGGCTCAGGTGGCTGATAGATTGGCTATGGTGGGCATTCTGGGATCACAAGCCCCACATGCAACATAGGGGAACTCAGGGGTAGGAAGTAGACCCTAGACATATACTCGCACATACACATCTTTGAGTAGGATTCCCAGGCCATGGTTCCCTAGTTTTCAGAGGGAACCACCAGCAACAACACAACAGTTGTTAGCAGACAAGTTTCCCACTCAGGTAGAAGACTTTGCAAAGTACAAGAGGGAGTGTGCATCATTGGGTCATGACTTTCATCATGACATGACACTGGTCGAGTACTATGGACTTAGGAGCATGGACCATCCCAGAGAACCTTAGAGAGGAGGACAACAACAATAACAGGGGAATAACATAGATTTCATCTGGAAAGTTGGTAAACTCACCATACCTTCTTTTGACAGATCATCCAAATGCACTGCTAGCGTTGGGGTACAAAAGTTAGACATGTACTACAAGCTCAACCAGATGATCGAGACAGAGGCTAGTGACTCTTGCACATTTGAGGGACAGTTGGATGGAGAGGATGATAGTGCATGTCCTTCATCTTCCCCGTCAAGCAATGTTGAGGATTCAACACTTCAGCATAGTGGTGACACTTGTGAGGATTCATATGTGTTGGCACTTAGACATGATGAGATTAGGAGGTTGGATGACCTACCTATGGGTGTAGACATGGCTTCTAGGAAGTAATGTATGGAGGATGATGGGCTTCCTATGTTGAGCGAGCCACATTTTTCATCTTCTCAGTCATATATGCTAACCACAACACATGAGGATATCAGTGGCATTCCTGATATGGTAGAGGAGCCTTTTGTTGGGATTGTACACAAGGGACATATGGAACTGCAGACCTAGGAGGAGAGTTATGGCTTGGAGATATTTGACCTTACACATACCTATCAATATGAGGAGAGTGAGTCACCACTCTTGGAGATTCCATTGATGGACCAGGTTGTGGAGACCGACAGCTTGTTGGGACACTTACTCCCAGGATCGATCTACAGTGATGATGATACACTCCTTATTGGTCGGGATGACCATAGCACGTGTCTAGACACATATGTATGGGATCCAGGTGCAGATGATATTAGTAGGGTGAGCGCATAGGAGGATACAGCTTCCCATATAGGATACAGTGCGATTCATATGGGGGTAGCAGTTGGTGATGGTGTGCAGTGGCCGACAAGAGGACTCAGTAGCATAATGGACAGTGGGAAGTTCAGTTCCTTATATTTTGAGGCGTGTGTTGTTGGGGATTCCATTGTTGACACTAGCAGTGAGGGGCATGAGGTATAACCTCAACGGGACTATCATCAGGAGTCATGACACTAGACAAGACAATTGAGAGTTGGTAAGGACATGATCATGGAAGCCACTTGATGCATTGATGATACACATGCATTGGTGGCATGTTATTCTTGGAGGGCTTCGATGGCACATGATAGTTCAGATAGGGGACTTGCCATTGATGACTTCCATACACTCATGGAGAGAGTGACTGTGATGAGGGATGACTACTAGCAGTTATTGATGGATAGAGATTACCTATTGTTGTGGGGTTATTCTACCCTATGGACTAACAAGCTAGGGCATAAACTTGCATGCAGATCATGACCCTTCAGAAATAACCTTTAACCTTCTACCCCAACCTAAAACCCTTTTTCACAAGAAAACAAAGAGAAGAACCAACTAACATTTTTATCGACGGTTGGTGTAGATCCTCCATTGAGCTTTATCTCCTTGCTTCTGTTGCTCCTTCCAAAAAGCGATCCTGCAATCAAGACAAAACTACGCATGCATGCTATTGTTCTACTAGAGGGTTAGAGATTAAACACAAATCAAATAAAACATATAAAACTCGTGTATTTGGGACAGGCAAAGTATCTTTTTATTAATCTCAAGATGAATCAACTTACAATGATTATAGAGATCGGCCACCGTTCCTTGATCCTAGTCCTGGGCTCCTCCTCTTCTTTGTCCTCCAACTGCTTTGCTTGAATTCTCCTAAAGCTTGAGGAAAGGCTAAAGGGTTGGGACAAAACGGATTCGGTAATTGGGCAGAGTTTCTTTGCTATGATTTTCCTCCTTTGAATAGTACCCTTACCCCTTCTTTTATAGGCTAGAAGGAGCTAGGGTTTTAGACAAACTCTCGGCCATGCATGGCTGGGAGTTCCAGTTAACTGACCCAAATCTTTTCGTCCTGGCGGAAACTTTCCTGATTTTTTGCTTTGTTAGGTAAACGCTGGTTGTAGTGGGCCAACCCGTGTTCCAACGCGTGCAGTATAAGGCCTGCCAGCATTCCAACGCGTCCAGTGATAGGTTAGGGCGCGGGTTACCTAAATTAGGAGGTTTTTTTAAAATCCTGTTCAGCATGGCTTTGGCAATGAAGGGAAATGAGTTGGCCTGATGCCAGGTAAGCATGGATGGTGCAATTTAGGGTTATAACACCTATTGGAGATTGGTGATATGTATCACAGGGCACTAAGGGAGCAGGAGCTGGAGGTGGATCGATTCACTCATGAGTTGGTGAACACATAAGGATTCTTGGAAGGCACACAGACAACCCTTCAAGAACTAGAGTCTAGATTAGATGATCTCCTTGAGGAGACTGGTCAGAGATACACTATATCTATCTCGACAGAGAGTCAGATATGTTCCTCAGTTACATTTTTGGAGGATATTTGGGTGTTGCAGGGGCCACCATTCATGGGTAGTTATGAGACAATCGATCATACACATACACATGAGGATTCCATAGCTACGGGAAGTTACGAGGACACTTTCATTTGTGTTCCAGGATTGGTTGATATCCACACAGAGGTTGATCCGACAGTACACCTTAGACATATGATGATGAGAGAGATGTACAGTGGGATTCATGGGGACGCATTGGATGGCAGGGAGGAGACACACTTAGTGGAGCATGGATATTCCTCTCCCTTGCAGTAGCACATAGTTATGGGAGATCACCTTCACATCAACAACAACTATCTGAGTGATGATGGAGGGAGGGTGATTGACCAGTAGTTTGTGGAGTTATCTCTTGTTGTACCCGATATTTGGAATTTAGGCGATTATTCACCATCGGTGATAGTGGATGAGATTTTGGTCCAATCCTGGGGATTGACCAAAGCATATGATAGTTTCCAGTCCTACAGTTGGGTGTAGATATTTATGATATCCTTTCCCGACACTTTTATCATTGACAATAGCACAGGGGGAGCTAGACAGTGGCAGGGGACATAGAGAGTTGGTATGCTAAGACCACCTGATAGGAGTGTCTTGATTGCATACAACAGGATAGGGGTGGATCATCAGGGGTAGATAGTTGAGGTCCTAGGCGTGATGGAGAGTATCCTAGGCCATGGGATAGAGGATAACTCAGAGGTTGCTACATATTCAGACTCTCATTGGGATGAGGGTGGACAGATTTCGACAGTTACCGGTAGGGCACATCAACAGTTAGTGGGGATTGGAAGTGATGAGCTTCCAAATTTGACATGGGATCCTAGATTCCATTGGGTCGATAGTTTGTTTCATCTTATGAGGGTCCAGTATGGATACTTTGAGTAGATAGTCATGATCAGAGTAGAGAAACATCATCATGATGGTCCCTGTCAGAGACTAGCATGGGACCCTGGGATTATAGGGCTAGTCATTTCATTGACTGATGGAGACAAGTGGACGTTTGCAGGGGGAAGACACTTCGATTTTCCATTGAGTTTCAGTATTGGGGAGAGCATGTCACTAGTTGGTGATTCGTTGAGGTCTTGTAGTACCTCACTATGGAAACAACATGTTCATTCGGTGGGGGTTGTGCTGAGTTTGTTATGGTCTGGTAGGATAGACCCATTTCGGGTTGAGGCCATGTTTTATGTGTAGGAGACTCATGGTGTTGATATGTTACAGAACTATACTCCACGGGACATTACAGTTCACATTATGATATGGGATCTAGGGATTGGAGTGCTTGGTAGTTCAACGTTTGATCGAGTTGAGTTTCGAGTAGAGTGGTTTCTTGGGGAGTTGACTGAGATTCTTTGGCCATTGATCATTCTACTTTTCAAGAGCATGTGGGTGTCATGCGTGGTGAGCACTTGGGGAGACCACATCTTGAGGGGAGTCTACCTTGTGTCACACAGGTGTATATGGGACACTGGTATCATATGTAGTTGGATTCAATTATTGCTTGAGGACAAGCAATATTTCGGCAGGGAGGACTGTAATGTCCCCATTTTGGGATATTATAACATTACAACATTTCAGATTGTTATGCCTACTCGAGAATCCAGATAGGGGTGATAGAGAGTTCGGGAGATATTGAGGAGTTTATTTGGTCCTGAATTGCATCGATCATCATCAAGATCCATTCCACACAGCTGGGCTTTGGTTCTATTGCATTCTAATGATTTCTGTAATTTTGAGTTATTATGGGTCATATCTTAATTAAATTCACTAAGAAGGTCATAATGGGCATATTACTTGAAGAAACCTCTTAGTGTAATAGATCATCGGAATTGGGAGGAAGAGCACTACAAGATTAGATAATGAGAAGTGACTTTCGGTGGTCAGAGAAGCCATCAGGATGGATAAATCACTTTTTAGAGGTAAAATGGTTAATTAATTAATTAATTAAGTGATTTAATCAAGGAATAATATAATAAATTAAAATTCACTTGGAGGGAAAAGGTAAACAACGAATTAGGGTTTTGAGAAGCTATAAAGGAAAGGTAAAGCAACCTAATTCATTATGCATTGTTATGATTTGATGTTGAGAGTTCCCAGAGGAGGAGGAGAGCCGACCTTGTTGTTTTGTGGATTTCTAGAGGAAACCACCACCATTGATCAGTTTCGATGTTGAGAGACACACCCTAGCCCATCGAAGATACCATCTAGGTATTTCACCATACTTTTCAGGAGTATCCATTGCAGAGTGCCCAGCTCAACCAGTGAGGGCGCAAGTTAGTTTTAGGGTTTGGAGAGCTGCACGAGATCCATATCCAGATTGCAATTTCCTTCCAACCCATTTGAGATCCATCCAGGGTGCTTCTATTGAGCCATCTATCATGAGATTCTGAAAGTGGAATCTTTCATAACGACTCATTCAGCCATTTAGGGCGCAACTCTTCCGAACAGACATTTGGTGTTGCATGCAGAGTATCAGAGCAGATCTAGGAAAATCCTTTCGACCCATTTCCTTATTTAGCAAATGATCGTTTTGAGCCATATAGAAAAAGATTATGTTTGTGGAATTCTTTGGGGCGCATCCATTGCCCCCAGGAGGTGCGCAAACCCCCTAGGGGTCCAGATCCAGTGCCTCAGAGACCAGATTCGAGATCCGACACTCACCCTTTTCAGTCTAGAGGCCAGGGCACTTCTTTTGGAACAATTTCCAACGTATTTCGATAGTCTGAACACTCAGACAAGTTTTCCATCTAGTAGCGGTTACCGTATTTCTCCGGAATCACATATTTTCACTGATCTATCCATGCATGCATAAGATCTGCTATCATCTTCAGATCACAGGTATTTTTATGTTATTTGATTGTATTCCAGTGCTGATCCATGAGATCTGGCTGACGTTTATATTCTATATTTCGAGTAGGCTATTGTATTTCCATGCTTGAATTGTATAATACATGATATTTGGCAGTTGATGTTCTTTACTTCTGCATGAATCCTTTATATGTTGTTTAAACCATAAATACGCAACATGCACATGCAATAACCAACATGCACATGAAATAACCCACATGCACTTGCAATAACCCACATGCACCTGCAATAACCATCAAGATCTCAAACATACAACTGAAACGCATCCAGAAACCCCTAGTGTATCAGATCTACAAGACATAATAATAGATCAGTAGAAAATATATTGATCAGCAGGATCAGGGATATTTCAGAGACTGGCCCTCCATCCTTTAAGATTTTATTATAAGATTGCTTATGCAAGAAGATGGGGGAACAACTCTGAAAACAACTTTTTCTTTCTCTTTTTTTTTTCAATTGGGATGGTATTTATGTTAGAGGGTGACTTTCTGTTATTTTACTTAGTGATTGTCTCAATGTAAGGGGTACTTAAGAAGACGTGGAATATCTAAAGATATGATATAATCAAGCTATTTAGTGTGTAGTGGATGGTACCATTGAGAAAGAACATAAAGGTATCTCTAGGCTTAACTTACTTTCTTCCTTTGTAGTTATTGTGATGTTTCCATGACTAACCGCTAATTATACCTCCTTGTTACTCTTTGATAAAAACACTTCACTCACTTACTCGGGTTTCTTGGAAAAATTGTACGAGATACCTCTAGGCTTGATAGTTATGGTATCACTTCCTTATACAGTGGTGAAGAGTTTCAAGAGTAACTATTTTTTTTAAATGCCTTAAGAACAAGAAGATGAAAATATTTGCAAAAACATGGCTAACTACAACAAGTCATTATTCATTTGATTCTTAGCAGACAACAAGGTTCAAGTATAGCAATGTTTCGAAGACGAATCCTTCTTTTATATTTCCTTGAACCTGTCTACTCCTGGTGAAATAAATACCTATAGAAGTCTCTAGAAAAAAACACACTCTAAAATATCAAAGACTAATGAGATCAAGCCACTGGAACATGTATCTCATAGTTATTTTATTAAAAGAAAATGTAAAATGAGGTTGCATTAGACTCTAAGCTAAACTAACAACATGCATATTTTATTTACTATCCTACCCTACCTAAAAAGAAAGGGAAAATCTTTATTCAAGTGTAAGAACTCTTCCAATGTAACCATGTGCAGAGAAAGATAAGAAAGATACTCATATCCATGTATGAAAACGTTACAGCAGTGATTACCTGGATATGAAGATCCAACCAACCTACTTGTTTGGGCCTTAGAAGGTGTTGAAGAAGAGAATAGTATTGTGGACTGATGACCTCTTGAAACCAAATTTCAATGTAATCTTGATGTTCATCAACAGTAATTTCTATGCTCTCCTTCATCATGTTGTGCAGATCCTTTTCTTCTGGATGTTTTATTTCTAAAGTACATAAAGGATCCGCTGAGATGGATGTTGAGAACTCCTCAATCTTAAGCCTTAATGATTTCTCTCCACTGGATGTAGTCCAAAAAATTTCAGCTTCCTTCGCATTTTGGCGAGGAAAATCATTTTGTAGCTCATAGGACCTTGATTCTTATAATATTTCCGGAGAGGTAGATAAGTTCTTGACTATTTTCAAGATGTGTTCTTCCTGAAAAGAAGAGATCCCAGTTGTTTCTAGGATTTGAGAGAGTTCTTCCAAACTAATGGTCACCTTTGAATTCATCTTGTCATTTGATAAAACTTGGTTCACACAAAGATGATGTCCACAAAGTTAGGATCTCCTGATGGTGGTAAGAAAACAAAGGTTGTATTGTTTGGTTATGCGGAAGGAATGATTGGTATTGCCTTCTGTCCCACTATTATTGATGCCTCAATTTCTTGTTCTATAGTGCTCCTTGTTTTACTTTCTTTAGAGACTGCTTTAGCTCTTTGGGTTGAGCTAACTCTTGTTTTTTGGTATCAGTTTGCGGATTTTATGAGTGGAATGTTCCCCCCCCCTAAAAAGGTTGGAAGGAACCTTGGTTGAAAGATTTAGATTTAATATATCTACCTTTTGGGTCCCTAGGTCTATTCATAAAAGTAAACAAAAAGAAAAAGAAAAACTACCATTGGGTTTGGGGGAACCTGCTATAGTAGATGCGCAGGTTCTTACCTCTCGTCTTAAAGTTCCCCCACCACCAATCTAATGCTAAGGTCTAGGAATGATCTATTTCCTAACTACTTATCATCTTGAGACAACTCCTCGACAACGACGCCAAAAATGATGGGTGTTATATATGCACTTAAAACACACTAAAAACCCTCAATTCAATTGTCAACCCGGGGTAAGTAAACTTAGAGTTGTAGCAAAATATATGCCAAAAGTAGAAGGGCTGGTAGGAGTATAGTCTAACTAATGAAGGTAGCTATCTAAGACTAATCTACTTCAGCAAAGCTATCTAACAAGCAAACCCTACTAAGAAAATTTAAACTAGGTAACCTAAGTACATTTGGGCCAAGGATCGATGGATAGTTCTAAGAAAGCAAGTAAAAACCCTATGTAAATCAAACTATTTCATAACAATAAGCAAAAGCAACTATTTAAGCATAATAAGCAAATGACAAAAGAAAATTATTTTAACTTGCCAGCCTACATTCAATGAGAAACTATCCTATGAAAGAAAGTAAATAAACAAGCAAGCAAAGACACCTAACTAACCTACTAAAGCAAGTAAACAAGTAAGCAAAGACAACTACCTAACCTATTAAAGCAATAGACAAATAAGCAAAGACAACTAACTAACCTACTAAAGCAAATAGACAAGTAAGAAAAAACAACTAAATACTGAAAGCAATCAAATTAAAACTTCCCATTGAACAACTATCTAGCCTAAGAGGCAACTGGACTAAATGCTCAATGCAAAACTATTTCTAATGCATGAAAGGAAATCTAAGAGGCAATTGGACTAAATGCTCAATGCAAAACTATTTCTAATGCATGAAAGGAAATCTATTTTATTGAAAGCAAGAAGAACTACCAACTAATGCTTAATCTATAATAAGCAAACTACTATCTAATCTATCAAAGCAAAGTCTATCTATCCTACAACAACAATAAAAATTTATTCTAATCTATGAAAGCAATAAACTATCTTTAACCTATGAAAGCAGGAAAACTATCTTTTAACTTATGACAATTCAATTATAATGTTGGTGGTTGTGTGAATGTCTCTGGTGTCGGATGATATCTTGATGGCACTTGACAACAAAGGACAATTCCAACGGTATAAGTTCAACACTAATCTCAATGGCAAAGTGAAAGGTATGGATTAAACAATCCAATGAGAGTTTATCCATGACAAAACAATGTTAAATACCCTGCATATTCATATATGAACCATCAACAACATAACAAGATCATCATTATACTTCTATACTACATAAGAAAAATCCATACTTAAACTCAAGCTATTAACTAAGAAATACATTTGCAATTTAATTCTAGGAAATAAATTACGTAAATTAAAACTATGCTATATCTACTCTAGCAATTCAAACTGCAATAAAGAAATGACTAAAAACATAAATTAAAGCATGACATTTAAAAAGTAAACTAAAAACTACATTAATCAACAACTAAGTAAGAAAGATCTATCTAAAACTGAAATAAGCAATCTATCATTAAAAACTAGAATTAACCCTATCCATCCATCAAATCCTTGTCAATTAAAACCCAAATTAAAACACTATTCTATGCTATTCAAAACTCTGTTTTAAACTTGATTATAAAATCTTAGATAAAAACATAATCTAGTATTTAACTACACATGGGGTTAGTCTAGGAGTCTATAAATCCGTTCCTAACTATGAGATTAATGCATGCTAACACAATTCATCATACTAACCTGCAAAACAGAGTCAAAGCAAATTAAATTATAACAACAAACTAATTGACAAAATAGAAATGCATGTACAAGAAATAAAGAGAGAGAACTAAACTATAAAAATGCATAAATAAACTAAAGAAGAGTTACCAGACTGTTGGTGCCCCCCCCAGCAAGTCATGGTCACTCCCTAAAATCACACCACTAGTGAGAGTGTCAAGTTGTTGTTATTGGTTTTAATTTACAACTATACTTACTATACTTGATTAGACAATTTTTATCTGATTTAAAATACATTTGTAAATATAAAATTAATTTAAAAATAGAAAATCTATAAAATTTAACATAACTCCACGTGGATTGTACTCTGTACTCTTTACTCTATTTTGTACATTGTACTCGTTATTTAATTACCATTAATTATAAAGTGACTGACCCACAGATATTAATTGATTACATGTCCACTCAAATGGATGTATATTTAATTACCATTAATTATAAGGTCATTGACCAACTGATATTAATTGATTACCTCTCCAGTCAATGGATGTATAACTGTGTATATATCGAATCATATATACCACCTTAGATTACATGTCTCTTTAATTGGTAATTAATGTAACAATTTACAAAATATAATGTCTTTTATTTATTTATATAATCATTCATGGTTGATTCTTAACCAATAAAAAATGAAATATTTGTGAATGAAATAAAAAATAAACATTTTCTATTCTTTATAATAGTTCAATTTAATAATCCCCAGATGGGGTTTTAGTGCGCAACACCTGGCCATCAGAGGAGCTGGCATCTGCCACCTCTCATTGGGACATGTGATTGGCGCATGTCATCCCCTCCATCATTTATCGTGACATCCCCCTGAAATTCATTTCTCCTTATGACTCCAACCACCCTCCACTACTGCAGTATGTCCCCCACTGGTTATTCAATTTGACAATGGCGAAGGCCGACTTACCAATACCTCTGCGCGTGTGGGCATTTAGTCCACAGGCACTATATTATGTCGATGGCTCACCTCTGTGTATGTCATTCATGTTCCTCTTTCTTGGAAGCTCTTGTTTCGAGGATCTATCCCTGGTTCCCTTGGTAGATTCTTTGTTCTCGCCTTCGACGTTATCCTTGGTTCCCTTGGTTAATTATTTGTTCTCGCAGGATATGCCTCGATAGAGAGGAAATCCCAACAGGGGGAATCTATGGTATCGAAGCAGAGAAACCATGTCTCATCTCTTTCTTGTTCTTTCACAAACCCCTGACTCCTCACCCCCGATGTCCGCTCACCCCTTCCCGGAACATCCAAGTCTCCTGCCACTGTCTTCTCCTTGGGCATGCAGGGTGGAATGGTTCGACCTGCATGGAAATTCATTGGGCTTTGCACCCGGTCCTATTTCAGACATCGCTTGACCTTCACAACCTGATCTGGCACAACCATCTCCACTTGCCTTGCCACCCTCCACTCACTCCGCTCTCGTGCCATCTTCCTCCATTTCCTCTCCCACGCCACCACCTTCTCCCCATGACTCACCACCACCATCTTTTCCTAGGCCATTGTTGGAAGACCTCCACATTCAGGTGGATGAATTCACTGTCTAGGAGGACTTGCCTATTCCAGTGCCTCACTTCTACTCAGAGGGTGCATCGTGCACCTCATGCTTGTCTGCTTCCTACTCTAGGTACCGAGACTCGGTCTCGATTCTACAGGACCTAATATTCTATATCCGTCAAGACTCGCTAGAATGGTGGTTGCTTTATCTATGAGAAGAGATGTGACGGCTATTCTCATTCATAAGAGGATGATTGCAATGAGGCTCTGAAGACCTTTTTATGATAAACATGAATGCAAAAAACCCAAACATCCAAAAACCGAACCTTAGGAGATGAAATGCAAAAATTCATGTGGGCCCCGTTTGGGTAAGTTAGTACATTAACTTTCTGAGGTGTAACTTTTGCATACGATCTTCATTTTAGGCGTGTGATAGCCCATTGGAAAGGTATTTTCGAGAACTATGCATTACACCATCAAACTCTGACTCCGTTTATAGTTTGAATGTGGTGAGACAAAAAAAACACTATTTAGGGCCCCAAAATGACCCTGGAAGTACAACAAGATGTGTTGACATGAAAACATACAAAATAAGCCAGTTCGATTAGGTGGGAGGCCACTAGTACCACCTGGAAAGTGTGTAGGGATTCAGATAGCCCTGAAATTGTAGAACCCACAATTACAAAGAAGTACAAAAGAACGTGTTGTACTAAAAACTAAAAAGAGGAGACAGTTGGAACATGTGGGTGGCCACCAATATCCACCTGGATCAATCCTCCCCCCTTAGGAAGTAATGATCTCCATTGCATTGAGTGTCAAGGGAAGAGGGAAAACCATTTTCTAAATCTGACGCTTGGTGAGTTGTGTGCCTTGTTGGAGAAGTGTTTCTTCTTGGCTTGTGGAAGACTGTCACAAACCTGTTGTTGGAGGGGTTGAATTTATTCCACCAACCTGTTGTCTCTGAGTTGTATGGGGCATTGTGTAGGCACCATTGTAAGTGACAAAACAATATCTTATGTCTCTTTCACAATATATTTTTGTTGGATCGAAGGTGTTGAAGCTACAATGGCTGCAATGGTCTTATGTGCATCCTTTGAATAGACTGTGAAGAGGATGAATTTTGCAGTATGAGAGATTACCTTGCGGTTATGTTTTGTTGGAGCAGTAGTTTGAACTACCACTGTTATCCTATAGAGCTGACCTCTCAGAGTAATAATGACACTACAGGGTCTAGACTCATACACAACATGACTTTTCCACATATATGGTTGGCCCAAAACAACATCACATACATAAAGAGGGAAATATGACACACTATCGCGTCCTTGAAGGGATGGATGCCATAAGACAGGCGACAGTGATGGTTGACGCGAAGATATCATCCATGGTGAAGCCACCTGATGTTGTATGGTTGTGGGTGTGGTGTTGTCGAAAACCCAACTGTTTGAAGACCTTAGATAAGATAAGGTTCTTCTATCTATCGTTATCAACAATGAAATGCAATGGGGTCCCATTCACCCACATCTGTGAATAGAAGAGGCACTCCCCCTCTTCAGGATCTACTGGTTCCTCTAGTTGAATTGTTGTGGTCACGACAGTATCAGTGGGGTCTGCGCCAATGATCTATCTGTTTTCAATATTTTTTGGATTGGATTCTAAGTCAGTGTTCGGCTCCTTGACTTTGACCTCAGCCACCAATGACTGTTTCGAGCGACATTCATCGGTTTTGTGCCAGGGGATTTTGTGGAAGTCACACCACTTCCCAATGTCATTATTTGTCTTTACTTTACCCTTTTTTTCCTATATCTTGGAATATTTGTCTAGAGGCTGTTAGTTAGGGTCATCTTTACTGTGCTTTGGTTGTTGCAGATTTGCAGACCTGAATTCCCATTTGTTCTAGTGCCTAAATTTCTGCTCGATTTTGACAGCATATCGATAGGTAGCTCCCAATGATGAAATGTTTAGGAAATCCATTTCGGTTTGGATATACCTATGCATAGCCCCAAGGTATTTCAGAACCAGATGTCACTCAGAGTCTTTGATACCCAGCTTGGGGCGCAAGGTATGGAAAGTATTTGTGAGATCTGACACTTTTTGGCTCTTTTCTTTCTGTAGTGTGGTCCATCTCATATACTAGTCTTCATGGTTATCAACATGATATTACTATTATTTGACCGCATCCATAAAAAAATCCCAAGTGGGCTCGGCCCCATATATTCCATATACCTCTGTCGAAATTTTCTCCCAATAAGTTTCCCACCAATGTTTGACATGGGGGAGAGCCTTGAGGAGTGCGAAGGTGATTTTTTCCCTGTCAAAATTTTTTTGAATAGAGAAATAACCTTCTAATAGATTTAACCATTTTTCTAGGGCATCTGCATCTATCTGACCTTCAAATATGGGAATATCAAAATTAACTTGGACCTTGAAGGGAGAGTTTCTTCCAAAATGACATCTTGATGAAGATGCAACTGTTGCTATAGGAAGGCGTTGAAGGATGTGTGCAAAATTCTCCATCATTTTGTCCCTCTGTCACGCAAGAGCTTGCTCAAGAAACATGTTAACAGAATATTATGCTCTGCCATTTTTGTTTTCTGCTGCCATTGAGGGTTTCTTGGGCGTGTGAGAGTGATTTTCCTCAAGAGAGACAAAATCGAGACCCAACTGGCTATACTTGGACCTCGTCGGGGACATGCACTGAAAAATGATCAAGAGCAGCTTGCTCTGATACCAATGGTCTAGATTATTTTTGGAACAAAATGAAAGCAGAGATATTACAATGAAATAATCATGAAAATTTGTCAGAAACAGAGAAATATAACAATAATTTATTTCTATTAATGAAAGAATTGTAAAGAGACTGTAAAAATACAGAGTGCAAGACTCGCTAGAATGGTGGTAGCTTTATCTCTGAGAAGATATGTGACGGCTATGCTCATTCGCAAGAAGATGATTACAATGAGGCTCCGAAGGCCTTTCTATGATAAACATGAATTCCAAAACCCTAAACATACAAAAACCTAACCCTAGGAGATGAAATGCCAAAACTCATGTGGGCCCCATTTAGGTAAGTTAGTACATTAACTTCCAGGGGTCGTAACATTTAAATACGATCTTCATTTTAGGCGCATGATAGCTCATTGGAAAGGTATTTTTGAGAAGTATGCATTACACCATAAAACTCTAACTCCATCTATAGTTTGCCTGTGGTGATCCAAAAAAAATTGTTTAGGGCCCCAAAACAGCTCTAGAAGTACAACAAGATGTGCTGACATGAAAACATACAAAATAAGCCAGTTCGATTAGGTGGGAGGCCACAAATATCCACCTAGAATATGTGTAGGGATTCAAGATAGCCCTAGAAGTGTATAACCCACAATTACAAAGATGTACAAAATAATGTGTTGTACTAAAAAATTGAAAAGAGGATCCAGTTGGAACAGGTGGGTGACCACCAATATCCACCTGGATCAATCCTCCCCCTTTAGGAAGTAATCGTCTCCATTGCATTGAGTGTTGAGGGAAGAGGGGAAAGCATTTTCTGAATTTGACGCTTGGTGAGTTGTGTGTCTTGTTGGAGAAGTTTTTCTTCTTGGCTTGTGGAAGACTGTCAAAAACCTGTTGTTGGAAGGGTTGAATTTGTTCCACCAACCTGTTGTCTCTGAGTTGGATGGGGCATTGTGTAGGCACCATTGTAGGTGAAGAAACAATATCTTATGTCTCTTCGACAATATATTTTTGTTGGATCGAAGGTGTTGAAGCTGCAATGGTTGCAGTGGTCTTATGTGCATCCTTTGAATAGACTGTGAAGAGGATGAATTTTTCAGTATGAGAGATTACCTTGCGGTTATGTTTTGTTGGAGCAGTAGTTTGAACTACCACTGTTATCCTATAGAGATGACCTCTCAGAGTAATAATGACACTACAGGGTCTAGACTCATAAACAACATGAATTTTCCACATATATGGTTGGCCCAAAACAACATCACAGACATAAAGAGGGAAATATGACACATTATCTCATCCTTGAAGGGATGGATGCCATAGGACATGTGACAGTGATGGTTGATGCGAAGATATCATCCATGGTGAAGCCACCTGATGTTGTATGGTTGTGGGTGTGGTGTTGTCGAAAACCCAACTGTTTGAAGATCTTAGCTAAGATGAGGTTCTTTTGTTTGTCGTTATCAACAATGAAATGCAATGGGGTCCCATTCACCCACATCTGTGAATGGAAGAGGCGCTCCCCCTCTTCAGGATCTACTGGTTCCTCTAGTTGAATTGTTGTGGTCGCGATAGTATCAGTGGAGTCTGCGCCAATGATCTATCTGTTTTCAATATTTTTTGGATCGGATTCTGAGTCAGGGTTCGACTCTATGACTTTGACCTCAGCCACTAATGATTGTTTCGAGTGACATTCATCGATGTTGTTTGAGGGGATTTTTTTGAAGTCACACTACTTCTCAATGTCATTCTTTGTCTTTACTTTACCCTTTTTGTCCTGTGTCTTGGACTAGTTGTCTATAGGCTATTGGTTAGGGTCATCTTTACCGTGCTTTGGTTGTTGCAAATTTGCAGACCCGAATTCCCATTTGTTCTAGTGCCTAAGTTTTTGCTCGATTTTGACAACACATCAATAGGCAAATCTCAATGATGAGATGTTTAGAAAATCCATTTTGGTTTGAATTTACCTATGTAGAGCTCCACAATATTTCAGAACCAGATGTTGCTCAGAGACTTTGATACCCAGCGTGGGGCGCAAGGTATGGAAAGTATTTGTGAACTATGGCACTATTTGGCTCTTTTCTTGCTGCAGTGTGGTCCATCTCATGTACTGGTATTCATAGTTATCAACATGATAGTACTATTCTTTGACCACATCCATAAAAAAAATCCCAAGTGGGCTCGGCCTCATATATTCCATATTCCTCTGTGGAAATTTTATCCTAGTAAGTTTCCCACCAATGTTTGACATGGGGGAGAGCCTTAAGGAGTGCGAAGGTGATATTTTCCCTGTCGGAAATAACCTTATTTATTGAGAAAGCTATATGATGTAGGTTTGTATGATATTAGAAATATTAAATTAAAACCTAATTAGAGTAACAAAACGGTGGGCAAAGAGAGGATTGCAAAAATATTGTACATATTTATGTTGTCAAAGCCTTGTCTTGATGTTCTAGTGAGAATTAGATAATAAGTAATTACTGGAGGGGAATTTGATCACTTTCCAATCCTTCATGAATTGGATCCTAATGGGAGAAAAACTTCTAGTCCTTATAAATTTAACCTAGGTTGGATGGCAGAGGATGATTATGATAGGATGATAAAACATTTATGGGTTCATTTTCATGTGACCTTAAGGGAATCAGTGGCAATCTAATTTGAGATTAACCTAAAAAAAGTAGTCATTTATTGCATGGGCACATACTAAGAAGATAAAATATGAAAATCCCCAATTGATGTGGAGTGTAAACTAGAGGAGATTCATAATAAGGAAGAGGTTGGTTATTTTTCTAAGGAAACAAAAGTTGAAGTAATTCAAAGGAAAATTATATACTTAATAATTTTTGTTTCATTTATAAATCAACCGGGAGTTACTATTTACTTATGAAGTGCAACACACAATATGCTAAGAATAACATCTTTATAGTATCTAATATTCCTATTTTCCTATTTTACCTTAACCTTAAAAATTGAAATGACAATTATACTAGAAATGGCTTTAAGAAATAAATGAAGATTGAAACCAATGTAATATCATTTACTAAATTATATTTTATTTTCCAAAGAATTCTAATAACTAGGTTGCATTTAAGTTTTCTACTTCAAAAATAGAATCCCCTTCAACAGTATTGTGTGTAGTGAAATTAGAGAATATGGTTTTAGTAAACAAACACTGAACTTGAAAATGCAAGATCAAATAGAGAAAAGCAATACAGAAATTCAGAAAGTGGTTTTCATTATAACCTACAGTTATTATACATGTCGATAGGCAGGTTATATTATAATTGGTTATAAGTCAAATTCATTTGACTAATTAGTTGCTTTGATTTTTTTGTTCTTAATAAAAATTTTACAATGTTTTATATATATTTGTATTAAATTAATTTTTTTAATTATTAAAAGTTGTTTTTAAAAATTTAAAATTTTGATTTTATGAATTTTGATTTGCATTATATATATTTGTATTAAATTAATTTTTTTAATTATTAAAAGTTGTTTTTAAAAATTTTAAATTTTGATTTTATGAATTTTGATTTGCAACTATACTTGATTAGACAATTTTTATCTAGTTTAAAATACATTTGTAAATAGAAAATTAATTTAAAAATATAAAATCTATAAACTTTAACATAACTCCACGTGTATTGTACTATGTACTCTTTACTCTATTTTGTACGTTGTACTCGTTATTTAATTACCATTAATTATAAAGTGACTAACCCGCAGATATTAATTGATTACATGTCCACTCAAATGGATGTATATTTAATTACCATTAATTATAAACTCACTAACCAACTGATATTAATTGATTACCTCTCCAGTCAATGGATGTATAGTTGTGTCTATATCGAATCATATATACCACCTTAGATTACATGTTTCTGTAATTGGTAATTAATGTAACCATTTACAAAATATAATGTGTTTTATTTATTTATTTAATCATTCATGGTTGATTCTTAACCAATAACAAATGAAATATTCATAAATGCAATAAAAAATAAACATTTTCTATTCTTTTTAATAGTTCAATTTAATAATCCCCGGATGGGGTGTTAGTGCACAAAACCTGGCCATCAGAGGAGCTGTAATCTGCCACCTCTCATTGGGACATGTGATTGGCACATGCCAGCCCCTTCAACATTTATTGCGACATCCCCCCGACATTCATTTCTCCCTATGACTCCAACCACCCTCTACTACTACAATGTGTCCCCTGTTGGCTATTCAATTCGACAATGGCGAAGGCTGACTTGCTAGTACCTCTGGGCATGTGGGAATTTAGTCCGCAGGCGCCATATTATGTTGATGGCTCACCTATGTGTATTTCATTCATGTTCTTCTTTCTTGGAATCTCCTGCTCCGAGGCGCTATCCCTGGTTCCCTTAGTCGATTCTATGTTCTCGCCTTCGGCGCTATCCCTGGTTCCCTTGGTTAATTCTTTGTTCTCGCAGGATATGCCTCGACAGAGAGGAAAACCAAAAAGGGGGCCTCTCCGGTATCGAAGCAGAGAAGCCATGGCTCATCGCTTTCCTGTTCTTGCACAACCCCCTGACTCCTTAGCCCCGGTATCCGCTCACCCCTCCCCGAAACATCCAAGCCTCCCACCGCTGTCTTCTCCTTGGGCATGCAGGGTGGAATGGTTCGACCTGCATAGGAATTCACTGGGCTTTGCACCCGGTCCTATTTCAAAAATCGCTTGACCTTCACAACCTGCTATGGAACAACCATCTCCACCCGCCTTTCCACCCTCCACCCACTCCGCTCTCATGCCATCTTCCTCCCTTTCTGTTCCCATGACACTGCCTTGTCCCCGCGACTCACCACAACCATCTTTTCCTGGGCCATTGTTGGAAGACATCCACGTTCAGATGAATGAATTCACTATCCAGGAGGAGCTACCTATTACAACGCCTCACTTATTCTTAGAGGGTGCATCGTGCGCCTCATGCTCGTCTTCTTCCTTCTATAGGTACCAAGACTCGATATCGATTCTCCAGGACCTAGTATTCTCTATCCATCAAGACTCGCTAGAATGGTGGTTGTTTTATCTCTGAGAAGAGATGTGACAACTATTGTCATTCACAAGAAGATGATTACAATGAGGCTCTGAAGACCTTTTTATGATAAACATGAATGCCAAAATCCTAGACATCCAAAAACCTAACCCTAGGAGATGAAACACCAAAATTCATGTGGTCCCCGTTTGCGTAAGTTAGTACATTAACTTCTTGGGGTCGTAACTTTTGCATACAATATCTATTTTAGGCATGTGATAGCCCGTTGGAAATATCTTTTCGAGAAATACACACTACACCATCAAACTCTGACTTCATCTATTGTTTGAATGTGGCGAGCCAAAAAACATTGTTTTGGGTCCCAAAAGGGCCCTGGATGTACAACAAGATGTGCTAACACGAAAACATACAAAATAAGACATTTTGATTAGGTGGGAGGCCACTAGTATCCACCTGGAAAATGCGAAGGGCTTTAGATATCCCCGATAGTGTAAAACCCACAATTACAAAGAAGTACAAAAGAACGTGTTGTACTAAAAATTGAAAAGAGGAGCCAGTTGGAACAGGTGGGTGGCCACCAATATCCACCTGGATCAATCCTCCCCCCTTAGGAAGTAATGGTCTCCATTGCGTTGAGTGTCAAGGGAAGAGGGGAAAGCATTTTCTGAATCTGATGCTTGGTGACCTGTGTGCATTGTTGGAGAAGTTGTGCTACTTGGTTTGTAGAAGACTGTCACAAACATGTTGCTGGAGGGGTTGAATTTGTTCCACCAACCTGTTGTCTCTGGGTTGGATGGGGCATTGTGTAGGCACCATTGTAGGTGAACAAACAATATCTTATGTCTCTTCAGCAATCTGTTTTTGCTAGATCAAAGGTGTTTACACTGCAATGGTTGTAGTGGTCTTCTGCCCATCCTTTGAACATACTCTAAAGAGGATGAATTTTGCAGTATGAGATATTACCTTGCATTGATTTTTTGGTGGAGTAGTAGTCGAAACTACCACTGGTATCCTGTAGAGCTAACCTCTCAGAGTAATAATGACACTACGGGTTCTAGACTCATAGACAACATGAATTTTCCACATATATGGTTTTCCCAAAACAACATCACAGACATCAAGAGGGGAAATATCACACACTACCTCATCCTTGAAGGGATGGATACCATAGGACATGCGACATTGTTGGCTGACGTGAAGATCTCGTCCATGGTGAAGCCACCCGATGTTGTATGGTTGCGGGTGTGGTGTTGTCGACAACCCCAACTGTTTGATGACCTTAGCTGAGATGAGGTGCTTCTATCTTTCGTTATCAACAATGAAATGCAATGGGGTCCCCTTCACTCACATTTGTGAATGGAAGAGGCGATCCCCATCTTCAGGATCTACTAGTTATTCTAGTTGAATTGTTGTGGTCGTGACAGTAGCAGTGGGGTCTGCGTCAATGATCTATCTTTTTTCAATATTTTTTGGATCAAATTCTGATTCACGGTTCGGATCCATGACTTTGACCTCGGCCACCAATCATTGTTTCGAGCGACATTCATCGGTGTTGTGCCAAGGGATTTTGTGGAAGTCACACCACTTCCAAGTGTCATTCTTTGTCTTTACTTTACCCTTTTTGTCCCATGTCTTGGAATAGTTGTCTAGAGACTGTTGATTAGGGTCATCTCTACCATGCTTTGGTTGTTGCATATTTGGAGACCCGAATTCCCATTTGTTCTTGTGCCTAAATTTCTGCTCGATTTTGACAACATATCGATAGGCAACTCCCAATGATGAGATGTTTATGAAATCCGTTTCGGTTTGGATGTACCTATGTAGATCCCCGCAATATTTCAAAAATAGATGTCGCTCAAAGTCTTTGATACCCAGCTTAGGGCACAAGCTATGGAAAGTATTTGTGAACTCCGACACTATTTGGCTCTTTTCTTGCTGCAATGTGGTCCATCTCATGTATTGGTCTTCATAGTTATCAACATGATAGTATTGTTCTTTGACCACATCCATAAAAAAATCCCAAGTGGGCTCGGCCCCATATATTCCATATTCCTCTATGGAAATTTGCTCCCAGTAAGTTTTCCACTAATGTTTGACATGGGGGAGAGCCTTGAGGAGTGCGAAGGTGATATTTTCCCTTTCGAAAAAATTTTGAACAGAGAAACAACCTTCTAATAGATTTAACCATTTTTCTAGGGCATCTGCATCTATCTGACCTTCAAATATGGGAATATCAAAATTAACTTGTACCTTGAAGGGAGAGGTTCCTCCAAAATGGTCTCTTGATTAAGATGCGCCTATTTCTATAGGAAAGCGTTGAAGGATGTGTGCAAAATTCTCCATCATTTCGTCCCTCTGTCGTGTGAGAGCTTGCTCAAGCAACATGTTAATAGAATCTTTTTCTCCATTGTTTTTCTTTTCTGCTACCATCGAGGGTTTCTTGGGCATGTGAGAGTGATTGTCCTCAAGAGAGAAAAAATCGAGACCCAACTGGCTATACTTGGACCTCGCCTGGGACATGCGAAAATGATCAAGAGCAGCATGCTCTTATACCAATGATCCAGATTATTTTTGGAACCAAATGAAAGCAGAGATATTACAATGAAATACTCATGAAAAATTGCCAGAAACAGATAAATACAACAATACTTGATTTATATTAATGAAAGAATTGTAAAGAGACTGTAAAAATATAGAGTGCAAGACTCGCTAGAATGGTGGTAGCTTTATCTCTGACAAGATATGTGACGGCTACGCTCATTAGAAAGAAGATGATTACAATGAGGCTTTGGAGGCCTTTTTATGATAAACATGAATTCCAAAACCCTAGATGATGAAATGCTAAAAGTCATGTGGGCCCCATTTGGGTAACTTATTACATTAACTTCCTAAGCTCGTAACTTGTCCATACGATCTACGTTTTAGGCGCGTGATAGCCCGTTGTAAAGGTCTTTTCGAGAACTACACATTACACCATCAAACTCTAAATCCGTCTATAGTTTGACTGTGGAAAGCCAAAACAAGATTTTTTAGGGCCCCAAAACGGCCCTGGAAGTACAACAAGATGTGCTGACATGAAAATATATAAAATAAGCCAGTTGGATTAGGTGGGAGGTGTTGACCCAAAAATATGCTCTGGGCTCAACATGGTGTTTTACACAGTTACTTCTCCATAAAATCCCCTTGGTGCTATAGTTCCAGTCAAAGACAGTGGCGGGCGTCATAGTTACTATGGCCTCTGCCCTTGAAAGAGTATCAGTTGGTTGCTTTCAGGGATTTGTGGGCCTTCCCATGGCGTTTCTTCCTCATGTCAAGGTTGATTGATTCAGGGAATACAACACTTCCAAGTGGTAGGGATCGGGACAAGCTTTTCAACAAGCTATCATGAGCTTGATTCCGAGTCAGTATGACCCATATGAGGCATGCAAAGTTAACGTCACCCGAATGGACACAACCAATATCTGTGGCTTCCTGGTCTGATTCTATTCAGATGATGGTATCAAAGGGAAAATAAAACCCAAACATGGTGTAGGGAAGTGTGAGACCTTTCCAACGGTATATCCCGTGCTTGGTTTCGAGCCCCGGTTGGTAAGAACGAGCCTTCGCAAGTTTATGACCACTTTTGGACATTAAATTGGTTGCAGTGCTTCAGGATTTAAAATTGGTGGGTAAAGAGTTATAAATCAGAAATTCAGCAATTCCATGATGTAATAGACTCAGACACCTTTCCAATGACATCTTATTTGCCTCATTCCGACTCCAGATGGCCTGGATAGAGCTGTCACAAGTTGGCCAATAATTTTAGGCAAAAAGGGGTCCACCAACTCGCATGGCAGGGTTTCATAACA